>MU224368.1:175808-190154 GCA_018584345.1 Thuja plicata
CAATGTGCCCAATGTTATTACATTTGTAGCATGTAGGTTTCATTGTAGGTTCTCTTCCATTGTCTTTTCTATATCCAGATTGATTAGGTCTTCTGCATTCAGTCTTCTTGTGCCCATATCCATTACAATTAAAAAAATAACCAGAAAAAGTTCTAAAAGGGGCATTACCTCTACAGTCTCTCTTCATGTGTCCAAATCTGTTGCAACCAAAGCATCTACCTCTGAAAGGTTTGATATGCTCTTTAGGTTCTTCACTAGATGATTTCTCAACATCAATCTTCTCATCTAATTTCTCTTCCTGATTCTTTGAACATTCAGCTTCATTGAAGCCAATACCAGTCATATCACCTTTAGGTTTCTGCTTGTCTAGTTATTCATCAATCAAATCACTATTGGTGTGAAGTTTCTCAATATGTTTCTTTGCTTCAGTAAGTTCACCTTTCACAGTCTGATTGTATTTCTCCAATTCTAAGTATTTGTTCTTGTAGCTGTAAGCTTCATCTTTCATTTGATTCAATGCATTGTTCAAGGTTTCTTTAGCTTTCTTCTTAGCATCCTCCTGTATCTGTATTTCTTTAGCCATATTCTTGTTCTCAAGCTTCAGAGTCTCAATCTCTTCTTTCAGTTGCTTCACCTGATCTGAATTGTCCTCATCTGAGTCTTCTTTTATCTGAACCACAAGATCTTCTCTCTGACTTCTGGAAAGTTCAAGTTGTTCTTTCAGTTTCTTTATGAATTTCTCAGCTCTTTGGATGTTGAACTTTAATTCACCATTTTTTTCTTTAGCATTATCAAGGTCTTCAAGTGCAACTTCAAAGTTCTCCTGTAAACTGTTCAAATCCATTCTGATCTCCCTCAAGTTGTTAGGCTTTCTCTCCAAGGGCCAAAAGCTCTGATACCAATTTTTAGGATTGGATAATACTGAGAGGGGGGGGGGTGAATCAGTATTATAAAAGTTAATTAAATTCTTCAACCACTTGAACATTAACCATACAATTGCAACAAAGGAAAGAACATAAACAAATAACACATAACTCATAACACCATGATTTGTTTATGAGGAAACCCTGGCCAAGGGAAAACCCCGGTGGGGATGATACCCACAAGCATGTACTAAAGTATAATGTTCCTATAAGGAGACCTAGCCCTATTAGGAGCTGAATATTACATAGTACATTTCCCTGTTAGAGGAATAACAACCCTATTAAAGGTTCACAACACCCTGCTAGGGGCCAATGAGCTTATAACTCTTACAATGTAATTCTGTTACAAAAGGTTCTCAGTCATGAACAAAAACAAGCATCACAAATGCTTTGATAGTTCCTTTATAGCTATGCCATTCTTTGCTCTTCCATTCACATGTCTGCTCTACATATCCTTCAATTGCTCACAATTTCCTAATCTTTACCAAAAAGATCTTACATATATATATTTTAACTTTACAAATTCGGCTCTCAGTAGGAATATTACAAACAGTACTAAGTCAGCCTTCAATACAAAATACATTTAATATAGTAAATATCAAATTCATAGTTGGCGCTCTTGCATAGTCAAAGTGTAGACTATCAATAACAAAAATACAACTTTGATTTCTTGGAGTCCAAGTCATACTCCCTTATTCTTCGCTGCAGTCCAACTACTCTGTGTCGCTGTTCTCTATTGTCTATCAGTCTTCAAATCCTTATAAATTATCATAAACTTAACCAAATCCAAATTGATCTTAGGTGTATGTCAGACATACTCCATACTGTCTTCCACTAAGCTCGCATTCCTTAATTCATTGATCTATGTCTTCGATATCTAAAACAATATTGTACCTCTGTTTCTGTACTTAGTCAATTTTGGACATACCAAAACTTATCTTCAATATAATCGATCTTAAACCTAGATATGTTGCCATAAATGACAACCAAAAAGTGAATCACATTACCAAAGTTGATCACTTGCCAACAGTTTCATTACCTAGCATGTCAATCAAGGATGCTATAATAGCACTCACATTTGATGCTTTGTTCTAAACCCTTGGAACATGTTCAAATACAATGTAATGAAAAGAAGCCCACACTTTTTCCATCAACTCTCTCTATGGAATCTGTTTTTCATCTTTGGTCATGTAATCATTGTTGACTTGACTGATAACCAATTGGGAATCACCATAGACTCTCAAGTTCTTTATCCTCCATTGTATAGTTGTTTTCAATCTAATGACCAAAGCTTCATACTTAGCTATGTTGTTCGTACATGGAAAGTTGAGTCGAAAAGACATAGGAATCACATCAGTATGCAGAGTAATGAGTAATATTGTTTCTCCTGCACTATGGTTCACATATGACCCATCAAAGAATAACTGCCAAACTTCTATTGTCAGTTGTATTATAAGGATCGATTCATCTGGAAATTCAAATACTATAGGTTGATGATCTGGAATTTGTGCATCTGCTAGTTGCTCCACAATTACCTACCCTTTGATAGCCTTTTGATCCATGTATTCTATGTTAAACTGACTTAAGATCATGACCCATTTGACGAGTCATCATGTTAGTGTTCCTTTACTCAATAAGTATTTCAATGGATCTATGTGTACTATGAGATTTTTTTTGTTGACTCAACATACAATGTCTTAACTTTTGAGAAGCAAAGACAACTGCAAGACGTGACTTCTTGATTGCTGAATAATTTAGCTTGTAGATCACCAATGATCTGATGAGGTAGTAGATGGCTCTTTCCTTTCCCTGATCATGGTGTTGTGCCAAAATAACACCTAGTGATGATTCTGTTGCTGATATATATAAGAGGAGTGGCCTGCCTGGAATTGGTGGCACCAATATAGGGGACTTCAGTAAATAATCTTTGAAATTTTGAAGCGCTTGCTCAAATTGTTCTGTCCACACAAAGATCATGTCCTTATGTAGTAGGTACTAGAATGGGTGACACTTATATGTTAGTTAGGCGATGAGTCTCCTGATAGATTGTAATCTGGCTTGTAGACCTTGTAGTTGCCTCAGATTTATAGGTGGTGGCATATCAAGGATGGCCTTAACCTTTTATGGATCTACTTCAATTCCTCTATGTGATACAATGAAACCAAGGAGCTTTCCAGTAGTTACTCTTTATGCACACTTCTTTGGGTTGAGTCCTACCTTGTATTATTGCATTCTATTAGATATTGGACCTAAAAATTGTAGGTAATTTTCCCCGAGTGTTGATTTAGCTAGTATGTCATCGATATAATCTTTCATTGTTTTATGAATTAGATCATGAAAGATCATTTTCATTACTCGTTGATAGGTTGCACCTCCACTCTTGAGGACAAATGGCATCACATTCTAGTAATAGGTTCCCCATGCATATGTGAATGTTATCTTATGTTGATCCTCTGGTGCAATCTTTATTTGTTATATCCTGAGAAACCGTCCATGAGTGACAACATTTGATGTCCTGCTGTCAGGTCAACTATCATGTCGATATTTGGTAGAGGAAAATCATCCTTAGGAAAAGCCTTGTTTAATTTTTAAAAATATGTACATATACAGATCTAACCATTATGTTTTGTAACTAGCACCAGATTTGATATCCACTCCACATATGGAATGGGTCTTACAAAGCCTGCATCTAAGAGTTTCTTCAATTCTTCTTTGACGAGTAAAGCAATGTGCGGATGCATCTTTCTTAATCTTTGTTTAACTAGCTTTGCATTTGGAAACAGTGGGAGATGATGTAGTACAAGCTCAGGATCCAAACTAGGTACGTCTGCATAAGACCATGCAAAGTTGATTTGTCTTTCTTTGAAGAAAATAATGAACTGTTCTCTTTTCTCAGGTGTAAGTGATTTAGCCAAATAGATATTTTTAGGGTTCTTTTCATCCCCTATATTGACTTCCTATGTTTCTTTTGCTAGCAACGCTGACTTTTCTTTTGTTAAGGGGAGGAGTTCTAGATTTTCATCCTATGGCACCTCAGAAAGGTTTTCACCAAAAGATACGTCCTTTATATTTTATTTTTTATGGTCAGAAAGCGCCTTTCGGTTTTCACTTAATGACTGCTTTTCTTTGTTTTTTATTTTTCTTTTGCGACTGGAAAGAGAAGCCTCCTCTACAAAGTATGTCAATTTGTCCAGGTTAAAGGAGGACCCTGCTTTGTGATCTGATGGTATGCCTTCTCGAAGCCCCATGAAGTTTGCAATGGCTTCATCATTCTAAAAAAATGTCTATGTTAGGTTGACATTGTTGGTCTCATTATATTAACTCAGGGTGGACTAGACAAAGGTTTGTGTGGGAGGATGACTCAGTTTGGGTGAATGAAACCGCGGTGATAGTTCTGACAAACTTGGAATGGGACATGGACGCACCACCTAAGGAATCAACATCGACATGTTTATCGATACAGGGTTGATCTTCTATGCTCATTTGGTCCAACATTTCATAAAGGTGTATGGTACTAGCGGATCGAGGGGAATAGTGAGGGATGGGTGACTCAGAGTTATGGAGGGATAACCACTCATACTCATTGGAATTAGTCATGCTAGAATGCTCGTTAGATGTCTCACTTTTTGCATCATCCCAAATAGTTTGATTAAGGTCTGATTAGGAATTTGAGGGTTCCATTTCCGATGGCAATAATCGCTAGAGTATATTGTTGATTAGGTCATGTTTCATATTTTCCCCCTTGTTTAAATCTACAATTTGTTGTTAGTCTACTATTACATCTTGTATGGTTGTACTGGTTCTATTTTGACCATAGCCTAGCCTTATTTTTTTTTCTTTGGGTTGGTAGTAAAGACAATTCCATTCATCCTTGTTGTCTTGCCCCCAGACCGGTTTTACTATCATATCCATATTTTTGCAGCATAGTATATCCAGCTCTACATTTTGACAAAGGTATTTATGCTTGAGGTGTCTCTCGAGGATCTTGAGATAACCAAGTGCTAATGTCTAGATCATAGGGGTTTTATTCATCTATATCTCCCCATTTGATGAATGTGATTGGTGGACACCTCAATAAAACTAGTTCCAGAGTTTCATTTGTTTCCACCGATCGAGGCATTCCATATGATCTGGGAGTTTGAGGCATGTTGGTGATGGTAAAAGCTTCCTCATAGCTGTATTCACCACATCCTTTGTCTTTGATTGATATCTTATCTTTCGGTCTTGGTATGTCCTTAGGAATGGAATTAGAAGTGGAAGGAATGCTTGCTTCTTGATTTGAAGGCACTTGATTATTTGTACCAGCCTCTTATGGTGTTGCAATGTTAGAATGGGTTGGGATCTCCTTCAATGATGATTTATGCTCCATGATATGGAAATTTGATGCACTGGTGATATGTTGAAGGGACAACTTGCATTTCATGTATCCATGGCCTTCCAAGCAACATGTTATATCTCAATTCAAGGTCTAGGATTTGAAATGGAGTGTTCTTTATGACTGGCCCTATCTTGACCGGTAGAATGAGGATACCTTTTGATGATCTTTCTTCATTGTCATACACCCTGGTATTTATCCTCTTGGTGACAACAATGCTAGATTCTAAGTAGCCCAAGATTTTTATCACTTTAAGAGTATAGATTTGTAATCTTTCCCTGCCATCAATGAGGACTCTTCAGATCGTATGTTTATGCACTTGGATAAGCAGATGTAGGGGATCATTGTGCAGAGGTTTGTGTGGTTGCATATCATGGTTTGTAAATTTAGTGTGCCTGTTGGTAGCGATGTAATTGACCATGATTTGGAAAGTGTATGGAGTTATGTCCCATGGAACTGCTGCATTTTGAAGGGCTTGATCTAGAGCTTTCTTATTATGTGGGGATATGCATAATAGGTCGAACATGGAGATCTGGGTAGGTGTGTGCTTTAGCTGATCCACCAGAATAGTTTATGGATTAGAAGCTATTGTGCGATTAGTTGGGGTAGTTGAGGTGGAAGGAATTCCTTGCAAAAAAACCTTGGAATGTCATGTTGTGACGTCGCATTTGGCATTGGTATCTCTGATAGTTATTGTAGCAACTTGGCTCTCTAAAGGATTAATGCAATTTATTGTGCTATTAGAGTTGGCATAGGTATAGTTTGCCTGCTTGGACTATCCATTAGACGTAGAGGATTTCCCTTTATTATGATCATGGAATGTATCATTGAAGATAGTGTGATATGTTGTACCCTTGGACAAGGTATTTGTGACATCAATTATCCCTTGGTCCATTAGGTCTTGTATAGCATTTTTCAATCGGTAGTAGTCGGGTGTCTTGTGTCCTTTTACCCGATGATATTCAAAAAATTTGTTATCATTCCACCACTTGGGTTTCACAGCTCCATGTTTGTACGCTTTGATTTCTGTCAAAGTGATATTATTGGTTTGAATCAACTTTTTTTAGTGTTGATTCAATTGACTCTCTCAGTGGTGTGTACTCATGTTTAAGAAAGGGAAACCTTTGTGGGCATTGTGCGTTGGGTTGGTTGTTGGACACAACTAATGCTTGAGTCTTTGGTGTTTGAATCTAAGTATTCGTCTGTTGAGAGTGCACCATGGGTTTTTGATTCATCATGGGTGATCCTTGTAATGAAACCTTGGCCTGAGCATAATTGACTATTTTGACATCAATGACACCGTCGTTGGTGACATTTTTGTTTTTATTCCACCATTTGGTCTTATCCATTGCATTCTTGTTTGTGCTCATTTGGGTAGGATCTGCAAGGATTCCTCTCTTGACCAAGTTTTTCTCACATCGAACTCCTCGCTATAAGTTTCTTGAAATTTGGAGCGAGTTGTAGCTCTGTTGTGAATGACATATCTGGGATCAGATTATCAAAAAAATTTATTATTAGGTCTTTTTTGGGCACATCATATGTTATTCTATTTGCAGTATTTCTCCATATTTGTAATAATTTAACAAAGGATTCGCCATATTTTTGCTTAATTACACAGAGGTCCTTGATGATGACCTTATGTTCGATGTTATGATGGAAGTGAGCAATAAACTTTACGACCAATTCTCCCTAAGAATGAATGCCATGGGGTAAGTGAGAGAACCATTCCATTATTGGTCTAGCTAGACTCCGTGGAAATAATCGCATTAGGTAAGTTTCATCATGCGAGACTTCAATGCTGCTAGCAAAGAATACCCTGATATGCTCTACAAGATTGGTATTGCCTCTGTATTTGTCAAATTTAGGCACCAAGAAGTATGTGGGAAATGGTGACATATGCAACGAGTGATCAAATGGGTATGGGTACAAGTCCTCTGTTGTGTAAGACTTGGTTTGTCCCTAATTTTGCATGTCCATCATTTGCATTTGTAGATTCTAAACTTGTTGTATCAGCATGTCTGTTGGAGATTGAGGAACATTCCTGACATTGAATCTTTGTGTTGTGGTTGGTATAAGGCTTTGCCTTTGAGTTCCTTGTATTGGGACATACGATCTCCTTAGGATTTGATATTGATTTTCCAGTGTGTAATTTTGATATTGGGGTACCTGATAGGTCCAAGGTTGTTGTTGTTATTGTTGTTGGGATCCATGTTGGAATAAAGGTGTAGCCTTTGGCAGATGTTAACTGTATGTCAGACCTATAGAGATTGATCTGGGTGGTTGGGAAGTATTAGGTCCCAAGATAGTAGGGATAGACTATAGTGACTGAGTAGTTGCAAATGGGTTATTGCTCATTTGGGAAATTGATGATATAGCTTGAGCACTTGACGGGAAAGACCATGAGCCAAATTCTTAAGATAAACTGGTAACCACAAGTGCACTTAGTTAGGAGCCCATCATGTTTTGTGTGGATGATGTACTATATTGATTGATTGAGCTAGTTAGGGTAGACATAGTCTATGCAGATGTTGTGTTTGTTGATGATGGGAGAGACAAGTCTTGACATACCGAAGGATTCATTTGAGAGTTTTGAGTTGTGCTTTTTCCTTCTAGTGGGTTTTCAGGCCATATCGTTGATACATTGAATTCAACGGGGAGATTGACTCCCTTTTTGATCAACATAGCTAAAACAATTTAGGGTTTGTTTCCACAATGGCATCAACCACTTGCGCAGAATAAACATCTTTCTCTATGTCTTCAAGTTCTTCCTCTATGATGTATTGAAATATAGGTTGTCTATGGGAACCATTAGGAATTGTAGGCGCATTCTCAATGTATAGAGCGAGATCAATGTTTTTAAATGGGTCATTCTCTTGCTCTTTTTCCCATGGGGAAACTGGTTAATGTAGGATTTATTTGGTTGGGTTCTATCCTTTGACCTAGTATAAGGTCCTCCATAAGCTATGAGAGATATGGTGTTATCCAGGTTTTGAACTAAAATGAGTGATATAAAGAAAACAAAAAGAGATAATCTCTCGAGGAGAGTCCGAGTACCTATTTTGACAAGGGTAATTCTAAGAAAAAATTCCATTTCTCTTTATCTCTAAGATTGGTGATGTAAGATATTGATTTTGAATCTTTCCATAGATGAGACAAAGTCCATGATAAAGATTGATGAAGCTGAGATAATGGGACCAAGATAGTCTAAATCTAAACTTTTGAATTATCAATGGTAAACAATAGCCAAACCAACAAAGAGGGATGATCATAGATGTTTTGAGATTCACACTATTCTTTGTTATTTCCTTAGATGTGTACACTGACCTTTCAATCAAAATGGGGAATATTTTCCAAGGTTTCAGATTGGTAAAAATGCAGAGTTTTGATAGAGGAACCATTTTTCTTTGATAGAATGAAAGCACAGGTTTATAGGTCGACTGTGTAGAATTTCGTTGATTGCGGCAAAATGCAAGGACAAGTGCGGTAAAATCTCAGTGATTGTGTCAATAAAGGGATCAATTGTGGCAATAAAGGACTTGATTGCGGTAATTGCGGCAAAATTCCATAAATTGCTACAAACTTCCATCAATTGCGGCAAAGTGCGATAGTCTTGAAAAATGATTGTAGTTTAGGAATCTGTCTGATAAAATGATCTTCCTAGAATAGTGATTTGATTCTGGAACAAACTTTGGTTGACACCCTAGACTTCAAACACGTTTGACTTGTTTTGATAGTGTGAGATGTTGGTTTTGCATTTTGAGAACTGATCACACAAGCAAGCACAATAGACATAGTGTTTTGAAGATCCAAGAATAAAAAGTGTATGTTCTACAACTTTTCCAAGTTGCAATGTTTTCATGTGGTTAAAACATAGACAATAAGATTAATCTACGATAAATTTGGCTTCAAGATGAAATATTATAGGCCCAATGCTTTAGATGTTCGTCATCTCACACAATAATTGTCACGCTACTAGGAGACGAAGATCCACAATGTGAGTGCCCATTTTTTTGCCTTTCTTAGATATTGTTTCCATGCTAATGAATATCTCTTTCATCAACACAATATCCTGGAACACATATGTTGGCAATCTTGGGGGGAAATTGTGCAACCCCTTGCACTATAATAAGACACTTGTTTGGAGGTGAAATTGGTAGGTCTCTAATTAACAGGGTTGTAGTAAGGTTTGTGGAGTCTATCCAATCGGTTTGTACATGTGTGACTCACTTAAGAGCCTAGTTGACCATGTTGGGTACTTAACTTCACTCGATCTAGGATATCATCAACACACCTCGCCCGAGCTTGGCTAGATATAAGACAGAGCTTTGGACCATGTCTTTTTATATACCAATCGAAAGGATTTTTTTATTTAAGGTCATCCTCTGAGGAAGAAGCACTTTCCCTAGACATGCCTCTCTAAAAAGTGTAAAGGCTGTTATTCTAACATATTTGTGCAAGCACACCAAAGACTCAAGACAAAAGGTTAATCATTTAAGCACCAAAATATCAAGTGTAAACTAAGTTATCATCCATATATGTACGCGAGTTCAATTTTTAAGCCCAAAGCAAATTATGATTGCTTGTTAAATTTTAGATGGACCAAATTCAAAGATTCTTTGCCTTGTTCAATTGTTAACCACACATCAATTTTAAGCACCAAATCAAAAAAGTGAGATTGTGATGTTTTACATATACTTTTCTTTTTTAAGCACCAAAAAGACAAATGATTTGATTTTAGGTTGCTTTGCTAAAACTGTTTCCAAGCCACAAGCTTTCAAGAAACTATTAGTACCGAAAAAATCCTAACAATCAAAATGAATAATATTCAGAAACGCCTGGATTATTAAAGCCATTAAGGCTTATGGTAACTTTGTATTTGGTTGTAAAACACTTGAGGGAGTCAGTATACCTGTTAAAGGATTCACTTTCATCTTCAACTACAATTGCCAAGATTGTCTTTCGTTGCGTGTAACTTAATGAGAAACTCTTCTTATGGATGCTTTTCGTGACCTAAACCCTAAGGTGCGTCTGATTATATTTTTTTCCGTATGTCATTTGTTCATTCCTGCACATAAACCAAGAAAAAAAAATCAGATCTAATTAAAAAAATGATGAAATAGAGCAATTGCAAAATTTTCCCATCATATGCAAAATTCTTTTGTCGGATGTGAATTCTCCTGGTGATTGTAGTACAATTCTATCAATTCCAAAACTGTTATGTCGATTGCAGAAATGTGCCGACGATTGTGAAATTCTCTTGGCGATTGTGAAATTTCTCTGGTGATTGCAAAATATATCTGTCAATTGCGAAAAACTTCTTGAACTAGAGACTGAAAAACTACAAAATTTGATTGTGAAATATAATGGGCAATTGCAAAATTATAGAGAGAGATTGCGGTAATAAACCAGTCAATTGCGGTAAACTTTCGTCAATTGCGAAAAACTTTCATCAATTGCGAAATTACGAAATTTATTAAAAAAAATAAAAAAATGAAATTGTGGCCATACGACCAAGGCCGGGAAATCATGTATGTCATTTGCAAGCGAGTATCGAGCTGTTCAATTCACACCAGGTTCACCAAAATGTATAGAGCCAATCTTGCACACTCGATTACGAGGGTTAGTAGCACCGATTTGCAATGGGGGAAAGCAATCAAAACTACTAAGAATGAATCTAAAGGACAATAAAATAACAAGCAAGATAGAGGAAAAAGGTGAATGCAAACTACAATGCTTGAAGCTTATATTGCTTCTCTCTGCTCCTTCTAAAATGTTATATGAATTGTGCTCAGTATTGGTATTGGCAACGTCTGTGACCTGGGAGTGTTGAGAAAATGATATTGATTATGATCACAAGAATGCTTGATGCTTCGTAAGAACCCTACAGAGTAAGAGTGCACAAAGCTTGAAATCCCAGATCCTTCAAATGGTTGAGTATGGTTGATTATATAGAATGTGGAAATGATTTGGATGGATGAGATCAATCCCATAAATTGGAGGATGAATGGTTGAGATCAAAAGGAACTGGAGAAGCACTCAGTAAACTCCACCTCTTCAACTTGGAGTTAAGAGGGGATGTTTAGTTAACTGAAAAGTTGATTATGAGTTACCTTTTTGAACTGAAGAGAAGGTGGAGGAAATTATGCAATCCCAAAAATCTGATCAGGAGTTCCCTTTTTTGAGCTAGAGAAAGGATTTATTTAAATATTTAACTGATTTTTAAAATTAAAGTATTCAAACATGAGATATTTGAATTCCATTTTGATTTAAATAGAACTTTTGACTGAAATTAAATTAATTTAAAGAAATTAATTTAATTAGAAGAATAAATTAATAAGTTTAAATATTTAATTCTAAACTTTAGGAAATTGAATTTAATTAATTAATAAAGATTAATTAATGAAGGTTGATTAATAAAATAAAATAAATTATTTAATTAATTTTGAGGATATGATTAAATGGTTTGGGGAATGGGTTTTAGAAGAAATAGACGATTAAATAATGATTAAAGAACCATTAATTAATAGATGAAAATTAGTGTTTTAATGTAAAGTCTCAAGTCTGTCCATTTTGGGGTCTCTACACTTATGTTAGGTCGACCTTAATTGACCATTTTGACCACTTTGACCACTTTGACCCACCCTTGGCTAATAGGGCTTAATAGGTCAAATGGTTACATAATGGCATAAACATAAATTTAATGAAATCTATATTACAATTGAAATCTATTAAAATTGAATTGTAATGCATGAAAATGATATGTTTGGCCATATCACAATTTTTTTAACCAAGTCAAATATTTGCATTCTTGCATGTATTTCATCATTATACAAGCTTGAGTGTACACACAACCTTGCATACAAACACATCGTATATCTCTGATACAACTGTACTATGAATAAATATATCAATGTTATCAAAAGTCCTACATACAAAATTACCAAAAATCTTAGATACACAACTATATATCAAAAATACTATATAATAAGTGTGTAATTTCCACTCCTAAAATGTATAATTTTAACAAATGGTACTCAATGACATCTATATTCTGATCCCTAAATTTCAAAGGCACAAGAAAAGTTAATAGAGAAAACAAGAAATTTATAGGTTGACAAAAATATAATGAATATATAAGTAACTAAACGAACCAAAGAACATGGCTAGCCAATGCATAGTGAAGTTTACCATCATATTTTATAATCTAATCAAATACACACCTCAATCTTCTATATCTATCATATATGTATCGAACTGCACTTACAATCCACATACAAAACCAAGTTTATTGGCTCAAACAAATGAAGAAGAAACTGAAATTAATGGATTGAATGTAAGTGTAATGAACACGGAAAACCTTGCAGTGAGTTGTACTTACCTATTGAAGTTTTCCTTAAGGGTCACCTCTCTGCTTGAGGGTATTCAATATTGCTTCATGATCAACAATACTAATAGTCCAAAGTTCTTTTATCTTTGGTTTTCATTAATGTTTCAACCAATTAAAATTGGCTGCTATAACAAGGTGTGAATACATGAGAATGGTTTTGTGCTTCTTATATTCTTCAAACATGGGAATGCCATTCTTTCTAATCATGTACGTGTGCAACCATGTTCTTGCAACAACATGTGAACCTATTGGATATGTGAATCTATCATCATCTGTCATCGATTGTGCAAGATTTTTCTTTCCTTGTATACAATGTGCTAACCAGTAATCTGATCTCTCATCATTCCACCATGGTGCAAACAAAGCCAAAACATGTCCTGGCGTAATATTGAGTCCCTTCATGGCATTGCACCATCACCAATATTTTCTGTTTCAACTTTGTAAATTTTTTTTGTTAAAAAAAATAAAGACAAAGATCACCATCTCTATGAACCAAGCATTTATTTTCTATTTCCATGTATGCTTACCAACTTAAAAACACTACAAAAATATTAGACATCTAAACATACTACCACGATCAAGAAGAGAAGATACAATTTTAAGAAGAAGAATACAACTGAGTTGCTTGGGTTATTTGCACAATTGTTTTATTGCAAAGATTGTTGAGTGGTAAATTAAAGATGTAGAGATGAGAGTGAGGTTTGATCTCACATCCTATTGCTACACAAATGTTATTGTGAGCCAAATTCTTCTTGATTGTGTAACACGAAAGTAAAATAAAATTGAGTGACCTGAAATTAAATTGAATCTACCATGTGTTTGTAACCAAATAATGAAATTGGAGTGACATTTTCATTTGTAACCAAAGACTCTTAGACTTCAGAAAATTTCATATTTTTTACTTCCTCTGTTGTATTTGTAACTATTCCACAATCTTTATTATGTACTGTATAGTCAGAAAATGGAAGCACTTCCATTGTAGACTTGTTTAGCCTTCTGAGTAAGTGGCTTGGGGTCATGACAAGTGCCTTGAATGGGTTCCTGATCTTGACCTGGCTTTCCCCCTATTCTGTCCCTCTTTCCACTTCTTTCTAGCCTGATTTATGCATTCTGGACTGCAGACTTGAGATTCTGGACTTCAAGGTCAGGGTCGACCTTTTGGGTCTATGTCAACCTTGACCCTAACCTAGGTCAAGGTCGACCTTGACCTTGACCCAGGGTTCAAACTTCAAGGTCTTGCAGTTTTCAGATGTCAGTCTTTGCAAAAGTTATTTCCCGCTTTCGAGTCCGCTGTTTCGGGTTCTGAAGCGTCAAATCCTAAATTATATTTAATATAGGTCCTTTCCTAGGGGTAAAGGATTTAATGGGAATTTAATTATCCTATGTTGGCCTCCTTAGAAGATTGTTCCCTAGTTTCATATAAAAGGGAGCCTTCTCCTCTCTTTTCCTCTAAGTCTTCTAATCGTGATCAAGCATTCTCAAACTATCTTCAAGTGTGATTCAAGAAAACTAAGGAGAAAGATTTCAAGCAATTATTCATCCATTCAAGCATCCATTTTCATGAAGGAGATCCATTGGAGGCCATTGAAGGATTCAAGCTACATAGTGCCCTTTTGGTGATCTCTTCATCCACCTTCTTCCAAGCCTCTTCCAAATTCAAG
>MU224368.1:196903-223660 GCA_018584345.1 Thuja plicata
CAAAGACTAAACACATTTCCATCAAGTATCATTATTTAAGAGAACAAGTTAAAGAAAAAGAGGTGATACTTGAATATGTGCAATCAAAAGAACAATTGGCTGATATCTTCACCAAGCCACTGCCCAAAGATATATTTGAGTACTTGAGAAAGAGACTAGGGGTCAAACCCATGTCTACCAGTCAGTAAAGAACTAAAGGTTGCATCAGCCCATATATTATCAGAATATCATTCATGTCGATGCAAGCAAGAGATGAACTTCAAAGATACATCTATATACAGAAAGGCATATATCAGAACCGAGCACCAGAGCATATTGTTATATTGTTGATGGATAAGGGAAATTCAAGGAAGATATTATGGATAGAAGAAAATAGTTGTTTGACATAAATGTTAGATATTTGTGAGATACTTGTTTGGCATTGTTGTCAAAGGGAGAGAATGTATCCATATTATCATCAGAAACTATTTATTATTAGATTACTCCAAACAGGGAGAGATCATATCCATATGGAGAGAATTTGTATGAAGAAATCATATATAAAGGGAGAGTTGCTGACAAGAGACAGAGACATCAAGGAAGAAGAACAGTCAAAAGAGAGAAATTGAAACAAAAAGAGAACACAACACATCATAAGAAGAAACACAAAAAGCTGCAAGAATCAAATCTAAGCTAACACGGAGCTTACCGGCGGTCAGACATTTTTATCGGTTATCAAAATAAAGTGTTTGGTAATTTGATAAATTTCAACAATTGTATTTCATATTGTATTAGAAATAGTATAGTGTGATAATATAGTATGTTTCCATCAATGCCAAAGGGAGAGATTGATGACATGTAATTGATTGAATGTTTGATAATGTTAAGTTGAAGATGATGCAAGACATTAAAATAGTTAATGGTTTGTATTGTCATTGATGCCAACTTGATATCATCTGTACGGTCATGTACATAATGCCAAAGACTTCAGAGAATCAATGGAACAGAGATTATGCTTTTGGCAATGCATAAAAGTCAAGTATTCAGTGAGGGACAGACAACACCGACGGAGTGCACACCATCGGTAAAGGCAAAGAAAAAGTCAGAGTGATGCCCAACGAGAAGAAGACAGTATTTCCCGATGAAGCAAAATCCTATGATGCCCAACAGATGGAGATACCAAAGCTAATTGAATTTGCACCAACAGAACTGGCAGTTGTCACCGACGACGAACTACAGAGTTGACCGACAGAACAAAGAGTTCAGAAAATGACAAAATATCTAGCTGGCAGAGCTTAAGGATAGACTTAACTTGTTGTTTTATTCACCCAGAGTTAAGTAATTGATTTAAAGAAGATTTGTACAGTTGGCAAGAAGATAACTACAAGATAAATCAGGAGTTAAAGCCGTATATCAAATTGGCTAGATTTGTTTTCACGCCAAGAATCAAGAATCGAGAATCAAGAATTAGGGAACATCATGTCTATATAAGAGACAAACATAATTCATTTATGCAAGCAATAAGATACACGGGGAGTGAATAAAAAGAGGATGCTAAAGAGAAACTGATGAAGGATAACTTCATACAGTCCTGATCAATCAAGCTAAAGGAGAGCTAAGGAATTCTACGGACACCAACGAACAGTGAAGAACAACATCACAAAGAAGAAAGTGTGGAGCACAAAGAATTGATTTGATACATTGATTAGAGAGGTATTGTACTTAAATAGATCTGAAAATATACAATTCAAGTTGCATTAGAAATAGGTCATAATGTTTTAGTTTAACCATTGAAGCATCAAGTCTCTTAATAGAACATGACTTAACCATCTTCTATAATTGAGGTATATCCTAATAGATTGCCAAAAAGGTTGATTCATGAAAGTAGCATTGAATTTGCATAAAGCCTATTGATAGCCTAAGAAGGTTGATTCAAGGATGGTAGCAAGATTTTCCTAAATCCTATTGACAGTCTAAGAAGGAGCTTGATTCAAGGATGGTAGCAAAATAGATGCTAGATACTAAGTGACAATCTATGTATAAAAATCCTCTAACAAGGTCGCACTTAATAGTGTGTTTGTAACCTTTAACAGGGTTGGCTCCTAACAGGGCTCACTTCAGAAGAGTGAAAATTTGGGGTACTGGTCCCAGTGGTTTTTCCCTTAACAGGGTTTCCACATTAAAATCCGTGTGTTATGTGTGTATGGTTTATTACTTTATTGTTTTACATTTCACATATGCATTTCTGGATTGATTGGTATACTCTGCATATTTACTGAGTATCGGTAAATAGTTTTTACTACTTATCGGTTATAAAGGAGAATAAGGATAGACAAAGTAAACCGACTAAGAGTTTATTATTTCAAGTATTTCATGGCAGGCATCTTGTAGGGACTTAATAATCTGAGGTGTATTGTTTGGTGGATTAAAGATTAAAGGATAAATTTTTGAGGCCACTAATTCACCCCCCCTCTCAGTTATTACTAATAGTTTTAGTGTGACAACTTATGCGACACTAAAACTTCTTGTGGCATATCTGTCATGGAAAAATAACAGTAATTCCGGATTTTAAGATTCAAGAGAAACCATTTATATATAAAGTTATAATATATTGAGTTTATTCCTGCCAACTCAGCATAAGACACTTAAAAGAATGTCATTTTTTTTAATTTTTAAATGTTAACATTGAAGATTGATGCCACTATAGGAACCGTCTTGGCTTAAATATTATATTATTGTATTACAATATTGTAATTAAATATTAGATTTGATGAACTACAACTGATTGTATGTTTGAAGTCATTTTGTTGATGGTCAACCAAGTTACATATATGATGATAAAAATTAATCAATTAATGTATTGTCGTTGATGTCAACTTATTTGAGTATCATTCTGGTGACAAACATCTATTATGGATTGAAGATCTAGAACAAACAAAGTTTATGTGGTCGGTAATTGAAGAGTTCTGTATACACCGAGCAATAATGAACACTGAGTAAATACAGTGTATACTGAGCACATTGATAACCGAGCTAGAGATCACCGACACATCACGATATTGAATGAGCAATTTAATCAAATCGAGGCCGACTAGAATGATGAGCTAGCAATTGATGATTCTGAGGTAAATGATATGGTTTGTTATGATGATCAAACGGTTATAAAAATTCAAGGAAGATCGAACGACGAAGATTGAAACATGTTTTTAATACAACTGACAAGGAAGGTTTAAGTGACAAAAGTAACGATGGAGATTAAGCGAAAAAATATAAAGGATGGAAATTAAATGATTTATGATGTCTTTATAAGAGACAAGAGATTCATTATGAATCACATGATGCTATGATGCACACACATGCAAATTTCATGCATCACTGATAAAATTGGTTAAAGACAAAACCATACATTTTCTGTAGACATCACTGAGCAACAGAGGAAAGAGCATTAACCGAGCATAACAGAGTATGAAGAATCACATGAATTGAAGTGAAAAAATTGATCAGAAGTATTATGTACTTAGCATAGATCTAAAAATCTACAAATAGAGTTATATTTGAATCAGATTATTACTGTATCAATTCAACCATTGTTATAGATAAATATCCTAACTGAGTAGGACGTGAAGGTCTTTATTATGACATTCTAATGAATGTTGAGTGTTTTCTTGTTGAGCCCATCATGAATGATTGGTTAAGAGAGAACTGTTAGTTTTAAATCCTCTAACCAAGTCACATTTAACAATGTGCATTGTAACCTTTAATAGGGTTGGCTCTTAACCGAGCTCACTTCAGAAGAGTGAAATATTTTGGGTTACCGATCCTAGGTGTTTTTTCCCTTAGCAGGGTTTCCACGTTAAAAATCTGTGTCAATGTGTATGATTGTTTTGGATTGTTATTTTTATTTACAGATTACTTTATCTGCATTGATCGGTAATCACAGTATTGATTTACTACTACTCAGTATATGACTAAAAGTTTGAGATTACAGTTTACATTTCACCGAGTTGATTTATATGTTTGAAATTGTTGTTATATACATCTGGGAGAATTTGGGACTGTAGGATAATTGAGAAACAACTGATTCACCCCCCCTCTCAGTTATTCTAATGATTGGTATTAGAGCATACAATGCTTAGAAGAGAAAGTTTTAAAGGACTTAAGCTAAAGATCACAAGATGTATAAGAGAGACGCACCAAAGCTGAACAAGGAGAACTTCTCAACCTGGAAGAGAAAAATGAGACTATACCTATCAGGGATTGGAGATGACATAGAAATATACTTGGATAATGAATTTATCCTACCTACTAGACCTTTGACTATTAATCAGATGAAAGAGAAACACGAACACAACATTATAATGGTAGAAATTGCTTCTTCACTTACTAATGCTGAATTTGAGGATATCAAGACATGAACATCAGCCAAGCAGACGTGGGACAATATTACACTAGTTAATGGAGGAGATGCAAATGTACAAAGAGCTAAAGCTGAAAGTCTCTGAGGAAAATTTGATGACATGAGAATGAAAGAAGGAGAAAACATAACACAATATAGTATCCGACTCAAGGAGGTTGTGAATGCTATTCGTGGAGCTAGTGGAACTATTGATGAAGACACTATTGTGAGTAATATTCTTAGAAATTTATTGCCTATTTATTCTATAAGAGTCTCTGCAATACATGAAATGAGAGTAGCACCTGGAAACAATATTACAGTTGGTAGATTGATTTCTTTTGAGCTGAACAATTTTGACAATAGTGTTGTACCTACTATGGAATTTGGATTTATGTCTTCTCTAAAAATTAGTAAATCTGGTAGTAAACACATGATAATAAATAACCGTGACAGTGGCAGTGATGATAAAGAACTTGATGAACTTGAAGCATTAATGGTTAGAAGAATACATAAAGGCAAAAGAAGATATAAAGGTAAACTACCTTTGATATGCTTTAATTGTAAAGAAATTGAACACTTTTCTACCCGATGCCCTAACAAAAAGAATGATGAAAGAAATGGAAGATCTAATGACAGAAAATATGACCGAGAATATAGAAGCAACCGACAATATGATAGAAGGAATAACCAATATTAAAATGAAAAAGGCAAGAAGGCTTGTTACATTGCTGAAGATAAAGATAATGACACTAGTCCCCACACTGATGAAGATATTGAGACAATGTTTGTAGCTTTGAAGGAAGATTCAGAAAAAGATGAAAGGTATGTTGAAACAACACTTATTTCTAAAGTTAGTAAGCATGGCATTTGGGTTATTGATAGTGGTTGCACACATCACATGACTGGAGATAAAGAAAAATTTGAATTTCTTGAGCAATATAATGGTGGATCTGTTAGAATGGGAATTCATAAACCTTGTCAAGTGAAAGGAAAAGGTACTATAATGTTGAACAATCAAATCAAATGTGAGAATTCATATTGGGTGAAAGGACTTAATTATAATTTGTTGAGTGTTTCATAGTTGAATAACACAGGTCACCGAGTTGCATTTGAAAATAGAAAAGCTAGAATCTATGATGGAACAAGAAAGTTGATTGGCACTGGTGAACAATCAAAAGGTAATCTATTCTATATTGATAGTACTGAAACTACTTGTTTGATGTCTAAGAATGAAGATGTATGGTTGTGGAATAGGATGCTTTGTCATGTAAATTTTGACAACAGGGTTAAGATTAGTATGAAAAGAAAAGTTAGAGGCTTACCGAGCTTATCTAAACCTGACCATGTAATGTGCAAGAATTGTCAAATGGGAAAAATGTCAAAATCTAGTTTTAAGAGAAAGAATTTTTCATCTAATGATATTTTGGAGATAGTTCATATAGACCTATGTGGACCAATGAGAACACAAATTTATTATAGGGACAAATACTTTATTTTATTTGTTGATGACTACTCTAGAATGGTGATTATCATGTTCTTAAAAGAAAAATCTAAAGCATTTAATATGTTCAAATGGTACAAAGCTAAAGTGAAAAAAGAAAGTGGTAGAGAACTGAAATGTTTAAGATCTGATAGAGGAGGTGAATTTATTTCTGATGAGTTCACTAACTTTTGTAATGAGTATGGAATTAAGAGACATTTTTTTGCACCAAGGACACCACAACATAATGGAATTGCTGAAAGGAGAAATAGATCAATTGTGGATTGTGCTAGGACACTGATGATTGAAAATAATGTTGCACAAACATACTGGAGAGAAGTTATGAGTATTGTTGTATACACACTAAACCAAGTACAACTGAAGAAAGATATAAACAAGACACCTTATGAATTATGGTATGATTATACACCTAATGTGAGTTATTTAAGAATATTTGGAAGTCATTGTTATATTCTGAAAGATGATTGAAATGGTAAATTTGATTCAAAAAGTGATGAAGGAATATTTCTTGGATATTCTACTAAAAGCAAAGCTTATAAATGTTTGAACAAGACTTCTAACAAGATCATTGAAAGTGCAAATGTAAGAGTTGATGAATTTGCTGAGAAGAATGATGAGGAAAGCACAAAAGTACCATAATATTACAGTAGATTTGTATACATTGAAGAACCATACACTTTTCCCAAACAAATGCCTAACGTTACTGTGCAACAAGGTAATGTTACCGAGCAACAGGAGGCACCAACCAAGAATTAGGAAAATTTTGCAATTGAAGATCATGATCAAGAACACAATGAAGAACAAATAATTAAACCTATACTTGCAAAATATGTCAGAAGACATCATCCGTAGAATCAGATTATTGGAGATAAAAGAGCTGGCATGATGACACAAAGTAAGTTGAAAGACAACACATATTTGATCTGTGAATTTGAACCTAAAAATGTTAGAGATGCACTTGAAAATGAAGAATGGATTATTGCAATGAATGAAGAAATTGAGTAGATACAAAAAAAAAAAAACATGGACATTAGTACCAAGACCGAGTGATAAGAATGTCATTGTCACCAAATAGATATTCAGAAACAAATTGAATGAGAATGGAGATGTAACCATAAAAAAAGCAAGATTAGTATGCAAAGAGTATGCACAAGAAGAAGGTATTGACTATGGAGAAACTTTTGCACCCGTTGTTAGACTTGAAGGAGTTAGAATATTACTTGCATATGCTGCATATAAAGGATTAAGTATATCAAATGGATGTTAAGTTTGCATTTTTTAATGGAATACTGAAAGAAGAGGTATACATTGAACATCTTGAAGGATTTGTTGATCCTGATCAAGAAAACATGGTATGTAAGTTACACAAAGCTTTATATGGTTTGAAACAAGCACAAAGAGCATGGTATGAGAGACTACACTCCTATCTTATTAGCATTGGATTTATTAGAACAAGTGATAGCAATAGTTTGTACTTGAAAGGAGGAAATGATGATAAAACCCTTATTGCTGAAATTTTGTTGATGATATTATATTTGGAGGAAATGATAACTTGTGCACATCATTTTCTGATGAAATGAGGAAAAAATTTGAAATGTCAATGTTTGGAGAGATCAATTTTTTTCTTGGCTTGCAAATTTTACAACAGGCTGACGGTATCTACATTACTCAATCAAAATACATCAAGGAAGTATTGAAGACATTTAGAATGGAAGAATATAAACCAATTGGAACACCTATGGTGACATGATGCAAATTGACAAAAGAAGATAAGACACCTGAGGTAAATCAGACATTGTACAAATCTGTGATTGTAAAGTTGATGTATATTGTACACACTAGACCAGACATAGCATACATAGTTGGAATTGTTGCAAGATTTTTTGCTAATCCCAGAGAATCACATATGACTGTTTTAAAGAGAAGTTTTAGATATCTGAAGAACACTGAAGATTATGGAATATGGTATAAAAGAGATGGCAAGTTCAAACTGAAAGTCTACACAGATGCTGATTGGAATGGGAACATTGATGATAGAAAGAGCACTATAGGTGGAGCATTCTTTATAGGTGAAAGATTAGTTACTTGGATATGTAAAAAGAAAGGATGCATATCTCAGTCAACTGCAGAAGCAGAATAGGTTTATGTTGTTGCTAACTGTTCGAACATTGCATGGATAAAACAACTTTTGAAAGGTATGAATGAAGAGATCACTGACCCAGTGATAATTTATTGTGATAATAATAGTGCAATAAATATTTCAAAGAACCCTGTGATGCATACAAAATAAAGAATATATCTATCAAATATCACTACTTGAGGGAACAAGTACAAGAAAAACAAGTTATACTGGAATATGTACAATCAAAAGAACAACTTACAGACATATTTACTAAACCCTTACCGAAGGATACATTTGAGTACTTGATGGGTAGACTAGGGGTTCGTCCCTTATCTACCAGTCACTAAGAAGACTAGGAGGTTGCATCAACCTACATGAAATCAAAATATCAATCATGTTGATGCAAAGATGAACTAGACTAACACAGACATATCGGTACATTTCAAGGTACATATTCTACTTCACCGAAAACCAGAGATATTTTTTTGGCTAATGGAGAGTTGTATATTTTATTTTTGGCATTGTTGTCAAAGGGAGAGAATGATCAATGCTATATCTATCCATTAAAGGGAGAAAAAGAGAAAATAGAAAGGGAGAAAGAGAAATGACATATCTATCCATAAAGAGAAAATATTCAAGAAAAAAGAGTCAAAGTTGTAGGGAGAGTTTGCATGGTGAGTTTATAATGTTGAGGGATTTTATATATTCAAGCTAGGGAGAGCTACAACATTTTTGCAGTTGTAGAACAAAATTTTGGTAGTCTATGGCATTTTTATATTGCATATTTCATATTGTGTTGCCATCAATGCCAAAGGGAGAGATTGATGAACTACAACTAATTGTATGTTTGAAGTCATTTTGTTGATGGTCAACCGAGTTACAGATACGATGATAGACATTAATTAGTTAATGTATTTTCATTGATGTCAACTTATTTGAGTATCATTATGGTGACAAAAATCTATTATGGATTAAAGATCTGGAACAAACAAAGTTTGTGTAGTGAGTAATTAAAGAGTTTTGTATACATTGAGCAACAGTGAACACTGAGTAAATATAGTGTATACCGAGAACAGTGATAACCGAGCTAGGGATCACCAACACATCACGGTATTGACTGAGAAATTTAATCAAATTAAGGCCGAATAGAATGATGAGCTGGAAATTGATGATTATGAGGTAAATGATAAGGTTTGTTATGATGATCAAATGGTTATGAAAATTTAAAGAAGATCGGACGACAAAGATTGAGACATGTTTTTAACACAACTGCCGAGGAAGGTTTAAGTGACAAAACAAATGATGGAGATTAAGCAGCAAAATCTAAAGGATGGAAATTAAATGAGTTATGATTTCTATATAAGAGATAAGAGATTCATTATGAATCACATGATGCTATGATGAGCACACATGCAAATTTCATGCATGACTGATCAAACTGGTTAAAGACAGAACCAAGCATTTTCTGTAGACATCACCAAGTGACAGAGGAAAGAGCATTAACCGAGTAGAACAAAGTATGAAGAATCAGATGAGCTAAAGTGAACAATTGATCATAGGTATTATGTACTTAGCATAGATCTAAAAATCTGCAAAATGAGTTGTATTTGAATCAGATCATTACTGTATCAGTTTAACCATTGTTACAGATAAATCTCTTAACCTAGTAGGAAGTGAAAGTATTTATTATGACATTCTAATGAATATTGAGTGTTTTCTTGTTGAACCCATAGTGAATGATTGGTCAAGAGAGAACTGTTAGTCTTAAATCCTCTAACCATGTCACATTTAAAATAGTTTGAATTGTAACCTTTAACAGGGTTGGCTCTTAACCGAGCTCACTTTAGAAGAGTGAAATATTTTGGATTACCGGTCCCAGGTGGTTTTTTCCCTTAGTAGGGTTTCCACGTTAAAAATCTATGTGTCAATGTGTATGATTGTTGTGGATTGTTATTTTTCTTTACACATTACTTTATCTGCATTGATCGGTAATCATAGTATTGATTTACTGCTACTTGGTATATGACTAAAAGTTTGAGATTACAATTTACATTTCACCAAGTTGATTTATGTGTTTGAAATTGTTGTTATATACATATGGGAGAATTTGGGACTATAGGAAAATTGAGAAATAACTAATTCACCCCCCCTTTATCATTTAAAAATTTAGTATTTAGTATTTTTCCCGTTAAGGGGTAGAGTTGGGTTGATCCAGCAGTGAAGAAGATTGAAAAAATATGTTGGATATGTCCTGAAAAAGGGTGGACCAAAATTAACTTTGATGGTGCTTTGAAAGGGAATCCTGATCCAAGTGGAATTGGTTTTGTTTCCAGGGAGTGGGGAGGAAATATATTAAGAATGGAAGCTAAAATAATTGAGGACAGGATGAATAATGTGGCAGAAGCGTTAGCTGCTCTACATATTGTAAGGCTTGGATGAAAAATTGGGGATTAAAAAGTTGCATTTGGAAGGTGATTCATTCATAATTGTAGAATAAATAATGGTGGGATCAATGGCGGCTTGGCATTTTCAAAAATATATTAATATTATTCAGGAAGAATTTCAATTTTTGATAAGTTGAAAATCACACACACCAAATGAACAGGTAATGATGTGGAAGACACATTATCAAAATGGGCTTTAAGGTTTGTAATTAATGAGATGAAAGAGGAATATTTTGGCAATCTTAAACTGGATGAGAGAAATGATGACACGATAAGGGAATGATGAAGTCTCATGGAAAGGACAATTTCATCATTCAATGATTGATTTGGAAAATATGTGATAGGATGGTCAGGTGTGCGATGGGATTTAAAGAAAGACTGTGAGCAGAGAGATGCATATTGTGATTTCGACTGGTGTTTTGAGCAGAGAATTGAAGAAACACTTGGAGGATAATTTCTCTCTGCTCATGACACAACAAAAACAAGATTTATTTAGTGAGGTTAAGACTAGACACCTCAAAAGATTTCTGAAATGCCAGCACAAAAGGGTGGTGAAGCTCATTTTGGAATTTTTAGGGGATGAATTTATTAACACTAGCCACTAATATCAGATAAATATGGATATCATGAGTATATTTCTTGCATGGAGGATGGAATTAGCAGAAGATGATGAGATTATCAAGTGGATGATGCAAAAACTAGTCGAGGATGACATGTTGCTAGGGCTCAACTCCATTATTAAATGAGATGTACTTGGTGTAAGGTTCGACATTTTAGAAGGTACATAGGACCTAGAAGAGGCAAAATTTTTTGGCATTGTGCCTGTAATTCTCCACCCTAGAACCCATGAGAACTTAACCTAAAACATGTTACTAATTTTACTGAATAATTTTTGTTTCTTAAGAGTTTACAGTCAATAGTGAATAACAATGTGGGAGAAATATAACATAAGCCAATTCATGCTCATAAATGTAACTCATTTATAGATTATAAGTATCAAAGGTTCCATGACGTAGAATTGCGTAAATGTTAACTAATCTACTAAGTACAACTGTAACATAATCACATGACGTATATTACGTTCATTTTAAAACCCAAATTGAAATATTCCTAATCTGTTACTCAACAATGTAAGGAAAAGAACACGAATCATTAAGTACACTAACATTTTCATTTTACTAAATAATAAAATACATTCATTACATCAATGTATCAAATATACAACCTATAGAGTCAATTGATACATCATAATACACAAGATAATACAACTTCCACTGCTCGTATCATGGGAATAAGAATAATGAATCAAATCACAAATATAATACAAGTACATATACATCTAAATCAATGTATCAAATCAATACAACATAAATTACATGATATCATCTCATGATGAAAAAAATAAAGTCTCCAAGCAATGAACAAAGAAGATAAAAGTAGCATCAATGATCATTCAAGCACAAAGTCATGAACGTCGAATCTCAATATTAATAGAATCACTACAACCGACCGCGTAGAACACAAAGGTCCACTTCCACTGTGTTGAGGAGATAACACTAGGAATCACTCAATAAATAACCAAACAAGCCAGACTAATGCGAATAATACACATATAAAATGGTAATAAATGGTTATAAGGTTATCAAGTATAAATGATCACAATACAAATCAGGTGTACCAAATGCAAAGTAGGAACATAGGAAATATATAGAGAAGTTTCATCACGTACATCTAACTCTTGGAATTTGTCCTAGCAGCCTCTCTGGACCCCGACGCCCAAGTGACCATTTGAGGTATCAATAATATTTTTGTATAGACAAGGAAGAACCAACTATGCCAGAACACACGCCACACAGGACGACAAGCATCTTCTCAATCCATCCTAGTCTTTACTAGCGCTTAAGGCATGAGTAAGGTTCACATTTATCTTATTAATATTTTCTAAATAAATTTATTTAGTTATCACTTTATTAAGCTACTTACAATAAGTGATCCTACCAACCTCTTATGTGCCCCAACGCTTATTGCAAGCCATTCCCCATCTATGCTCCTAGATAACCTACCCTAATGCTCCAACCAATAACTAACAAATAGAAGACAATACCGAAACCATAAAGAAATTCCAATAATAATCAAGTCATTAAAAATCACCAAAGTAAAATGATCGAGCATGAATGAGAAAAACACATCCAGTGTAAGGATCTAATATGCCCATCCCATAATGAACATCTCGATATACCATCTATTCTATAATGGATATCTCAATACACCAATAACCAAACTCTCAAGTATCATCTCAAAAGATAAATTCAATCCTCAAGGAACAAAGTCATCATCAACATCAATCTCCAAGCAAGGAGTAAAATATAATCCAAACATCATAAGACATATCAAGAACAACAACAATAGAAGAACAAGGTGACCAAATATATAAAATCTCAACATAATAATGACCATTACCTTAACAGTCAAACAACATAATGATCAAGACTCAAGAACATGTTTCATCACTCATAGATGCACCCAACCACACATAAACCAATTGTGACATTAAAGTGGTTATAAATTTTCCACAACATAACCCAAATAGGAAATAGTAATAGGTCTCAAAAGACAAGAATCCACCTAGAGCATTCCTTTACCCACACTGACACTTAATCAACACCAAACATCACATGATAAAATACATACATACAAAATTTATTTAATATCTTATTAAAATTCAATTATGTAACATTATTATGGTATTAAATTAAATAATCTTATATCATAGACGACTTAATTAATAACATAAATATACATCATTGGGTTAAATATTAATGCAAATTCCATTTATAGAATATAAATTTAACTCCCATTTGAATTAATATTTAATCTTTATTTATTTCATAATATAACCATAACCCAATTAATTATAATCTATAAATTATAAATTAAGTTATTTATAATTCCACCCATATTATCAAATAATAAAAAATAAATGACTATAAACTTAACTCGACTATAACTCCTGTTAAATTATAACTAAATCACAATTATAATTTTATTAAATTATAACCACACTTACTTTAATAAATATATAATACACTATATCCAACTAACAATTAACTAGACTTAATTATATAAATATGAATAAAAACAATTTATTAAAAGAACAATTAATATGTACTCTTTTTTAAAATTTCTAAAATAAATAAATAAATTTTTTTTTCTTTATAAAGAAAAATTGCCGAAATAAATAAAATCTGAAATTAATAATTTAAGTAATTTTTTGATTTTTGATTTTTGATTTTTTGTCTAACTAAAATTTAATTCTGCATGTACTTTTCCACCAAGGTTTCCCTTTTATTTTTTAAATTAATAATTCTTCTTTTGAAAAGAAAGATTTCAATTTTTGTAAATATACTATTTTCCAAATTGGTATATATTTTACTCAATGAATCTCCAATACTAACTGTATACAAAACCGAGTAAATTCTAAAATTGATAATAAAAATAACAAAAAGGTTTCATTATAAAAATACAATTGAATTATATAATAGTTTAGAAAGCACAATTTTATCAAATAATCAATATATCTGAATTGGGTTTTCTATTCAATTGAAATTCACAATTGCTTTAAGAACCCTGTTTGCCTAATGTTTCCAAATGAATCCGGGTTTTCGGCAATGTAATCACAACAAGAATTCTCATAAATCTAATTTTCCAAATAAGGTAAAACCCTCAACCATGAAAGTCAAAATCTAAATTAATCTAGCAAAGATGAAGAATACAATCTTTTCAACAAGAAATTTACAAAAAAAATCAAAACCCTACCTCAATCAATCAGATGAGAAATCACCATTCTAAAACTTCAAAACTCCAAATATCCAATCTTTCTAAAATAATATTTATCCCAAAATATAGACATCCATTGCAATCTTGAAAACCCGTGTCCTCCCAAAACCTGTGTATGTCATAATTAGCTGATAGGCTTTCCTTGTGAGATCGCTCATGTTTGTACGAATCAAAACTTGTCTCACGCCCTTGAAACCAGTCTCATGCATAAAAACTGCCAAACCTCTAGTTTTCTGTTGTTGTTGTTATTGTTGTTGTTGTTTTGAAGTGGTAATCACTATGAGTGCATGCAAGGCACGCTCTCTAATCCTCTCCAGTCTGCACCTAAAGCCTTTTCAACAATTTTTTTTTTTTCATTTTGAGCATATTCCACAATCATTATAATTGAGATCTCATTTCTTTAAGGCGTCCGATAAGAATCCACATTCTATTGTGCTTTGAAAGTTGTTTACATATTATTCTAAGGCTCCAATAGTGATACCCAGAGATAGGGTATAGGCAAAGGTTGTGAAATATGATTACACACCTGCTAATTACTTTTGCTATGGTCCCAGTTGCGAAAAATCCCAAATCACTAGGCTTTGATGGGCGACTGTAATATGTTTGATGTCTCTAGCTTTGTCACTAGTTTGGAGGATGATGGAATGTAGTTTCATCTATACCAATTGCATTTGTTGGAGTGTTTGTTCAACAGTTTCTAGATCCACTGATATGTTAGCTTTCTTCTCTACTACTGTTGAACTATGTTTGTGTTTCCTTATAGGCCTTGTGTGTGCTCTCACATTCTATATATGCTTTGACCAAATTAGTTGCAAATATGTCTTCGGGTGAAAATCCCCCTATTTGGCGCATGTGTTGGATGATATCAGTTTTGGTTACTGATTATGTTGTTGATATTCATGTTTTGTCACTGATGTCAACGTATATTTCTATGGAGAAGACAGACTGGCTACTTAACTGGAAGGAGTGTACGAACACTGTATGGATGATTCAGAATGATCAAAGTTAGATTTATGCAGAAGGATGTGTGTTGACCTTATCCTAAGGTCACTTGGATCTATGTTACATACTGTGGATGTTACAGTTGATTTAGTGAAGATTGGTTTTCTGGACTGTAACTGTGATCTGGACAGAGCAGGTCTCTGTGTTTCAGGTATATCTTTTTGGTGAAGATATTTCAGAACTTGGGAGCTTATTGATGGACAACCAACATATGGTAGAGTAATGGGTTGAGTTTTATTGTTGTTTGGATATTGATGACATCAGCTGTGGCGTGTATTCTAGAGAAGACCTATTTCCTAGCCGACTTCAGACATGTAGCGTGTGAAATTAATTGTGAGCATGGATTATGAATCTGAAAGTATATGTGATGGATTGTAAATGATGTATACTTGTTTTAGATACCATGTGTATCTTAGCAAGGGGCTATGTAATTATTTGTATGATGGAAAGCCTTAATTGGCCGACCTAGTTTATTATGTATTAGGAAAGCTTAACTGGCCGACCTAATGAATTATTGTAAGAGGGTATATATGAATGATAATTTCTTGTGAGAAATTTGAAAGAGAGAGATAAGGATAAAATAGGTGTGGAAGCTGTGAAGTTTGTTGACTACTGGATACAAAGTAGAGTCGATACTTCATTAGAACTAACCAAGCAAAGACAGTTTCTATCAGACAGTTCACTAGAATGTGTATTTTCTTTATACACTTGATTTGGATTGTGAATCCTTGAGGGTGGCTTTAACCTTCTTTGGGAAGTGTGCCTTGGTAGTGAGACTACTATTTTCTTTGACTCCTAACAGGGTTTGTCTCCTAACAGGGACTATGTACTGTAATGTTGTAACAAGATCCTAACAGGGCTAATACCTTTTAACAGGGATACTATACTCTCAGTACATTATTTGTGGGTGTTAATTCCCACCGGGGTTTTAACTTTAATAGGGTTTCCTCGACAACAAATATTGTGTTATGTTGTTGGCATTTACTGTGTTATCATTTACATTTGCATATTTGATTTATAAAGTTTAAAGTTTAATAATCTATATTACAACTGATTCACCCCCCCCCCCCCTCTAAGTTGTCTTATGGACTGTTATTCTGAACAATTGGTATTAGAGCTATTGGTCCTCAGAGAGAAATTTTAACAGCTTGAGGTGATCCTGAAGATGACTTACTACAGGAAGTATAGTTCAAAGTTTGATCCTAAAAACTTTGACAGTTGGCAAAACAAGATGAGAACACATTTGCTATGTCTGGGAATTGATTACTAGATGATAACAAATAAGAAGGAAAGGTAGAGACTGAGGATGAATTAGAGAAATTCACTAAAGATCAAAGAATATGTTCTCATGCAATATGGTTGCAAGGGAATCCTTAATCACTGCACTATCAAAAGGATAATTTACTGAAGTAAAGGACTTGGACTCTGCACATGAAATCTGGACAAGACTGGAAGCACTATATGTTGGAGACAAGTTTACAAAGAAAGAAAAGTTAAAGAATTGGAAGACAAAGATGGAGTCACTGAAGATGATAACATCAGAGCATATGGACAGGGAGTTACTGAAGTGATTACTGGTATTAGGAACTCTGGAGGAACTTACATTGAGGAAGAAGTGATTAAAAAGATACTCAGATCATTGACACCTGCATACAAAACCAAGGTTCAGGCTATAGAGGAGATCATACCTTTGACACCGAACTTCACTAGAGAGATGTTGATTGGAAAGCTAACTACATTTGAAGCCGCATAATTAGGAGATACTTTACCTAAGGTTGAGTCAGCCTTCAAAGAAACCATGCACAAAAGCAAAAGAATCTTACCTGGAAATGCAAGCATGAACAATAGTGACCTAAGAGAAGAACTTGGAGCCTATGCTGATGAATGGGAAAAAATATAGGAAAAAGAAAGGAAGCTAGATGAAATCATAGCATTGATTGCCAGAAGAGAAAAGAGTGGTAAGGGTAAGTTTGAGGGCAAGTTACCTTTGAAACATTTTTCATGTAACAAGATCGGTTATTTTGCATCTAGATGTCCTATAAGAATTCCAAAGCACAAACCTAAGTTTTTCAAGTCTAAGTTCTAAAAGGATAAGGAATATTATTAGGCTAGTGAAGGTATATCCGATGATGAAGATGGTGACTATGATGAAATTGGATTTATTTCTATTAAGGATGATGAACCTATGTATGAAGAAAAAGCATTAGTATCCCGAGTTGAAAAGAAATCTGAATGGGTCATAGATAGTAGTTGTTCACATCATATGACTGGAGATAAAAATAAGTTTGTGAGTTTGAAAAGACATGATGGTGGTGTCGTTAGATTTGGTGACAATAATCCTAAAATTATTATTGGAATTGGATCTATTTCCTTGGATGGAAAGACTAACACTAACAATGTATTACTTGTTGATGGACTTAAGCACAATTTGTTGAGTGTTGGACAGCTAGTGGATAAGGGTTATCAACTGAACTTCATAAATGGAAAATGTTCTATCAAGAGTAAAACAAGAGACTTGATAGCATCTGGTACTAAATCCAGAGGTAATGTATTTGAATTGAACACATCTGAAGCTTCTTTTTTTATTGCAAAGGTTGATGACAATTGGTTATGGCACAAAAGATTTTGTCATGTTAATTTTGACAACATTGTGAAGGCAAGTATGAAAAAGTAGTAAGAGATCTACCTAAAATTGTAAAGCCATCTAACACTATGTGTAGAGGATGTATTATGGGGAAACAGACTAGAAGCACTTTCAAGAGAAAAGATTATTCAACAAAAGGGAAGTTGGATCTGGTGCATAAATATCTGTGTGGTCCTACAAGAACAAGATCATACTATGGTGAAAGGTATTTTATACTTTTTTTTAATGACTTTTTCTAGAATGATGTGGGTTACATATTTGAGAGAGAAATCTGAAGCATTTGACAAGTTCAAGTTATTCAAAGTGAAAGTTGAGAATGAATCTGGTTTAAAGATGAAGTGTTTGAGATTAGACAAAGGAGGAGAGTTTACATCAGAACTTTTTAATACATATTGTGAAGAAAATAGAATACATAGATAGACTTTAGCTCCTAGAACTCCACAATAGAATGGGATAGCAGAGCGAAGAAACAAAACCATATTAGATGTTGCAAGGACTATGTTGCTGGAAGGAAATGTGTCACATGTTCATTGGAGAGAAGCAGTTGGCATTGCTATGTACACATTGAAAAAAATTCATATCAGAGAAGGTACAAATAAAACCCTATGAATTATGGTTTGATCATGCACCTACTATGAAATATTTTAGAATATTTGGTAGTAAAGGTTATATCAAGAGAGATGATGATATAGACAAGTTTGATGCTAGAAGTGATGAAGGAATCTTTCTTGGTTATTCCACTAAGAGTAAAGCACATAAATGTTTTAATCTGAGACTAAGGAAATTGATTGAAAGCGCCAAAGTGAGGATAGATGAAAATTTTAAAATTTAGGAAAGAATATATGATTGTGGTCAGATAATAGAAACAAGAGAATTTGCTGCTGAACCTAAAGGACCCTTGATGATCAAGAATGAGATTGAAGAAGAAGAACATGCCAAAGATACTGAGACATTGAAGACATCAAGGTATGTCAAGATAAACCATCCTGAAGATCAAATTATTGGTGATGCAAGAAAATGCATGATGACTAGATCTAGAGTTGGAGATGAGATCTGTTTGATTTCTCAAGTTGAATCAAAGACTACTGATGAAGCTTGTAAAGATGAATCTTAGACTAAAGCCATGGAAGAAGAACTAGAACATATAAAGAAAAATAATACTTGGGAATTGGTTCCAAGACCTAAGAACAAAAATGTGATTGGGACTAAGTGGGTTTTCAGAAACAAGATGGATGAAGAAGGCACAGTGGTAAGAAACAAGGCTAGACTGGTATGTAAAGGCTACTCACAACAAGAAGGCATAGACTACGAAGAAACATTTGCACCTGTTGCTAGATTGGAAGCTGTGAGACTATTCCTTTATGCTACACATAAAGACTTTAAAGTATACCAGATGGATGTGAAGTCAACATTCTTGAATGGTGATCTAGAGGAAGAAGTGTACATTGAGAAACCTGATGGTTTTCCTTTGATAGATGATAAAAACATGGTTCGCAGTCTGAAGAAGGCACTGTATAGACTGAAACAAACATTATATGGACTGAAACGCACCAAGGGCATGGTATGCAAAACTAGATAAACATCTACTTCATCTTGGTTTTAGAAAAGGTAATACAGACAATAATTTGTATTTAAGAACTGGTGAAGATGAAATCTTAATTATAGAAGTTTTTGTTGATGATATCATTTTTGGAGGCAATGATAAAATGAGTAAGAAGTTTGCTAAAGAAATGGAGAATGAGTTTGAAATGCCAATAATTGGTGAGATGAAAATTTTTCTTGGTTTGCAAATTACTCAGGGTAAGAATGACATTTTTATATCTTAGACCAAGTATCTTACAGAAATGTTGAAGAAATTTGGAATGGAAGATTGTAAACCTATTGGTACACCCATGGTGATAGGGAACAAACTGACTAAAAGTGATGAGACTCAAAGTGTTCGGCAGACTAAGTACAAATCAATGATTGGTGGTCTACAATATCTAACACACACTAGACCAGATATTACTAATGCAGTTGGAATTGTGGCTAGATATCAAGTAGATCCTAAAGAGACACATTTTTCTACTGTGAAAATAATTTTTAGATATTTGAAAGGAATAGTAGAACATGGATTATGGTATGAAAAATCTGATGATTTTACATTGCAAGCTTTTATTGATGTTGATTGGGCAGGTAATGTGGATGACAAGAAGAGTACAAGTGGTGGTGCATTTTTCCTTGGGAAAAGGCTGGTTTCTTGGTTGAGCAAGAAGTAGAACTGTATTGCTCAATCTACTGCTGAGTCAGAGTATGTTGCTGCTGCAATAAACTGTACACAAGTCATTTGGATGAAACAAATGCTGAAGGACATTGGAATAATTTTCAAAGAACCAATGATTATCCATTATGATAACACCAACACAATGAATATGCCAAAGAATCCTGTAATGGATTCAAAGAATAAACATATTTCCATCAAGTATCATTTCTTGAGGGAGAAGGTAGCAGATAGAGAGATTAAACTGGAGTATATTAGCACCAAGGAACAAATAGCAGACATATTTATTATACCTTTGCCAAAAGATTCTTTTGAATATCTTAGAGGCATGCTTGGGGTGATGGACCCTCCCAGTGAAGACTAAAATGATGCAGATATGCATCAGTACAGTGGATCTCAGAGCTATATCATTCTCTGGACTTGATGTATGGATCTACTCCTTAGGGGGAGTGATCACAGGAGAATACCATGGAGTACATTTGGGTGATCTTGCACCTAGCTGATTGGACATGAAGATTTGAAAAAGCTACATCTTACAGAAGACTACAGATGAGTTATGGAACCATTTTCCATTGCTGCCAAAGGGGGAAGAAATCTATGTGAAAATCCCTACTGTTTTGGGGAGATTTGTGTTGAGGATATTGAGAAGATTGTATTGAGAGAGAGTACTTTTGGGTTGATGCATATGGATTTTCCCATATGTTGCCATAAATGCAAAAGGGGGAGATTGTTGGATGATATTAGTTTTGGTTATTGATCATGCTGTTGATATTCATGTTTTGTCACTGATGTCAACATGTATTTCTATGGAGAAGACATACTGGCTACTTAACTGGAAGGAGTGTACGTACACTGTATAGATGATTCAGAATTATCAAAGTTAGATTTATATAGAAGGATGTGTGCTGACCTTATTCCTAAGGTCGCTTGGATCTATGTTACATACTGTGGATGTTACATTTGATTTAGTGAAGACTAGTTTTTTGGTCTGTAACTGTGATTCTGGATAGAGCAGGTCTCTGTGTTTCGGGTATATCTTTATGGCAAAGATATTTCAGAACTTGCGAGCTTACTGATGGAAAACCAACATATGGTAGAGTAATGGGTTGAGTTTGATTGCTGTTTGGATATTGATGACGTCAGATGTGGCATGTATTCTGGAGAAGACCTATTTCCTGGCCGACTTCAGACATGTAGCATGTGAAATTAATTGTGAGCATGAATTACAGATCTGAAAGTATATGTGATGGATTGTAAATGATGTATACTTGTTTTAGATACTGTGTGTATCTTAGCAAGGGCCTATGTAATGATTTGTATGATGGAAATCCTTAATTGGCCGACCTAGTTAATTATGTATTAGGAAAGCTTAACTGGCTGACCTAATGAATTATTGTAAGAGGGTATATATGAATGATAATTTCTTGTGGAGAAATGTGAAAGAGAGAGTTAAGGATAAAAGAGGCATGGAAGCTCCAAAGCTTGTTGACTGCTGGATACAAAGCAGAGTTGATACTTCATTGGAACTGACCAAGCAAAGACAATTGATATCAGATAGTTCACTGGAATGTGTATTTTCTTTATACACTTGATTCAGATTGTAAATCCTTGAGGGTGGCTTTAACCTTCTTTGGGCAGTGTGCCTTGGCAGTGAGGCTACTATTTTCTTTGAATCTTAACAAGGTCTGTCTCCTACATGGATTGTGTACTGTAATGTTGTAACAAGCTCCTAATATGGCTAATATCTTTTAACAGGGATACTATACTCTCAGTACATTATTTGTGGGTGTTAATTGCCACCAGGGTTTTACCTTTAACAGGGTTTCCTCGACAACAAATATTGTGTTATGGTGTTGGCATTTACTGTGTTATCATTTACATTTGCAGATTTGATTTATAAAGTTTAAAGTTTAATAATATATATTACAACTGATTCACCCCCCTCTCAGTTGTCTTGTGGACTGTTATTCCTAACAGCATGTCCATACATAGTTGCAAAAGGGTGTGGAATTTTTTTACATCTCCCAATTACATATTTATTGAACATTTTTAAAGCCATGTCCACAGATCCACTCTGTGTGTATCCTTATGTTTTAGGATATTAAATGTGCACCTCTCATGGAAGTCACCATAAAAATAATTTATATTCTGATAGATTCTCATATACCATTTCAAAGTTGCAAACCTTCTCTCCACTAAATTTGCGATGTTATAAAATATCACGGAGTGCTTCATTAATCCTTGGATCTTGAAATCTTTTGTTCATAACTCATTTTGCACCCTAGGATCTCTCCACTTTGCATGTACTACTACTGAATTTATGCAACCTGGAAAAGGTCACCCATTCCTCTAATGTCAGTTTTAGAGGATATGCAAGAAGAAATCTTTTTAAAATAGGATGAAGTAGAAAGAGTTTTCTAATGCAATCTATTCACAATAAAATATAACAAAGAATAAATATAAAAAATATTGATATTACAAAGTCAATGGTTTTGTGAGTTCCAAACCCAATTTTTTTCACCCTCCATGAAAAAATATTGTGTCAGTTGAGATTTTTAAAATACACCCCGCCAACAAATCTTGTATTAAATATTTTGACTATTAAAAATATTTTGTATATTACTTATTAGAAATAAATTATTTCATCTTTGTCAGCTACGAAACAAGGGGTGGAATGATAAATTTTGTCCCTAAGTTTTTATCTCTAAATGAGGACAAATCAAACACCATTGACATTTTTAAAAGAGCACAAAACTGAAGAAAAATAATTGTCAACATGCTGAAAATATATTGCTGCTATAGTTTTTGCATGACTTGGGCATTAAGTTTTTGAGATCCATGTCAAGTTGTGCAACAATTTATTTACATCATCGACCCTCCATACCCTTTTCTTTCCTCGTTCTGTAACTACCCTCATTTCCATTTTTAATACCACTCTGTGTCCATGTCTTTTCTTTTCTCTTTGGTTAGACCAATGAATTTATTAGCAACAAGAGCACCAATGATTTCGACCTTCATTATAGTCTAGGAACATTTTTATAACATTAACATAGCTCCAATTTCCTAGACTCTAAACTCACCTATAAAATCTCAGTAACCCCATTGTAGAAGATTTGCTTGGAATATAATTATTCTTTCCACATTCATTGCAACTAGAAGCCTTCTAATTTCTTACCTGTAGTATATCCTCCTATTAGGAAACTTGGATGACATGCATCTCCAAAAGTAGAATACACGCAGTAGTTGGATAGATTCTAAACTAATCCATATATTTTTGGCTAAACCTTTCTATTGTTTGGTAACCTTAAGTCAACACAAAATTTTGCCACGTTTAAGTGTACAAGCCTTTTTAAACTTTCTAAAGTTTTTCCATTAAATGATTGTGGCAGATTTGTGGTAGAGTAGGGTGTGAATTGTGAATACATAAGATGAATTTTAATTCTTTTTAAAATCATACTTCTTTAACTAGGCTATGAAAAATAAATTATATTTTTTTCTTGCTGAAATTTTTTTTACAAATATATGTATATATCTGTGTTTGTAATGTTTGAGAAATTTGAATAGAGTTAAAAATGTATCATTATGATTTTTTAGAATCTCTTACAAATATAAAAAAATTAATTTGTTCAAAATTTATATTTAATTAATATGATATATTTTGATTATGTTAGAGATATATAGAAAATTAAATTGCCCATTATTTCTGTTTTGTTAGGGAAAGGTGGTTGTTTAGCTTATTTTATTTATCAATTATTAGTCAAATTAATAGGAATTTCAGTAATTGTCTTCAATAAAATTTATTTATCCAACACTTAAAATTACCATTTGAATGCTTACATTCGTAGATTTGTGTATAAATGATATTTTTTTTAAATAATACAAATCAAATTTTATAAACACTTATTTCTTTATAAACACATGTGCCTAATTATATAATAATCATTTCCTCAACTCTCATTGGAATGTTTTACATTGGTTGATGTGTATCTTTAAACATACATCATATCAGAGATCTATCACAAGCATTGTGGATACACCAGAGTTAGATGTAGATGGTGCAAGTTCTTCAACTTGTTTATAGACGCTTATGTTACAAGCATATGTTATGAAATTAGATTCAATTGAACATAACCAAGGGAAAAAAAAAAGAGATTTCCCAAAGGAAAAAATATTTTTGTTGTTGAGGTCAAATGGAATATATAAAAGAGGAGAGGGATTAGTAGTGAGAAATAGAAGTGTAGCCCATGTATTTGTAGAGGTAATTTTGCAAAAGAAAATTTTAAGCATCCCCCACTCTGCCTACGAGGTAATTAAGAGTGACTATATGTGTCTGCCAAAGAAATGCACAAGTTGTCCCCTTTAGTTTGAATTTTCGTACTCCTAAGAAATCAAAATACTTCAAGGGAAGGAAGATGTTGTCGATGACTACTTTGTTTGGATTTGAATGGAGAGTCTGTAAAGCTTCCCCTGCCCATCAGGGAAGTGAAGCTGGTTTGCACAGGAGAGTAAGTTGAGACATTTGGGTCGTCCCTTGTATTTTGTGTTAATGAGGAAGTCAAGGAAATTTTTCAGATTTTGCCTTCATTTACTAAGCTTGAAGTAATTGGGTCTTCCTTGTTGGATGCCAACATTAGTTTGGACATGTTTTTTTATAATTTAGGGTGGGTTATTGCAAATTATGATGAAAATAGTTTTGTATTTAAGTTATTTAATTTGATGATTATTGGGATTCAAATGTATATTCAAATAATTTATTTTAAACAATATCGTATGTTTTTATTGAATTAGTGATTGGTCTGTCATAAAGAGATGAGCCAACTTCCAATTTTATTGACCTATATGACAAGTAACCATACTTGAATTCTTAAAAATATTAGCCAAAATTTGTAGTAACCTATAAGATGCATTTCTTGCAGATCACTAGCTTTATGATTTGCAATAATTTTACTATGGGTTTTTTGACCTTATGGCAAGACATGTTGTCAATTAGTGCCAAAACACTTAGTCATCACAAAGTTGACCAAGCCAGCAGCTTGAAGTGCAACCCGAGCAGTTATAGTATAGCCCAAGCAGTGGTAGTGTTGACCGAGTAGACAGTGGTAATCAATATTACTTGAGTGATCAATATGACCCGAGTACACAGTGTAGCCCGAGTGCCAGAGTTTACTATGTTGCCCGAGTGACAACATATTGCCCGAGTGCTAGTATATCACCTGAGTGGATTACTGGACCCGAGTAACAGTTTTGTGCCGACTTAGCTTATATTGTTTGATATTATTGTATATCATGGAAGCCGACTTACAGAAGTATTTGATTTGGATAAGATATATATGTAAGGTATTTTGTTTATCCAAATGTGTGTGAATGAATGTATATGCAAATATGAAGTGGAAGATTGATTGAGAAGCTACAACAGTATAAGGAACAATAGAGACTCATCCATCACATTCAGGTGATTAGTATTATATCATTGGATCTTATTCAGAAAATTAGAGTTGCATAGAAGATCATCTACTAGTTCATACTAACAGGTGCATCAACAAAATCCTCTAACAAGGTGGACTTAATAGTCCTTTACAAATCTCCTAACAGAGTTGCATACTTAATTGTATTGTACAAAATCCTTTCACAAGGTGGACCTAACAGTCATTATTGCTCCTAACAGGGAATACCATCAGAAGTGGTCAATTGTAAGCTTTAATAGGCTAAATTTATACTGCAGTAATAAATCTTGTGGGTACCATCCCCACCCTAGTTTTACTTTCTATTTGGAAGGTTTCTGGGTAACCAAATATTGTGTTAAGTGTTGTGGATGTTTATTAATTTTTTTTTTCATGCATGCAATCAGATTAGATAATCTAATAAAGGATTAAAGAGATTAAGTTATATTGGTTCCTGATTCACCCCCCCTCTCAGTCACCTACCCTCAATATATTTCCAATGATTAGTATTAGAGCTAAAGGTTCTCTTAAAAAAAGTTTAACATCTTGAGCAAAGATCAGAGGCAATGGAAATATACAGACTGGAGAAATCCATTGAAAATGAAAATCTAGATCTACAAGTGGCCATGGATTAGATCAGAAAACTCAAGGAGCATCTCTCTCTTTCCCTAAAAAGAGGAAAAGATTTAACAGTGTAGATGAATGACAAAAGTTACATAGAAGAAATAATTGAAGACTTATGCAAAGAAAGAAGTTTCGAAGAAGAAAATGCAGCAATTGAAGACCTACTTGCAAAGAATCTCAATTTACATGAAGAATTCAGAAAGTTGAAAAGAGAACAAGAAATTCAATCAGTCAGAATATGTGAAGCAGCGATAACTTTAGTGGCGATTATTCGCCAATTGGCGAATGTCGCATGTCGGCGAGCGGGGAATTGGCGATTGTTTTACATATATTCGTTTCACCCTATCGCCTGGCCATTATTAATATTCTGTCCAATGCCCGGGCCCATCGCCCCGCGCGATATTTAATTTTATACTTTTCTTACACATTATCGCCAATGGAATCTAATTTTTGGTCCCCATAAAATTTAAAAATTCACCTATAATTTCTAGGTGGCCCCAAATGGAC
>MU224368.1:223975-234216 GCA_018584345.1 Thuja plicata
GATTTTATGGAATTTTCATTCGAGAGGGACAAAATCGCCTACGACTTTATATTTTTTTCTTAATTTGAAAAAAAACTTCGCCATCATCATTAAAAAATTTCCCCTAAATTAATGTACGATTCGCTAGGATTTTACACTTTTTCCTAGGAGGGGGTTTCGTAAAGTTATCCCTGATGTGAAGTCATGGAACAAAAGAATCAAGCATAAAATGACAGAGAAATGGCACAAGAAGATAAAAGATTTCAATTGACCAAGTGAAGCTAAACACTCTCATTAGCTCTCTAGAAAATACAGTAAATAATGTTGTTTCATTATTTGTAAATTTGAGTGATACTTCCAACTTTACCATGGAAATCAAGACCAAGCTGACAAAGATAGATACAGATTTGAAGGAAAGTGCAAACTAGTTGGCACTTAACCCAAGTTTGAGTTCACCACATTTTGTGAAGATCAAGTATCTAACATAAATGAAATCAGAATTACTAAGGGAAGAAGCAAGAACAATGGAATCTCTTACAGCTATGCAAAGACAACTCCTTCCACACATGGATGTAATGCAGAAACACATTGCTCATGCCAAGACACTCATACATGACAATAAATTTTCAGTTGCAGAGCTTATGATGGAGTTTTTAGTTGAGATACAGATTGAATTACACATCCTGAAGGTGTTGCAAGACAATTGGGACAATACTATGTCTCAAATTTTTAAGGTACATAGTGATTTCCTATTCTACTTTGGTATTACCATGTGGATATATTTTTGGCATTTGTGTCAAAAAAAAGGGGCAAAGTTACTGTATATACATATAAGGAAATACATGTACAAAAGAGAATATATAGAAAATTAATAAAAACAATTTTGGAAAATAAAAAATAGAGTCAATTGCAATCGAGTTGCAGAGCAGTTGTCAAAACCCGAGCAAATACCCAAGTAGATGGTAAGGGGGAGTTTTGACTCAGAAGTTTGAGAAGTTTTTGGATATGATAAGTGTTTTTGGTCACTAATGCCAAAGGGGGAGATTGTTGACCTTATGGAAAGACATGTTGTCAATTAGTGCCAAAACACTTAGTCATCACAGAGTTGACCGAGCTAGCAACTTGAAGTGCAACTCGAGCAGTTACAGTATAGCCTGAGCAGTGGCAGTGTCGACCAAGCAGACAGTGGTAATCAGTATTACCCGAGTGATCAATATGACCCGAGTACATAATGTAGCCCAAGTGCCAGATTTTAATATGTTTCCCAAGTGACAACATATTGCCCGAGTTCTAGTATATCACCCGAGTGGATTACTGGACCCGAGTAACAGTTTTGGGCTGACTTAGCTTATATTGCTTGATATTATTGTATATCATGGAAGCCGACTTACATAAGTATTTGATTTGGATAAGATATATATGTAAGGTATTTTGTTTATCCAAATGTGTGTGAATGAATGTATATGAAAATATGAAGCGGTAGATTGATTAAGAAGCTACAACAGTATAAGGAACAACAAAGACTCGTCCATCACATTCAGGTGATTAGTATTATATCATTAGATCTTATTCAACAAATCAGAGTTGCATAGAAGATCATCTACTAGTTCATCCTAATAGGTGCATCAGCAAAATACTCTAACAAGGTGGACTTAACAGTCCTTTACAAATCTCCTAATAGAGTTGCATACTTAATTGTATTGTACAAAATCCTTTCACAAGGTGGACCTAACAGTCCTTATTTCTCCTAACAGGGCAGGCCATCAGAAGTGGTCAATTGTAAGCTTTAACAGGCTAAATTTATACTGCAGTAATAAATCTTGTGGGTACCATCCCCACCCTAGTTTTACTTTCTATTTGGAAGGTTTCTGGGTAACCAAATATTGTGTCAAGTGTTGTGGATGTTTATTACTTTTCTGTTTCATGCATGCAATTAGATTAGATAATCTAATAAAGGATTAAAGAGACTAAATTATATTGGTTCCTGATTCACCCCCCCTTCTCAGTCACCTAGCCTTAATATATTTCCAACAGGGTTGTGAAGAGCTTTGGCTTTCTACAGTAAAGGGGTTTTTGTTGTCAAATTCTAGAGTCTAATATGCAAAGGGGTTCAATGAATTCAACCTGTTTCAACATAAACAATTAGTTAATCTAGCCCCAAATCAAATCCAACTCTTTTGAGTTTGAATTAATTCAAATGTATTAATATTATAAGTTTGACCTAGGTATTAAGTAGGTAAGAACTCCTCGTATGTTCCTAACATAGCCTCAATGCGGATGATTGTTTTAACATGTATTGAAAAAGTCAAGAGTCTAGCTTATATAATATTTTTCTGCAATGTGTACTAGTTGTAATGTAGTTGCATTTTCATATTTAAGTGGGTTGATTAGATTCTACCATTATTTTGACAAATACATCTTTGATGGCAGTGCAAATGAATGGAACATATGCCTTATTTGTAGGATTTTTCATTATAATAAGTGTGTCCATTGTCTTCTGATTTGATTGATGTATGTATGCCACTATTAGGTTCTCAAATCCAAGATAGATATTGTGTAAACATGTTATGTGAGTGAGCCTAAAATTTGCAGTTAATATTTTCTTTAGATTTAGTCTTTTCCTACCTATTTTTCTTGTATTGAGATTACAAGAGTCCTTTTATGTATCCAAGGGAGAGATCCTAGTAGTTGATCCTCCTAACTTCACACTTCTCAAAATTCTATTTTGTAATTTCAAATTGCTCCACATTATTTACAACACCTTATTTTGCAAGTCCCCTTCTTATTAGAAAGGTTTTAGGATGATGTGCCATATCAACATGTTTTTTACATTGAGGTATTCAAAATGCCCCCCTAAAAAATTAAATTGATAGTTGTGCAGTAAGTCATGTTTTATTAGTTTTTCGGTGTGACATCACATGATATGTTGCTTTTTAGATCTAAGGAACACATTGCATTCAATTATCAATACATGATCTATACTAACAACTTTAAAGTTACAACTATTAGTGCTATAATATTATAAATATTGGGCATTAAATCAATAAATACTATAACTATTGGAACACACTCAACTAATGAATCCTTTCCCCTAAATCTATTATATCTATGCATAGTATGGAGGTAATATTAGTAGTTATAGAATGTAATGACAGGTGCAATTAACCTTTAGTTATTTTGAGTTGCAAATGTGCTTAAGTCATGTGGTTGACCTTGACGATGCTAACAGAAAATAGGCATCATGTGCAATATTTCTCATATTGTGTTGTGCTCATCTTTTGAAGGAACTGTCAATCCTCCTTAAGGATAGTTGCTTCTTAGAACTCTACCTAAGCTTCTTTTTATAATTGTCAACTATGTTAATGACTTCTTTGAATTCTTCCTGAACTAGCTACAAAAGGTTGTGTACCCAATGTGTTTGGATCACTAACACTTTTTTTGAATGACTACCATTTTATATTTATCAAATTTCAATAATTACAATTATGATTTTTATAGTAGATTGATATTGGAATAATAAGAATGATGCAATTAAATAACTGTTTGGAATGAGTTGTGATGGTTTTTTTTTAAATAGACACATGTTATCAACGATAGAATGTGGTCCATCATATTTTGGCTTGAAATACATACCAAATGTATGCTGTCGTAAGTGAAACTTTTAATATAAGTTGGATCAACCCTAACCAAATATGTGGATATGCTCAAGAGTGATGCAAATAGGTCTTACATAAGCTCTTAAACATTATTTGTTGGTTCATGAATGCAATGAATCAAAAGTGAATTGTTATCTAGCTACATTGATCTTGCCTCAACCAATACAACTATAAGTTTGAATTTAAGCTCAACATAGAGAAAAAAATGTTCTTTCTAGATCAACATGAAATGGATCTTAAGAATCTACATCAATAAATTATTTACATTAAGATTGAACCGATAGCTACTATGAAACTTAACATGGTTTTGTTGAATTAGTTTGGAGTCTATATAAATAAGTTCATAATTTAGAATGGATTTATAGAAGGTTTTTGAAAAAGTCTCGTTGAATCAGTATGGATGAACTTGAATAAATACATGTTTAAATCAATTTGGGATCCCATGCTACTAATAGAAAATAGATCTTATTTGAATTTGGGTTATCTAATTATCAAGGCAATGACTAGCTTTGTTTTTAATTTTTTAATAGGTACATTCGACAGTATCTGAACAAGAAAGAATGAAATTTTGCAATACAATCAAAGGCTCAATCTCCTCTCATTCCAGTGCTCACAAGAATATATATATTCCTGAGGAAGAAGTTATTAGTGACACTTCCCTTTATTACGTAAAGCTTCATTTATACTTTCAAACCAAACACCTATTGGTGTATCCCTTGCACCTCCTTTGGGTGCAAGTGATAGTGAATAATAATTTTCTAATAAAGAGGAAACAATTTTCCCTAATTCATGCAATCCCATAAAAGAAAATCGCAATCATCGATTAGAACTCAACTCCTAAAAGCACTTAACTCAAAATCTGAGAAAAGCAACTCCACTTTAATTTTCATAATAGAATGTTTAACTCAATTTCTCTCCACTTCAATGTCCTTAGCTCAACTTCTGATTTGGAGGAAATTCCTAATTAAATAAAACAAATGCTTCTTAATTGTGCAACTCACAATTATCAAATAATTCAACTTGAGTAGAATTTATAATTTAAATTTATCAAATCAATTGTGCAAATAATTGCATAAAATTTTTTAAAAAATAAAATTTAATATTCAAAGCACAATATTAATTATGCAACTAAATATTTAAATATCAAATAAGTCAAGAAGGCCTTTTTAATTTACAATTTGGATTAAATATTTAATTAAATCCAAATATTCCATAATTAGACTTTTCAATTAAGTCTCTTTATTAAATATATGTATTTAATTAATTCCCATTAAATAAATACTTCTATATCTAATATTTAATAAACCAACATATATACAGACATAATTATTTACAAAAAATAATTATCCTTAATAATAATTAATTCACATAAAGCAAAGATGAACATAACTCAATTATAAACACACAATGAAATCAACCAAAATGCAAGCAAACAAAAAATTGACTAACTCTAAAAGACCAATCAAAAGCAACAATCAAACCAAATAAAAAAGGTCTACGAATTTACGTCACCTTGACAAATTCGGGTAGGAAAGTCAATCTGATACTTGTCAAATCATAAGACAAAATAGGCTTAGGTTAAGTTTTTGGGCCTGAATGTTAACTCCCCTCTTTTACCATTGAGATACTGCGATAGGGCACGCTCATCCTAGCAATTCAGGGAAGTCATTGCCCGACACCTGCAATCTGCATAAAAGATGAGCGCGCGCGCACACACACACACACACACACACGTACATAATAACATACAATGGTAGGGATCGATTGATCGTGTGAATCTCACAATGCAAGTAACTACGTCTCCATCCTCTACCACATCAAACACGCCAAACAAAAATATAAGACATAAACGCCAACCATACACATGCAAGCATGAGGTCAGTAACATCATAAATATGAATAACAACAACTTATGAAAATAATCATTATCATCTAACTAACATGAAATATTTTAAATCAATGTTCAACATCATTATAAATGTTGGTATAACATCAAATATCATCAAAGATTTAACAACACATGAGAAGTTGTCTAAAAAGGGCTTGAATTCATAACATAAATGGTAGCAAATAGGTGGGTATTACATCCTCCTCCCTTAAAATTAGGTTTACTCCTGGAAGCGAACAAAAACCAATTTAATTAAGCGAGGGCCAAAATATACTATCTATAAATGTCATAAAAAGAATTATACAAAACTCCACAATTGACACCGCAATTCCCTTGCAAACAAACCAACTAAGGAGAAAAAAGGAATTCCACCAACAAAATCTCCTTAAAAAAAAGAGACCTCGCACAGAGACCAAAGCAAGTATTCTCACTGAATCTATATAAATATATGTAGTTAAATAAATATCAAATGCTAAAGCACTACAAGATAGGGTCAAATGAGAAGGCACATACGATCTCCTAATTACAAAATAATATACCAACATAACAATCACTCATTTAAACCCCATGCAAGAACTATAATAAGACACCCTATTTATCCATTCTCACAAAGACATACATATCCAATCACTAGGAGCAATATAATCCTAGTTTAAGCATAAACTGAAAATCACATTGATCATTCATTCTTTTTATTCACAATCCTCTAAATTGGTCTGATTTTTTTTTTCATTCACTCAACATCTTAGAAATTAATTGTATACAATACACAATTGCATTTATATTGAATAGTAAAATGAATAACTCATGCAATACCAGTTAATGCAACATTCATGCAAATACATATCTTACACAATGCATTTCATTCTCACATACAAACATAGTACAATCTCTGTGATGTCCTCCCTTACACATGCTGTCAGAGGTCCATAACAAACATTATAGAAACAACACTTATCACAAAATGGAGCTAGCAATATCAAACATTCGGGATAGCCACCACAAGTTCAAAATAGGGAAAACCCAAATGGGGGAATTACCAAGTTTAAGATTAAATCATAAGAGCACTCAACTTCAACAGTAAATCAAGTATGACTAATGTCATAAAATTGGTAGCAAAAAGAGAGTTAGGTAACTAGTCCAGGCATAAGAAGGTCTAAAAATTCAATGCTATCCCCAAAAAAACACGAACAAAACATCAATAACCAAAATAAATCATCAATCATAAAACATTTCACATAACAAGGTGACTAATGGTAGCCACACTCAAGGGAGTAATCATTTCACAACATCCAAGGGTACCTTGTTCTAGATGCGTTAGAGAATGTACCTAGACACAATAGATATACAAATCATTTATGCTTGTTACCTCCATCTTGTACGTAATTATATGCAATTACTTATTTGCAAAAAAATAGTAATTAGTTTATAGTGCTTTATTTTCTTATGCATGATAATGTATACCAAGGAGAAATTATACTACATTCTCATGTCAACAAGTTTTATTTTGGGATACTATCATTTGAGCTCAAACATCTATAGAGGTAATACAAGGCTCTTTACGATCTTTCGATAGGAATACCTAAATGCTTAGTTTTAACAAGGACCAACAAGATTAAAAAATCTCTACAACTTTATAATGGTAGGATGCATACTAATCATACACAAGGGCATTCATGTTGACAAAGGAAATCAAGGAACTATGGCTACATGGGTAAAATACAAAAGGATACCTTCAAGGTACAACATTGTTCTAACTCAAAGGTCTTAATCCATTTCCATAATCATTAAAGATCAATAATCATTCACAACTAGATTACCCTCATCAAGGTATCAAAACATCATGGACTTTCCATATTAACTCTAAGGGATTAAGACAATCTTTTAGGAGCTTGGTACAGGTTACCAGTTAACAAGGAATGAGCATAATGATTCCACCAGTGTATGATGCATATACTGATGCAACTAATCAATTTTGTAAATTTTTGTAAGATGATATAAGCTACAATGGTTCTCTTATGAATATAATGCATAATTCAATTGGAGATTTAGGTTCTTGATCCAATTGATCTATTATTATAAATCACACATACAAATCTATAAATTCACATCTCTTACTAAATGATACATTATTTCAAAACTATGCACAATGTACTTCAATGCAAAGGAAAATTAATATGAATTAATTTCTAATTTCATAATTAATCCTAATCTCTCTCATTCAATTACAACACTCACACAATATATTATGCAATTATAAACTATAATCAATCCAATAACACACAAGTCTATTCAACAACAATAAATAACATTGTGCCACTAGGGCTTAAAAAATAGGGCCACTCAAGAATCGTAAATGGTTCAAAAAGGTAAGGGTCATCAAATAGAAGCTTCTTAAGATAGAAAAATCAACACCAAAAGGATCATTTAAATCCTAGAAACCAACACTCCTCCACTATAATACTAAGATCAATAAGGCATTCCAACTACGATCGCCAAGTATTCACACACACAAATCATACAAGGGTTTTCAAGAAGTAAGCTAACTACTCAATCACCATCAAACACTCACATAGATGATTACTAACTTCATGAGCTACAATTGTAACCAGAGACCCTAGAGTTTTGACATGAAGCCACAAATCAAGTCTTTGTATGTATTTCACCTATGAAAATTCATAGATAAAGAAACATCCCAAAACAAGCTAAGAGATAACATGGGAATAAATGTTTAGCTGCAATTCAATGGTTCATAAACGATAACAAGGTTATGTGTCTATGTTTTTGTTTCAAGTCTACCACAAGATGCCCTATGGGTGTACAAATTCCTAAAGTTCTAAGTACATAGAAACTTGGGATCTAATACCAGATGTAACACCCTTCCCTAGAAATCATGAGAACTTAACCTAAAAAATATCACTAAGATTACCAAATATTTTTTTTCTTAAGAGTTTACAGTCAATAACGAATAAGAATGCATAAGCAATATAACATAAGGCAATTCATGCTCATAAATGTAACTCATTTACAGATTACAAGTTTCAAAAGTTCCATGACATAGAATTACATAAATGTTAATCTACTAAGAACAACCATAACATAATCACATGACGTATCTTATGTTCATTTTAAAACCCAAATTGAAATATTCCTAATCCATTACTGAATCATAATGAAAAAAACACGAATCATAAAATACACTAAGATTTTTCATTTTTACTGAATAATAATATACATTCATTACATCAATGTAATCAAATATACAACCTATTGAGTACAAATGATACATCATAATACACAAGATAATACACCTTCCACTACTTGTATCGCAAGAATAACAATAATAAATCAAGTCACAAATACAATACAAGTACATAAACATCTCCTAAATCAATGTCTCAAATCAATACATCATATATTACATGATATCATCTCATGATGAAAATAAGAAAGTCTCCAAGCAATGAACAAGAAGATAAACTAGCATCAAGGATCACCCAAGCACAAAGTCACAAACATCGAATCTCAATGGTAACAGAATCACTACCACCTGACCACGTGAAACCCAGAGGTCCACTTTCACCATACTGAGGAGATAACACCAGGCCTCACTCAAGAAAAAACCAAATAAGGTAGACTAATGCAAATGATACACATACAAAATGGTAATAAATGGTTATAAGGTTATCAAGTATAAATGATCAAAACACAAATTAGGTGTACCTGATGACATGTAACTGATTGAATGTTTGATAATGTTAAGTTGAAGATGATACAAGACATTAAATCAGTTAATGGTTTGTATTGTCATTGATGTCAACTTGATATCATCTGTACGGTCATGTACATAATGCCAAAGACTTCAGAGAATCAATGGAACAGAGGTTATGATTTTAGCAATGCATAAAAGTCAAGTACTCACTAAGTGACAGACAACACCGACGGAGTGCACACCATCGGTAAAGGCACATAAAAAGTCACAGTGATGCTCGACGAGCAGAAGACAGTGTTGTTCGACGAAGCAGAATCATAGGATGCCCGACGATCTAAAAATAGTGTTGCCCGACAAGCAAGATCTAATTATTCCCGACGGACAGAGATCCCAAAGCTAACTGAAGTTACACCGACGGAACTGGCAATTGTCACCGACGATGAACTGCAGAATTGACCAACAAAACAGAGAGATCAAAAAATGACAAAATATATAGCTGGAAGACCTTAAGGATAGACTTAACTAATTGTTTTATTTGCTTTATTCAACCACAGTTGAGCAATTGATTTATATAGTTGGCAAGAAGATAACTATGAGATAAATTAGGAGTTAAAGCCGCAAATCAAATTGGCTGGATTGTTTTTCACACCAAGAATCAAGAATTAAGGAATATCATGTCTATATAAGAGACAAGCATAATTCATTTTCGTAAGAAATCAGATACACGGGGGAGTGAATTAAAAGAAGATGCTAAAGAGAAATTGGTGAAGGATAAACTTCATACAGTCTTGATCAATCAAGCTAAGGGAGAGCTAAAGAATTCTGCAGACACCGACGAATAGTGAAGCACAACATCACAAAGAAGAAAGTGTGAAGCATAAAGGAATTGAATTGATACATTGATCAGAGAGGTATTGTATGTAAATAGATCTAAATATCTGCAATTCAAAGTTGCATTAGAAACAGGTCATTGTGTTTCAGTTTAACCATTGAAGCATTAAGTCTC
>MU224368.1:247689-283509 GCA_018584345.1 Thuja plicata
GAAAAAAATAGTAAAACATATTAAATAAATTTGAAAAAAATATGGTGCACTAGAAGAGAGATTCCTCTTCAAGAATATATATTTCTTTTTTTGATTGGGATATATTTGTTATGAAAAATATGGCAGGGGATGAAAACTGTCGATTTCAGGTGAGTTAGAATTTGAATTGTTATAAAAGAAAAAATATAGGTCACAAACCAATTTTTATTTCTTCATGCACTAGCTATATATGTCATCTATAACATATTTTCAAATTAGGGGAAAAAATGTTTATTTACATATAATGTTTTGGCGGAAACTAGACCCCTGATTTTCAGCATGTTTCTGCAACTGAAAAATCGTCTTTAAACATTAAAAAAAAAAAAAAAATTATTCAAAAAAATTATTAAAAATATTAATCATAAAATTCATCCATTTTAAAACATTTTATTAGTTTACATCATCTTCAAATTCCAAACATAAATGTCACTTTTATACTATTGAAGCTGAACAACTTTGATTTTGTCGTCCTTTTCCTTTGTAAAAGGGTGACAGATTATTGTGCTTTTACCCGTAAATAGATAAACAACATGAATGATCACATAATGAACAGCTGATATCAGCCATAAAACTCTCCTTAAATCACAAATAGTGAACTGATTAAGTTGATAGACGTTCCTTTTTGAGACGTAGCTGATACAGGTCCAACTTCTCCTACCAAATGCAATTGCTTCACCTCAGAGAGCTCTCATAGATGCACGACTGAGAATCCATGGTTGAACAACCATAGAAACTGATCACGAAATCAAAAAGAGTGACTTGCCTGCTACGCCATTTCATCTTCTACTTAAAACAATGATTTACTGGAGCACAAACCTTCTCAGATTTCAACATTGAAGTTGTAGAAGAAAACATGTGTACACTTTAATCCATCCAAACAGACAGAAGCCCAAATTTCTTGAACAACAAGATCTGTTGCCTCATTTTTTAATATGGGTGAAAATAATAGAAAAAGATAAACTACCATGTACGCTACAAACCTGAAGTAATTTCTACACCAGTAACATCTGTGAAATTGCAGAAGCCCACTTCAAAGATTACCCATTCCAAGCTTTAAAACTCTTACAAGAAATTGCAAGTTATATGAAAAGTAAGATAAATTAGGAGTTCATTTTAAAATGGCCACACCACCTAATTTCACCTTCCTATTTTAAGGAACGATCACTGCATTCTACCTGATAATTGTGAAGGCGCAGATCAACAAGGGCAGTGGAATCACCTCAATAATTTTGTTAGAAGAAAATGCATCAGGGTGACATAAAGGATGCATTCAATGCCCATCCAATCTGGTGAAATTGTGCTACTGCCCATATTAAAAAATCTCTACAAAAATAAATGATTGAATTGAAATAATTCATAAAGTAGACTAAAGGTTGTTCATCTATAATATGTGTCATTGTACATATTAAATGCATCCAACCTATTGTAGATATTGTGTGGCTCTTCACAATTCAGCATTAATAATTTAAAAATTCCTATCTAGTGATGTCTTGTCTTGGAAATGTAGCCAAAGTATTATTATTATTATTGTTGAACTTTAAATTCAATTTCTCCACTAACTGTTTACAATATTAACCAATAGGGAAAGAGAAAAACAAGAGTTTCACAAATTATTAAAACATTTAAAAAATGTTAACTATAGACTTCTTTTTCAATTTTTTAAATTCAATGCTGCTATTGGTTAAAGTAATAGCAAAAAAGAATATGCATGAATGCATAAGTATCCCTGCCTTGGCAGGAACTAATAATTCTTCTTTTGAAAAGAAAAGATGAATACAATGTTTGTAAAAATATTGGTTTCCGAATTGGTATAAAATCTCCTCAATGAATCTCCAATATGAACTATATACAAAACCCAGTAAATTCTAAAATTGATAATAAGAATAAAAAAAGGTTTCATTATAAAAACACAATTGAATTATATAATAATTTAGAAAAAACAATTCTATCAAACAATCAACAAATCTGAATTGGGTTATATATTCAAATGAAATTCACACTTATTTTAAGAACCCTGTTTGCTTAATGTTTCCAAACGAATATGGTTTCCAGCAATGTAATCACAACAAGAATTCTCATAAATCAAATTTCCTAATAAGGTAAAACCCTCAACCATGAAAATCAAAATCTACATTAATCTTGCAAATATAAAGAATACAATCTTTTCAACAAGAAATTTACAAAGAATTTAAAATCCTACCTCAATCAATCTGATGAGAAATCACCATTCTAAAACTTCAAAAACTCCAAATATCCAAGCTTTCAAAAATAATATTTTTCCCAAAATCCAGACATCCACTGCAATCTTCAAAACCCGTGACCTCCCAAAACCTGTGTGTGTAATAATAAATAATGATTTTCTAACAAAGAGGAAATAGTTTTCCCCAATTCATGCAATCCCAGAAAAGCAACTCCCAATCATCAATTAGAACTCAACTCCTAAAAGCACTTAACTCGAAATCCCAGAAAAGTATCTCCACTTTAATTTCGATAATAGAATATTTAACTCAATTTCTCTTTACTTCAATTTCCTTAACTCAACTTCTGATTTGGAGGAAATTCCTAATTAAATAAAAAAAATGCTTCTTAATTGTGCAACTCACAATTATCAAATAATTCAACTTGAGTAGAATTTCTTATTTAAATTTATCAAATCAGTTGTGCAAATAATTGCATAAAATTATTAAAAAATAGAATTTAATATTCAAAGCACAATATTAATTATACAGCTAAATATTTAAATTTAAAATAAATCAAGAAAACCTTTTTAATTTACAGTTTAGATTAAATATTTAATTAAATCCAAATATTCCATAATTATACTTTTTAATTAAGTCTCTTTATTAAACATAGGTATTTAATTAATTCTCATTAATTAAATACTCTTATATCTAATATTTAGTAAACCAACATAAATACATTTATAATTATTTACTAACAATAATTATCCTTAATAATAATTAATTTGCATAAAGCAAAGATGCACATCAACCAACTATAAATACACATAATGAAATCAACCAAAATGCAAGCAACTGAAAACTGACTAACTCCAAAAGACCAATCAAAAGCAACAATCAAACCAAATAAAAAGGGCACACAAATTTACATCCCCTTGAAAATTTTGGGTAGGAAACTCAATCCGATACTTGTCAAATCATAGGACAAAATAGGCTTAGATTAAGGTTTTGGGCCTGAATGTTAACTCCTCTCTCTTACCATTGAGATACTGTGATAGGGCACACTCATCCTGGAAATTTAGGGAAGTCGATGTTGTTATGCCCTGCATACTTGTCCCTACATTTTGTATGCAAAATGTTGGGTCCCCCTTTTCGCTTTTTGCCTTGTTTCTTTTCCTCTCGTTTTTCTTCGGCCTTTGCTGCCGTGAGGGTAGTTTTCTTTGCTTTTTGGTTCTCTTTGCTCCGGGGCCTAGCCCCGGAGTGTTTGTCTTCTTCATTCCAGCCGGATCCCAAACTCTAGGATTCTCTGTCGCCATTTCCTCTTTTGCTAGAGGATGCGGTTGCATGGAATCTCCGGGCCCAGAGTCCGGAGGTTTGCCTTTCCCCGGGTTTGCGAAAGAAAACAACATGTTTTTGTTTTAAACCCTAAGGGTATAAATGGGTTTTACCTATCACTTTCACACTTTACCATGAATAAATTATCTAGAGCGATTACCAGAGCGATTAAGGCAATCAAACAACGATTAAGTGTGAGTTGCTCTTGGTGATTAACAGTGCTTGAACAATGATTAACAGTGTTGTGTTCATGGTCCTTTCAAGATTAACCAGTTGTAGAGCACCTCCCATGCTTTTCCTCCCCACGTTTTCCATGTTTTAAGGTAGGCCCTTTTGGTTCTGTTCCTTGTGCTTTCTGGTTTTGTTTCTATTTTGTTTTTGTTCTGTTTTGGTTTTGTTGTTCGTTGTTGGTTTCCTATTTTGGTCTTGTTGTCGCCTCCCATTTTGGGACAGCTCTGCTAGAGATTTTTCCACCCTCTATGCAGTTGTAAATTAGTGTAAATGTGAGTGCATACCCTGTACATTTTGTGTAGCTAGTTGTATAGGTCATTCTCGGGTTGGTTTGCGAGTTGTGCTTCAGCCCTCGTTGGACTTTGACCCTCTATAGTTGATATATATTAGTGTATACCTGTCCTATTTTATGGCGAGCTCATCGTGCCCTTTTACATTTCAACCTAATTCGTTGAGCTTGCCCTCATGGCGCTTGCCTGGTTCAAACTCGGCACCTCGCCCGTTCGAGCCACGATGACTTTTCTCTCTCCTATTGTCATTTCCTCTTAATGGCGGGATTAAATTCCCCATGAGTGAACATTCAAAAGACATCCCATCTGGCATTGATTTCCCTCGTGCCAGCCCACTTATCGCTATTAAGAGTCTTTACACTGTCTGTCGTGTGCCCACGTGACAACCCATGTCAGCCAAGTACGGATCGCTGTCGGTCACGTCGATAACGACTAGTTTCCTCAGACTTTGGGTGCTGCGAAGTCCCTGGGTCTTCATCCCATTTTTTTCACCTAAACTGATACCCTGGAGCCTCCATGCATTGGTCAGAATCTGATCCTTGTTAACTTTGGTATTCCAAGATTTTGATGCATACTAATATTCTTTGAACAGGTGCAAGATGGCAGTGAATTCCCCGAAGTCCATAAAATGTATTTTTTGTCACATTATATGTATTGATGGTTCTCCGGTCTTGCAGGTTGCAGGTAATCCATCAACATGTCTGAAGTAACAACTCCTCCTGGAAGTCTGAAACTTCCAACTACCTCTACTTAGCTGGCCACGAAAACAAAAGCAGAGAAGATGCTCGCCAAACTTCCATTAACCTCCAAGTACCCGAGGGAGGGTGTTCTTTTAGGGTCCAAAGTGGACTCCAAGCTGCAGGAAATCACAAATACCAAGCTCGGACTATGAGCTGAAATGCAGAGCCTTGTCCAAACCATGTACCAATAGAGGGCTGTCAGAGATGATATGGCGAAGAACGTGGTTGCCTCCGACATCATTAAAGCTGCAAGTTTCCCCTGCTTGGTGCAAGCACCGGAGATGATCCTTCATTTGGAAATACTTTACAATGCCCCCACCCGGGTTGTTTTTCTTTCTGACCCTCTACTATTGCACTACCCAGCAACCATTGTCAATCTGGATGCCGCCACTTTTGCTTCAGGGCTGGGGATCCCCCAGTTCAAGGGAGCCATTGTTATCTCCTGGTCTGTATCACTAAAGGAGTTCAAGGAAATCTCCCTCCTCGCCCAGTAACATCTCAATACTCGCTGGTTGAAGTCCCCGAGAAGGGACTATAAGAAGATGAAGCTAGAGATTCCCCACGATGACTTTAAAGAGTGCATTCAGGAAGGAATCATATTTTTGTGCAGGCTCTTCGGAGAGTCCCATGCCAGAGAATTTTTGACATAGATGTATTATTTTCTCTACTGCATCACCACCCATAGTTAGACCTTTGATTGGGCGACCATCATCGCCAACCATGTAGATTCCCAGTTGAAGAATGTCCTCCAGAACTTGAAGTTCTACATGACTTCATATGTATTGTGGGCACTGGCCCAACAAAGACCTACTTTTCGAGGTTTGCAGACAGTGGGAATTCTCGAGAATGGGCACGACCAGTTGGTTCCATGGGAGCATTATCCCTAGGTTCAGTGGGAACTCAACTTCCCCAATTTTTGCAGGGTAAACGACGCATTCGTCTACCACAAAATTTTGACACTTACTCGGGACACCAGGTACCGGTTGTCGCAGGAGGCGATGAACTTGGTGAGCACTTACGACAATTATTTTATTCAATTCCACCAGTATACTTACATTTGGGTGACTGGCTTCTCCGAGAAACCCTACCTACTCCCCAGACATTGCGGGGATAGGATTATTCTTTTGGAGTTCTGCAGGAAAATCCTGGAGCTCCACGCATTCTTTGCCTTGAAAAAGGTCATATCAATTCCATTCCTGATCACTTGTGGGAACTATTCAAGTAGTCTCACAGCAGCCAAGCAGGCTGACAATGAGTTAAAGAGTCTGGGACTGGCAGAATTCCACCATACCAGAAGCAATTTTGATCCGGTAGGCAAGATAAGAGAGGTGCTACCCTGGGCATCCGCACCACACAAAGATGACATTGAGGATTTTTGGGTGGATTTCTAGGATATTTTTGATCTCCGGGCTTGGCAGTACTCCCGAATGTCCAAAGGATTAATGAAGGCCCTCGGCCTTCGAGGTTTCCCGAAGGATTTTACAGATGATGGGCCTTTGGAGGACCCATCATATAAAGAGCATGAGATCGACAAGTTGGATCTCCCTCCGGTGGATTGGGACACCCCGGAGAACTTAACGATAGAGGATGTAAGTCATCGCATCATTGATAATAGTCACAAGTATTTTGAGCAGGTGTGTCCGAGGAGCACCCGTAAGGGTCTAGTTTACGGGGGTCTGCTTCGACCTCCAGGGCCGCAGGATCAAGAAAAAGCAAGGGGAAGGAGAAAGAAAGTGCCCCGGCCCAAGTGCCTTCCCAAGGCCCACTCCCCATGATGGAGAAAATACAAATACAGATGGAGGCGTCTAGGCTGACAAGCCAAAAGATAAGTGCCCAGCTTTCCCGCGGTCTCCTAGCAACTCCAGTAGGATCCGCCCGCCCGACGGGATCCCGATCGTTGGCAGCACTTATGAGTAGGTAGAGATTCATCAAGGTGGAGTCTACAGATATTCTGGATGCTGGGGCCCCATTACAAAGAGAGAAGAAGAAGAAGGTAACCCATCCCCCAAGCATAGACACGGGCCCCGACATGCCCAATGTTCCCCAGTGGAAGCCAGTTTGGAGTCCCCCGAACTGGATGATATTTCAGAGACCTCTCCCCCGCATGACAACTTCAATGACATCTTCGGGATGGATGAGCTCATGAAATTGCACGGGGAGATAAATAAGGTGGTGGAAGAAATAGCCGCACAGGAGGTGGAGATAATCCCCGATGAAGGGGAGACACAAGACAAGGAGGTTGTCCTGGAACAAGAGGTCCGGGAACCTAAAAAGGAATCAAAATAAGAAAAAGCACAAAGAGAACCTGAACAGGAAGAAACATTGGTCCAGGGGACCGAGGCAGAATAAAGGAAAGAAAATTATGAGCGACTGACAACTGGGTAAACCAGACCTACATGATCAACCGTACCCCCCACCGTCACGCTCCAAATGCCTTTGGTTACTTCGGGTGACTAAGTGCCCCAGAGTACATTCAGCGAGGTGGTCTCAGCGGTCCAACAATCAAACATTGGCCAGACACCTCTGCTACCTCCGAAGAATGTTCTAACGGAGAAGGATGTCCCGGTGAATGATGCCGAAGAGGAACAACAACAACAGGATGAGGGGAGAAACCCTGAAGATATAAATATTGATTCAACTGATGCTGAGAAAGATGGGGAAATCCCTGATGATACAGATAATGCCAGTACCAGCAGAGATGAGGTCCCTGACACTACCGATAAGGACACCACCAGGGTGAAAGATACTGAAGCCTCCGGAGAGCAAGAGCATGAACAAGGAAACGAGAAAGAGCCTGACAAAATTGGTGATACTAGGAATGCACCGCCGGACTTCGAAGGGGGTCCCAACACTTAAGCCTTAGCAACAAAACTTCCCTAGCCGCCACATTGGCTGGTGGAATCTAGAAAAAGGAAGGCCCCGATGGTAGCGACAGGTGTTCCTCTTTCCTTGGCCGAGATGATGGCCTAGAACGCAGAGGCTAAGAAGCCCAAAAGGGCCCGGACAGTCCATACCCTCCAGATAGGTCCGGGAGGAAGCACAGTTGCAACAATTGCAACACCTCCCCCAGATATAGATGCGGAAACTATAAGGGCCGAAGATTATGCAATCACAAAAGTGCCTCTGGGGAGGAGAGATAAGCAGGGAGAGCTAGACCTGCTAAGAGAGGCAACCCAGGCAGTTGAGGCCCGATATGATAAACAAGCACAGAAGTTAAAGGAGGAAAGAACAAAGAATGAAAATCTCCTTGAACTTCTAGAGAGCTTACACAACCACTGGCCAAAATCCATCCGAAAGCATCCACCTCCGGACCACCGCTTCTGCAGGGTGACATGGATGCTCTTAGGGCCATGAAGAAGAAGGCGCATGCTATAGATGGATGGATCACCAAGAAGATCAAGGTCGTAAGGCAATTTTTAGATGTTTCACTCCCGAACCTCTACTTGGCCAATAATCTCCTGGCCCAAGTAACCAATGCCATTATCCTATGGGAAGGGAACTTAGAGAAATATGAAGGGTGGAGGACCAAATTAGATGATGTCATCAACTCTGGGGAAGAGCCCGTCATAGAGGTGGGAATTTTGGGAGAGGAATCATTTGAATTCCTCCGAGCCCAGTACTCTAGAATTGGCCTCAAAATTGAGGTATGCAAGCAACTGGTCACGACCTTAAAGGAGAAAGTCATAGTGGTCCGGTATCCATTGTACCTATTAAAAGCATTCATTGGAAGGGTGTCACAAGTTGATCCCTTCACCACCAGAACATGTGCCCCAGAGGATTATGTCCTCAGTAAATATGATGAGTTGATGGAGTCCCGGTATCAGTCTGCCGAAGACTTTGATGGAGGAAAATTATCAAGAATATCTAAAATGATGCTTCGGGCTCATGACTCAGTAAAATTTGTAGATGAATTCCAGGAAGGGGCTGAAGATATTGAAGAGAAGTTTGGAATTATCCGCGACCGATGGAACAACATCAGGGACATAGATGGAGATGGCATCTGCCAAATTTTGGAGGCATTTAAGAATAGTAAGGGACAATAAATTCTCTAGATTCTGGGGATTTTCACCAACAGGGTGTATTTTGAGCATTCATTATTCTTTGAGCGTAAGCTCCCAAATTTAGGAATTCTGGATCCAACAGTTTTGTATTCTTTTGAAGACCCGTGTCCAGGTTCCCTGAAGGCGATCGGTCACTATCCAATAGTTAATAACAGGGTCAGAAAGTAGGTGATCCTGATAGGGTATGTTAGACGGGGAGATAACTTGGACAAGTGATTCTCCCAAGGTGTCGCTCCAGCATTAACTACCTGGCACATCGAAGACAGTGAGCCACATTTTGCATTAATGAGGCATGTAGCCTCGAACTCTGGAAAGATCATATTTCTTCTCTTCTTACCCCAACCCCCTTCTCAAGGCCGATTCTTACATACTTCTCATTTTTTCTTATTCCTCTGACATGTCAGACCTTTGTTCTATTTGAGGTGATTGTAAGTGGTGCAGGTAGTACTGGCCATGGGATATTGTATTTTATTGTTGAGTGTATAGTTAGATTAGGTTAGTTTTTAGGGCAACCTATGTGTATAAATAAGAAGTCTGACCTCATTTCAAGGGTCAACGAAATTGATGATTTTGCAGTCCATACTATTAGCATTCAAATTTTCATTTCTTGTAGTTACAGAGCTCAATGCTCAGTAGTTCTTAGTTGTTAGATGCTCCCCTGGAGCCATTGATGTACGCACCAGCGTTGCTGGACATTCTATTAATGAAGAAGGAAGAGTTTCTAGCAATGACATTGTTGGCGTTATGATCTCTGAGTTAGCTATATCTCTTTCGTGCTGTATGTTTCTAATGTCCTTTGCTCTGGTGATTTATTAGATTAGATGATCTCATTTCCCCTCGCTATTGAATATGTATGAACTGATGGTTCTGTATGCATTCAGTATTTAGTGTAGTTCATTAGAGCATGGTTGATGTTATAAATATGTGGTATGATTATAAGTAGAAGTAACAAACTCCTAAAATTGATCTATCTTTTGCTCTTTATTTGGTAGACTAATGCGTGTTTGCAGGAAACCCCGACCTACTAACAAAATCCATGGAGAAGCCGAGTCGAAACTAGCTATCCCCCTGAAAAAAAATAGTCACTTGCCCAACTTAGCTACCCGCACTGTTGAGACCCGACACTCAGGTGCTTGAAGGCCTAGAAAATTTATTCCCCGGACAACCTTTACAGACGAAGTTGGCCGGTACACCGGTACCCAGTGACAACTTACATCTGTTGATGAGACCGGTCACAAAGTCCTGTCAACAGATGCTCGATACCTACAATCTGCATAAAAGATGAGCATGTACATGTATATATAGTAGCCAATGGAAGGGATCGGTTGATCATGTGGATCTCACAATGCAAGTAACTGCCTCCCTTTCCTCTACCATATCAAACACACCAAATAGAAATACAAGACATACATGCCTGCCATACACATGCAAGTATGGGGTCAGTAACATCATAAATATGAATGACATCAATTTATGCAAATAATCATTATCATCTAACTAACATGATATATTTTAAATCAATATTCCATGTTATTAATAAATATTGGTATAATGTCAAAGATCTAATAACACATGAGAAGTTGTCTATAAAGGGCTTGACTTCATAACATAAACGGTAGCAAATGGGTGGGAATTACATCCCCCTCCCCTAAAATTAGGCTTACTCATGGAAGCCAACAATAACTAATTTAATAAACTGATGGCCAAAATATACTATCTATAAATGTCATAAAAAGAATCATACAAAACTCCACAATTGACACCGCAATTCCCTTGCAAACAAACCAACTAAGGAGAAAAAAGGAATTCCACCAAAAATATCACCTTACAACAACCACTAGACTCTAAAAAAAGAGACCTCACACAGAGACCAAAGCATGCAAGTTTAATGAATCTATATAAATATATGTAGGTAAATAAATATCAAGTGCTAAAGCACTAAAAGATAGGGTCAAACAAGAAGGCACATACGATCTTCTAATTGTAAAAGAATATACCACCATAACAATCACTCATTTACACCTCATGCAATAAATAATATAAGACATCCCATTTATCCATTCCCACAAAGACATGCATATCCAATCACTAGGAGCAATATAATACTGGTTTAAGCATAAACCAAAAATCACATTAACCATTCATTCTCTTTTTTTAAACAATCCTCTAAATTGGTCTGAATTTTTTTTTATTCACTACACATCTTAGAAATTAATTGTATACAATACACAATTGCATTTATATCGAATAGTAAATTGAATAACTCATGCAATGCAAGTTAATGCAACATTCATGCAAACACATATCTTACACAATGCATTTCATTCTCACATACAAACATAGTACAATCTTTGCGATGTCCTCCCTTACACATACTATATCAAAGGTCCATAATGAACATGATAGGAACAACACTTACCACAAAACAAAGATAGAAATATCAAACATTCAGAATAGCCACCACAAGTTCAAAATAGGAAAAACCCAAATGGGGGAGATACCAAGTTTAACATTAAATCATAAGAGAAATCAATTTCAACAGTAAATCAAGTGTGGCCAATGTCAAAAAAATAGGTAGCGAAAAAGAGAGTTAGGTGACTAGTCCAGGCATAAGAAGGTCTAAAAATTAAATGTTAGCCCATAAACAACACGAACAAAACATCAATAACCAAAATAAATCATCAATCATAAAACATTTCACACAACAAGGTGACTAGTGGTAGCCACACTCAAGGGAGTAATTAGTTCATGACATCCAAGGGTACCTCATTCTAGATGTGTTAGAGAATGTACCTAGACACAATAGATAGAAAAATCATTTATGCTTGTTACTTTCATCTTTTACGTAATCATATGCAATTACTTATTTGCAAAAAATTAGTAATTAGTTTATAATGCATTGATTTTCTTATGCATGATAATGTACACCAGGGATGAATCATACTACATTGTCATATCAACACGTTTGATGTTGGGATACTATCATTTGAGCTCAAACATCTATAGAGGTAATACAAGGCTCTTTCTGATATTTCAATAGGAATACCTACATGCTTAGTTTTAACAGGGATAACAAGATTACAAAATCTCTACAACTTGACAATGGTAGGATGAATACTAATCATACACAAGGGCATTCATGTTGACAAAGGAAATCAAGGAACTATGGTTACATGGGGAAAATAAAGAAGTACACCTTCAAGGTACAAAATGGTTCCAACTCAAAGGTCCTAATCCATTGCCACAATCATTAAAGGTCAATAATCATTCACAACTAGATTACCCTCATCAAGGTATCATAACATCATGGACTTTCTATATTAACTCCAATGGATTAAGACAAACTTTTAGGAGCTTGGCACAAGTTACCAGTTAACAAGGAATGAGCATAATGATTCAACCAATGTATGATGCATGCAATGTAATGCAAATAATCAATTTTGTAAAGTCTTGCAAGATGACTATAAGCTACAATGGTTCTCTTATGAATATAATGCATAATTAACTTGCCTGGACTTAGGTCCTTGACCCAATTGATATATTATAATAAAGCACATATACAAATCTATAAATACACTTCTCTTACTAAATGATACGTTATTTCAAAACTATGTACAATGCACTTCAATGCAAAGGAAAATCAATATGAATTACTTTCTAATTTCATAATTAATCCTACTCTCTCTCATTCAATTAAAACACTCACACAATACAATATGTAATGCACAATATAATCAATTTAATAACACACAAGTCTAGTCAACAATAATCAATAACATCATGCCACTAGGGCTTAAACAATAAGGCCACTCAATAATCATAAATGATTCATAAAGGTAAGGGTCATCAAATAGAAGATTCTCAAGCTAGAACACTCAACACCAATATGATCATTTAAATACTAAACAAAAACACTCATCCACTATCATACTAAGATCAATGAGGCAATCTAACTACGGTCACCAAGCATTCACACACACAAATCACACAAGGGTTTTCAAGAAGTAAGCTAACTACTCACTCACCACCAAACACTCACATAGATGATTACTAAATTAATGATCTACAAATATCGTAACCAAAGACCCTAGAGTTTTGACACGGGTCCTAGCCACGAATCAAGTATCAGTAGGTATTTCACCTATGACAATTGATTGATAAAGCAACGTCCCAAAACAAGCTTAGAGATAACATGAGCATAAATTTTTAGTTGCAATTCAGTGATTCATAAAATATAATAACGTTATGTGTCTATGTTTTTGTTTCAAGTCTACCATAAGATGCCCTATGGGCATACAAATTCCAGAGTTCCCAATGTAGAAACTTGGGCTCTGATACCAGATGTAACACCCCGCCCTAGAACCCATGAGAACTTAACCTAAAACATGTTACTAAGTTTATCGAATAAACTTTTTCTTAAGAGTTTACAGTCAATAATCAATAACAATGTGGAAGCAATATAACATAAGAAAATTCATGCTCATAAATGTAACTCATTTATAGATTACAAGTCTCAAAGGTTCCATGACATAAAATTAAGTGAAAGTTAACTAATCTACTACGTTCAACCGTAATATAATCACATGATGTATCTTACGTTCATTTTAAAAGCCAAACTAAAATATTCTTGATCCGTTACATAACCATAATGAAAAGAGCACGAATCATAAAGTACACTAAAAATTTCATTTCTACTGAATAATTAGATACATTCATTACATCAATGTTATCAAAGATACAATCTATAGAGTACAACTGATACATCATATTACACAAGATAATATAACTTCCACTACTCATATCACAGGAATAACAATAATAACTCAAGTCACAAATTCAATACAAGTACATATACATCTCCTGAATCAATGTCTCAAATTAATATGTACCATAGAGTACATGATATCATCTCATGATGACAATAAGAAAGTCTCCAAGCAATGAACAAGAAGATAGAAGAAACATCAAGGATCATCCAAGCACAAGGTCCTAAGGGGTCATATGACCCATTAATGAGCCTTAGGACCATTTATGACCCCTTAGTACTCATTAATGGGTCATACGACCCCTTAAGACCCCCTAGGACCCATTACGTATCATAAGGGGTCCTACGGGGTCGTAGGACACTTTAACAAGTCCTAGAACCATTTAGGACAACTTAGGACTTATTAATGGTTCCTACGACCCCTTAGGACCCATTAGTGTGAATTAGGACCCCTTAAGACCCATTATATACCATAAAAGGTCCTAAGGGGTCATAGGACCCATTAATGAGTCCTAAGATGATTTACAACCCCTTAGGACTCATTAATGGGTCCTATGACCCCTTAGGACTCATTATGTATCATAAGGGGCCCTAAGAGGTCGTAGGACCCCATTAACAAGTCCTAGAACCATTTAGGACCTCTTAGGACTCATTAATGGGTGCTAAGACCCCTTAGGACCCATTAGTACACAATAGGACCCCTTAGGACCCATTATTGTATCATAAAGGGTCCTAAGGATTTGTAGGACCCATTAATGAGCCCTAAGACCATTTACAACCGCTTAAGACTCATTAATGGTTCCTACGACCCCTTAGGACCCATTTTGTATCATAAGGGATCCTAAGGGGTCGTAGGACACATTAACAAGTCCTAGAACCATTAAGAACCCCTTAGGACTCATTGATGGGTCCTAAGACCCCTTAGGATATGCCCTTAGGATCTGCTAGAATGAATTAGGACCACTCAGGACCCATTATGTATCATAAAGGGTCCTAAGGGGTCCTTAGGGGTTGTAGGACCTGTTCATGAGTCGTAGGACCATTGACAACCCCTCAAGACTCATTAATGGGTCTTACGACCCCTTTGAACATGTTAGGACTCATTATGTATCATAAGGGGTCCTTAGGGGGTCTTTAGGACCCCTTATGATACATAATGGGTCCTAACAGGTCCTAAGGGGTCGTAGGACCCATTAATGAGTCCTAAGACCATTTAGGACCCCTTGGAACTCATTAGTGGGTCCTAAAACCCCTTAGGACCCCTAAAGACCTATTATGTATCATAAGGGGTCCTATACGGTCCTAAGGGGTCGTAGGGCCCATTAATAAAAAAATACAAAAATATTGTCATCAATCTTAACTGTGTTACATACCATTCCCCAAAAGGATTCAGAGAAATAGTTTCATGTAGGTCAAATTTTTCTTGTCGTGTACGGGCACAATATGGTCCTGAAACATGGACTTTAAAATGTGGTTTTTAGTAATGGCAATTGAAAATATAATTTTATCATTTGTGTATTCAAATAAATTACATAGTTGGAAAGTAGACTTCGAGTACTACAACTTCTATTATTGACTTTTTTAAAGATTCAATCTCTAAGTGCTTCAAATATTTAGGTTAAACAAGACGAATTTGAAAAAATAGGAAAATTATTCCACTTTTTGGCCAAAATGTAGACTCAACTTCTTGTTGGCACCCTAATGTACCTTGAGAATATTCTCCATCTGTATTGCGCGGAGTTGGTTCTTTGTGTTTTTATGCTGCTATATGCTATGCAAGTGGTCATTCTTAAGAGATGTTTGGAACTACCTCCTTCGGGTTTCGCCATGGTGACGTGTGTCCAAGGTGCAGGGTGTGGAAAAGACTTGAGCGAAGTCGCTCGATCATGGACGTGTCTCTGCCATGTGTTTACATCAGGAAGGGAAATCTTAAACAATGAAGATGGGGTCAGGAATCCAATCGCTTAGAGGACCTCTATATTATGTATGGTTCTAGGATGATTATTTTTTGACCTTAATTGTGGTTCTTTCGTTTGAATATCTAAAAATAATTTTTCTATAACTCTAGTTTAGGTATTATTACCATGTCTTCCTCTCCAACACTAGCGTGTAGGTGGCTTTAGGAAATAATAATTGTCTTGAATTCTTTTGGGGGGATTTCCATGATACTTAATTTTTTATGCACTACCTATGATCAAATTTGATTTTGGCAAGATATTTTTAATGACTATAAATTTAAAGATGGACAATTTTGGTCTCAAATTATAGATTATGTCAATAATTTTATCAAGTGTTGATGATAAAAACCATCATTTTAATCAATGATGACTTATTATGTCAAGAACATTTTTAAGTGTTTATGATGTTTTGGATATACACATCTTGCTTTAAAATGCTCTAATATATATTTATTTTTTAGAGTTATAATGCACTTGGTGGTAGGCGGCCTAGGTCTAGCATAATGTGCCTTTCCTAGCAAATAGGGAGAAGTTTTTGCTTGCTATAATAAGTTTACAAAGTCAAAAGTTGTATCATAACTGAATGATATTCATTATAATCTTTGGGATGTTGAGATTTGAGAAGAAACCTTTCCAAGTCATAAGTCATATAGTCAATGACCTAGTAAATAATGTTGTATCCCCAAATATTCCTTAGGGAGTTAACCAACTTCTTCTTACTTTTGTTTCTAATATACCTTAATGATTTCGATTAGTTTTATGGACAATCCTCCATGGATCGTAGGAGAAAAGAGCTCATCAATTGGAGGATTGTACAAAAGAAAAGAGCTTCACCCAACAACTAAAAATATTAGTGCAAAATTGTATGGAAGTCCAAAGACAAGAAGGAGTTAATCGTGATATGTAATTTGGTTCCATTGATGTTATGCTAGACTTTAATAGATTGATATTATAATTCAAAAGAAGTGAAATCCAACATCTAATTGCATAATACAAAATTATCAACTTAATTTAATCGTGGTAAAGAAAAAATTACACTTTAGTGTAAATGAATAACAAAAAAAAACTCCTCAAACACTAGATTCATAATCATTCAAGCTAAACATCACATTGTAGAAACCAAATAATTAGTATCTTGCAACTTAAAAAATAATTAATAAAAATATCAAATTCTAAGCAATATCATAATAAATCTTCACTTCTTATTCATTAGAATTTAATTTATTTATCCAACTTATCATTTGCATTCTTAAATTCTCACATCCTCACAATGTATCATGAAGTATAATCCAATGTTGATGGTTAAAAATGCACACAATCTTATTCCACAAATAATCTAATAAGTAATATCCATAATAAATCTTCACTTTTTATTCATTAGAATTTAATTTATTTATCCAACTTACCATTTGCATCCTTAAATTCTCACATCCTCACAATTACCATTTGCATCCTTAAATTCTCACATCCTCACAATGGATCATGAAGTATGATCGAATATTTATTGTTAAAAAAGCACACAATCTTATTCCACAAATATTCTAAGCAATATCATAATAAATCTTCACTTTTTATTCATTAGAATTTAATTTATTTATCCAACTTACCATTTGCATCCTTAAATTCTCACATCCTCACAATGAATCATGAAGTATGATCAAACATTGATGATTAAAAATGCACACAATTTTATTCCACAAACATTCTTTAAAAATAAAAAAGTAAAAAGCAATCTGTCCATTTGAAACAATAAATAATAAAAAACAGACAAATTGTATTGGCAAATCTTTTCCTGAGAAAAACTCACACCCACCATACATGGGCAAACAGGGTAATTTCTTAAAACAAATTCCATACACAGTATTTTCGTGGGGTACTGAACTTTTTTCAGATGGAGTATTCTAATAGCAGCCGACCATGAAATAGTGTTTTATTTTAATTAAAAAGAATAAGAGCACACAGCAGCCCTGAATCTTGCTCACATTGCACAGTGGTTAATCTAAAAACAAATAAATTAAATACCCAAAGCAGCTCGGGATTTCTCAGGCATCTCGATCTATCCCAAAGTTATTGATCAGTTCAATGAAGTGCCCACCAATGCCCACACCCATCTGGAGCATAGACAAAACACCGTACTATATTATATACAAATTAGTTAGTGGGGTTTCCCTGAAAAATATCCTCAGGTGGCCCAAATGTGGGTTATGAAGCTGCAGAATGAGGTGAGAAGATCAAGTGGAGGGGCAGAAAGTGATGGTATAATCGGCATTACTGCATGTGAAAGTACTGGTGGCATCATCATAAGCGTAGCTATAGGCAGTAGGGCAAGCGCTCTTAAACACCTGAGAGTACTTACTGGGCGAGCAAGTTTGAGGGGTGTTATGATCACCGGTACAACAATACTCAGGGCTACTGAAAGCAGCACAGGCGCTCTTACAGGCAATGACCTCTCCATTGCTTTTAACGCTGAGCTCAGCCGGGCAGCTAGTCCTCAGATCGCTCACACACCCGGCCGTTCTGCAGTCGCCGGTGCCTCCGACGGCGGCGATGGACAGAGGAACGTTGTAACCGTCCACAAGACTTACGTCGTAGAAATCCTTCTCGCCCAATGTGAACTCCGCCAGAGAAACCGGCGGCGCGCCGCCGGCCTGAGCGCAGTTGAGGACGTTGCCACAGTCGCCCGTTATGCAGGAGCCTTTACCGGCGGCGTCGAAACTACAGTCGGTTCTGCCCCAGAAGCGACCGGACCAGCCGGTCGAAGCTGTGAGCGGAACAGATTGTCCCGGTGCCAGTTTGAACCCGCCCTGCCCCAGAACGGAGCTCCCGCTGCCCGACAATGTCCCGGGCCAAACCGTGTACGAGCATTTGTTCACCAGCGTGAATACTGTTGCGCCTGCCCCGCATGATCCTGCACATCAAATTACTTGAAATCACTCACTACATTTCATTCTTTTATAGTCTATTATATCAATAATATGTGAATCATCTACGAATTAAATTAATTTGAGAGATGCAATTTATTCTTATGAGAGATGGATTCTTGTGAACTATACTCATAAAAGTAGTTTATCGATACTAACAAAATCCGTAGATCATCAACTACTCTAAATCACTCACTACATTCTTGATAAAAGGGAGAAAGATTCTTTTATAGTTTACAATATCAATTATTTGTAGAGCATCTACAAATCGATCAACTAGAAGATCTGATGTTTCAACTCATCTACAAATCAATTAACCAGAAGGTCCTATGCTTCACCAATCTGTCGATTATCTGCAAATTGATTAACTAGAAAGTCTGATGCTTCACCCCTGTAAGCATCACCTAGATACAATAAGTACTATGTGTTCCATTCATTCTTATGAGAAATAGGTTCTTGTGAACATCACTTAGATAGAATAAATGCCAAATGTTATGAGAGATAGATTCTTATGAACCACTAGTCATAAATTATAGATCAAAAAATTTGTTTAGAAAACTACACAGTTAGATCCTAATAGCAATATCACAAAATGATTAAAGTATTTCCCAGTTCTTACCAAATAAAACCAGCAATGCCAATGCTGCTACCCTGAGTGAAGCCATGGAGTTGAGCCGCTCGAACCAGAGAATGTTACAATCTGCGACCCGCACAACTTTATGTATGTATGAATCGATCTAAGAGAGCCGTTTTTCTTGGTTAGCTGAGCGGCACGCACCTAATGGATAAGTATGGGATTTCTGAGGAAGTTGGGGAGGAGTACAAGAAAGGTGAGCTCCATTAATGCCCGTTTCCCAACAGTTGCCCAGTCTAATTAAATAAACTGGGCCTTTTTCAATCCACCGTCCTCACGACGTGTTACATTTGTTTAGATCCCTCCCAACGGCTCTTTCGGACCGTGACAGCTGGCCGGTGGAGATGTGCATTTTTTAGGGTTCATGGTATTGGTGGGTGCACCTCCTATGCCTTTCATTTCCTGCAAAAAGGAAATAAAGAGAGTGTGTGGGGTTTCACGGGTTACGATGCGCTTTTCGAGACACGAGATTTGTTGATGATTTGGACAAGTGGCAGGTGGTCGCTTTCATTAGAAAAGACAAGGAGATATTTGAGTGGGGGCCGGAGCGTTGATCTGTCGAGTAGAGTTGCAGGGAGTGATTAGATTAGATTAGATTAATTGAAAGTGAAGGAATTCAAAGCGGGAATTATGATGTCGATGAAATAGTGAGTTGTTAGTCACCGTCCAATATGGGAATCTGTCGACCTGTTCTCCCATGGCGATTTTTGTGTGAGGGAGTAAAATAGTACTGTGAAATCGTAGAAAAGGGAGGAAGATTCTTGGCATCCAAGGCATGTTTTATTTATTGGTCAAGTGCGTACGTCATTGCGTTCACGTTCCCTAGATTTGGTAAACGGTTAACGCAGCGCAATGGACGGAGGGGCGGTGGTTTTATTCAAATGGAGGTGCAAAATGGATTTTATAATTTCTGTGCTTTTAGCTCTCTACTCCACCTCATTTATTCCTATCTACTCACTCTACCCTCAGAATGAGAAGGATTTAAATACTCTTTTAGAATGGTGTGATTTGTTATGACACATTCTTTTAGGTCAACCTTCATAAAAAAAGTTCATCTATAATTGTCTAAAGTGAATACTTTTTAGAGTATGGTCAAATGCCACGAGACACATTTTTTTATATAATCTCTAGAGAATTGATTTATGGTAGTTCTAAAGATCGAAGGCAATTGACCTAGGATGAAATGTAGATTTAGTTTCCTTTTTAGATTCTCTAAATTAAAGTAGTATTTTAGGTGTTTCTACAATACATGATTATTCAATGAATAAATGATTGATATACTAGTGTTAGGATCAAAGGCAATGATTTGGAATAGTATTAAGATTTATTTTTTAGATTTATCGAATTGAAATATCATTACGTCATAGGCGTTTCCATTTTGGAAAGTTCTGACCTCTTTTGTGCGATGAACGACTAGAAGTTGTGGAGAGCCAGTGACTGCCATTAGGGCATTGTTGGCTGTCCATCTTACCCATCACTATCTGAAGAACAAGTGCTTTGCTGATTTGACCACGCAAATGCAACTCACTTTAATGTGGCGTTGTTGGCGTGAAGAAGTTAAAGGATAGAGATGAAACTATCACTGTAATTAGCTGCCTCATTAAATTCTACAGTGCCAGCAAGACTATAAACACTCACATCAGAATGTTCTTGTTCTGAAATCTGTAGCCTCAATATACATACTGTCAACAACTTCATTCCAGCAGCTATGCAGACTTCAGTCACGACCCACCTAATTTGATGATAGAGCATTAATGTGGTTGATGCGTCTTAATGAGACTTGATTGAAATTCATTTCAGAAGCATGTTTTACAGTCATACCATGCTGCGGATGTCGACATCTTCTCATCGAAATGAACCACTACCCATTCAGTTTGTCAGAGCCATGTTGTGCTTTCTTTGAAGTTGAAATGACATATATGGTCCGCAACTTCTAATACAGAGACTTCCAGATTTGATGTGGTGGCTACTTATTTCCCAAAAAAACATGCCGACTTAGGAGCCCTACAAATACTTTGTTGGCTCTTTCTAAATTTATATTTGCCTTCTATTGAAACTGCTTCTGCTTACAACTTCACTTGGAGAGTCATTGCTGCAATTTCTTCTGGACAAGGTATTTCGCTTCCTCCTCTTTCTTTCTTGAATAGAAACTCTGTTCTTTAATTTGTTATTTTGTATTTTAAAGTTCTCCATGCTTTAATAATTCCCTGCGCTTTGTTTCCTTCTCTTTCTTTTCAAGATGCTTCCTCTTTCCTGTCCACAACATATAAATATCCCTGCATATAAGTAAAGAAAAAAAAATCTACCAAAATGCACATAATACCTCTACTTAAATGTACTTTATACAGGTTGCAATATTTTTTTAGTTGAAACAATATGTTGATATCCTAAAAATCATCATCTCATTTTCATTGCAAAATTGATATAAAACATATAAAATCTTCTAATATCATTAGGTTATTGCCATCATAGACTAAAGAAGCTATGGAGACTATCGTCTTGTATCCAAATGTTTTTGAATTTACAAGATTTTTATCAGAAGAATACCACATTTATAATTAAGGTTTTATTCTATTGAAGTTAGAACCTTTACCTTTACTCTGAAATGCAGAGTCAACATTTATAGAAACTGCTAATTATGGCTTTAGCAGGCAATGTTAGATTCTCTTTCAAGTTATACAAGAGCGGGGACTTACTTTCATGAAAGCAAGGATTGCATCCTATTTTCCAATAGAGCAATATAGCTGGATAGCCTTATTTCCTGCCGTAGTTCTTTTTAGTTTCTTTTTGATCATCAAAATATCCCTCAGAATAGGAACAACAAGAGAGAGGCGAACTGAATAAGTAACAATATACTTAGATGCAAATTTTCCTTCTCTTGTAATTATTTTTTCCTTTAATTTTAGTAATAATTATGCAAATTAGTTCTCTCTGGTCAGTAATTTCACTGTATGAAAGGTTTCTAACGGTTAGCTACAACACAAATGGACCTTATGAAAACAATAAGACTTGTAAAAGTATAGTTTGATTCATGTGCGTGATTAACTTGTGAATGTTACTATGGAATATATCTACAAGTTTCTGAAACTTGACGATCCATCACTCCCAAAACTAGCATCTGAATTTCAAGTCCTGCGTGAATAGGGATTTTAAAACTTAAGGTGGAGCGAGAACATCGACACCTATAGAAGCTACAGAGAGAACGATAATAGGTGGCATGATGTACTGGTCAATGCATAGCATGCATGCCATCTGGAGACTTCCATTTTGGAAGCATTCGATATCAACTAGCAAAAAACAAGAACATAACACAGTGCTAATTTTTGACAGATGCAATGATGTTTGACACTTTTTACTAGAAAAATCATCGCCACTTGCATATTTGTTTATTATTATTTTATTTTTTATAAAATTAGGTTATTAAAATATTATTACTTTTACCTTTTTAATATTTAAAGTAGAGGCTGATAAATTTGTCGCTCCACGGGCTGTGGCCTTCATTGTGCCAAGGGGATGATGAACCTCGAAGCTTTCCATGATGCCAATTGCATGGAGTAGCTACTGGTGCACTGTGGAAGTGCTCTGGAAAATGATGATGTCACGTTGGCCCAGCAGATAATGTGGGTTCTGAATAACATTGCATCTGCAGAGGGAGACCCAAATCAAAGGGTCACCTCATGTTTCTTAAAAGCACTAGTAGCAAGGGCTGCAAAACTGAGCAACTCTAATATCATGCCCAAGGGCATGGGTATTGATGCAGAGCAACTTTTAGCTAGTGTATCAAGCAAGAAGCTATTAGTTATTGAGCTTGCAGGGTTTGTGGACCTCACTCCATGGCACAGGTCTGGATTCTTAGCAGCAAATGGTGCCATTACAGAAGCAGTGGAGGGCCAATCAGCAGTTCACATTCTGGACTTTGGGATAACTCATTGCATGCAATGGCCTACTTTGATTCATACCTTATCCAAAAGGCCAGAAGGGCCTCCTTTTACCTGACTCACAATATCTTCTACCAGGCCTCCTATTCCTTCATTGGGTGTGTGTACCAAGTTGTGGACCAAAAAGGGGGGTATAAGTGGACACATTTTTTCTGAAATTGGGTAAACCTGATCTTGGAACAGGCGTTTGAGGGTCATGCACTCAAAATAAGAAGATGTGTAAAAAATAAAATTTTAGTACTCTGAATCTAGTTTCTAAAAAACTAATTATTTTTCAAAACTGATAAGATTAAGAGGGCCAAACCTTGCGCGCACAAAAACATGTTCCTGATTTTTTTGGAAAAACATAGCATAGCTATTTCCGTGTGCGGTACAAAATATATAGCTATAATCATTATTTTTTAAATCCCTTTGGTAGGATGACAGGTAAGAGTGAGATCTAGAAGTTGTGTATTCTTTTGTAATTTTCTGATGAGTATTTTTTTTTTGTGATTTTTTTAAGTGATCGCATCCTAAAAATTTGGTACCTGTTCTTGCGCTGGGCATAACTTACATCAAAACAATCGAAAATGATTTTTTTTTTCAAAAGTGTATAGAATCAAGTGTAGAACAATAATATGTAATTTATTTATAATTTTATTAAGTATATCAAAAGTGATTAAAAAAATGGTAGACATATGTCTGTGAAGACAATCAAGACACTGATAAAGAAAATTATAGTTTACTATGCTAAAGTTGTCCAAAAATATAAAAATTGATATGGTTAGAAAGCTAAGAAGACGTATGAGATTATGGTGAAAATTATAAAGATACCCAGTTGACAAATTGTAAACCTGACGAAGATAAAGTCGAGAATTCATCTTACAAGATGAAAAAATGTCTAAAAGAACAAAAATGGAGGGAAAATGAGCCTCCAAGCCTTTGGGTCATTTTCCAAAGCTCTTCCCAAGCCATAACCCAATCGGATTTCTAAATTTCAAATAACCCGATCAGGTTATGAAAAGAAAAAAGTACTTCAAAACCCGATCGGGTTTTGAAGAAGTAAAACTTATGCATTTTATTCTCCATAACCCGATCGGGTTTTGAAGAAACTAAAATAGGCTTTACTCTGGAAGCCATAACTTCCACATATGGAGTCATATTGACTCCGTTCAAAAAGTGTAGGAAAGATATTGAGACGATCTAACACATTATTAACCTATGATCATCTTTAGGCATCAATAATTTTTCTGCCATCCATTTGAATCAAGTAAGGTATAAAATAGGCACTCATTATTGCCCATACATGCAATGTATAGGAAAATTAGTATGCTCTCTCTCTCTCTCTCTTAGCGAGAGAGAGAGCATTGATTTTCCTATATATTACATGTATGGACAATAATGAGTACCTAGTTCAGGGCCTTAATTCCCCAAAATCCCAGTGAGGAATTCCCAAGTTCATATTAGACCAACTCCAGCCCTCCTTGCCAGATTTGAAAGAAGGAGAGGCTCTGGTTGTCAATTGTCAAATAAGAATGCATTATATACCAGATGAAACTACAGAATCTGCAAGCTCTAATTCTTCTTATGACAGTGACAACATTTGGCTTCACACCTGCAAGCTGCATTATGTGAAACAACTTCAGGGCTTCCCTACTGTCCATTCTGAACATATCCTGTGATCATCACAGTCCATGAGATAACATCTTTTCAAGCATTCCGTCAAACACTTTGAGCGTGCTGTCAATAATGCTGCATTTTGCATACATTGCTACAAGTGCATTCCCCACTTGCAAATCTAAATGAACTCTATTATTAATTATGCAAGCATGAATCTCCTAGCCTTGATTGACCTCTGATCAGACCATAAGAAGACTTATGAATGTCACTGCATCTGGTTAGATCCTGGTCTTCATTTGAATGTATAACTCGTGTGTGATTAATAGATAGAAGGCTTCGTATTTGTCAAAAACTTTATCACGCATGTGTTCCCCGAGCTCAAGCTTATGTCTTGTCAGCACAAAGTTTTACTCCACCTCATCCTTGGCATGGAAGGACCTCTTCACATGATAGAATAAAAGCATAGGAGCCTCAAGTTTATGAGCAGATCCTTTCTTCTGAATAGTCCACCAACTAGTGCCTCCTCCAAATGGAGATTATACTCTTTTATGGCTAAGTTAAGAGCATTATCTGCGAGGATTGAAATGTTATAAACATATCTAGAATATTTTAATGTTATAATTAATTTGTAAATGTTATAGTTTATGTGAATTGGGTTTAAATTATTATTATGCCTTGAATTTACTGTTGTATTTTTAAATATTTAGTTTTGATTATTAGAGGTATAAATTTGTGGCTATTGATTAAATATAGTACTTTTTACATTAATTATTTGAATGCTAATTTTTCTTTAATATGTAAATAGTGTCTATTATATTTGTGCATCTCATTATCTTTGCTCATTTGAAATTCATTTTGTTATTTGAGTTTTAAACTTGGATATAATTCAAGGTAGAAAAGGACTTTCATAGTCATAATGATATTCTAAATGTTAGCTCACAAATTTAAGGTTTGATGGATTATTTTATTGAAAATTTTAAGATTTGGTGGATTGTATTATTAAAGATTGTAATGTTGAAATAATATATTTAGAATATTTTTAATGTAATAATTCGTTTGTAATTGTCTAGTTTGTGCGAAAAGAATTTTTTATATTATGAATCATAGAGTTTGATCGAAAATGTTGAGGGAAGTAAACAAGTTACGTAATCAAAACAAAAAATCATGCGCAACAATACTATGAACTCAAAAAATTATATGTTTACAATAATATTATATTTAAATTTTACTATTATATTTTTAGATATTTAGTTTTGATTTTTAAATGTATAGGTTTGTGGGTATTGACTTAATTTAGATATAGCTACATTTATGGATTTGATCTTATAGTGTGTATAAATGTAGTGTATTCTTTATTAGATTAAGATTTAAGACGTATAAACAAGGGTTTACAAATTTTAGAAAACAAGATTTAACTAGATCATTTCTACAAATATAAATTCAATTTCACAAACTAAATGAATTATATGCTTACTAAATATAATTTTGTATATACAATTATAAATTATAATAAAATATAATCAATTTGTAAATTATAATTAAACGTTTATCCTTTATGACATGATATCATGGTTGGCAAATGATATAATAGGCTTTTGTTGATGAATACAAGCTCTAAGTTCTAAATTCTTTCTACTTTGGAGATGATAGCCTATGGTATTGTTATCGTACTAGAGTTTCCATTAATTATAGTACTAAATCTTGCATTGATTATGAGACTCATTTCTACAAAATCTTGAAAAAATACTAAAGCTTGTATTAGTTATAGTACTTTCTTAATATAAAATTTGATAAAATAATTATAAATAATTAAATTATTTAAAAAAAAAATATTTTTTTTAATACATTGTAGTATATTTCTAATACATTTTTTAATATTCACTTTGTAAATCAAGTAGTTGAAGTTTTTTTTTTTAAATGACACATTCTATATGCCATTGAACTTTGAACAAAAAAAAATTCCTTGCTTACAATAAATTGTTCTACTTATAGTTTCGAAAGAAAATTTAATTTAGATAGTATAATATTACCTTGACTTTATTTTTGGTTGACTTATAGCTACACTTTTTAACAAATAATGAAATCCCCCCTACAAAGTTGACTACTAGTCGCATACCCCTTAATTTACTTTGGTATTCTATGGCCCAAGCAATTTACGACTACTTCCCCAACCAAACTATACAACACCATATCTAATCTTTAAACATCTCAGCACCCAACCATTTGGTATTGTTTAGTTCATTTTTTTTTTATACACATGCATAATATAATACATGTCCAGTTTAGGTACACATAGGTTGACATTTTCTACTATGCCCACCACGATATTTATTGCACTAAAACTTATACATTTTTTACATTTATTGCTCTCAAGAAATGACAACAAACACGAATAATCGCAAAATCATTGAAGTCCTAAGTGGAGAGATAACAAACAATGTTAGCAGCCCCTCAATTCCAATTGTAGAAGCCATTATACTGCAAGAATCATGTTTCTCAGTGAATCAACCAACAAATCTTTCAGCCAATGTTCAGTCTCTATCTTCGATTTTATCGACCAACTGTCATGATATTGTGCAGAAATCCAAAGTTGAATGCCAATTCCCACTTGTGGAAGAAGGAGACATCATTACACTTCAAGATAGTTGTGCTGGATTGGAGGGCCTTTGCACCTTCATGAAAGAGATGTATTATGATCGACATTACATAGGGGGTGCATCCTCATCCATAGTGCATGCATATGAGATGTACTTGAACACAAAATAATCATCTGTCTTACCTTCCACTAAATAGATAAAGAACAACCATCTATATAGATAATCTATTGTAAATAGACAAGCTTCTATTTCTGCACTATGTAACCTATATACAGACGTGAAAGTAGTTTTGAGTACAATAAATAAATTTCTTTCTATTAAGTTTACCTTATAAGAATGTACTTTTTCATAGTTTGTGTATTATTCAATTAGTGTGTTTATAGATAGACAATGGTATACAATGCACTCCTGTAGAAAAACACAAACTAACGTAATTCCTCGTGCACAATAATTTCCTAAACTTCTTATTTGGTATTATGTTTTGACATATTCTTTTATAAATGTTAAGACTTTGCACTTAATTTTCTACTTTCTCTAGTTACAATACTTTGATGTTAATATCATTATTTAAATTTTAAAATTTTTGTACAATTTACAAATAATAAATATAATATGAATTAGTTACAAATTTACTTAATAACTAGGAGCTATTTTCCACATCAAGTTAAATTTGGATATTGCTCTAAAAAAAAAAGTCCAAATATAATACATAATTGATATAGCCACTTAAGATACAATTTATTTGTTGCAACTAATATTAAAATATAATGTTTCTACTTATCACTATAAAAAATTATAATTACCCACTTACAATAACGTTTATGACTTTTTTGAAATGAAATTATTCCAAAACTCATGTGCATTACATAGGTTTTTTTAATAAATTTGAAACACATGCTATTTATACGCACACTACACTTATAGTTACCTTAAATGTTTACTTGTCTATTTGTTGAATAGAAACAGGGAAGCTGATTTGAAAGTCAACAAATTTCCCTATACAACTATTAAAGGTGTCATATTTTGTACACAACATACCATCCTTAACAGGTATGTCCACACCTTAAAATTTTCAAGAAATTCCACATAGCCTCCTTATAATCCCCCTTATTTTTCTTTATCAATTATACACCATCATTGGAGATTCCCATCACCATAGTAATGGTCTTTTCCTAGACCTAGAAACAATTTCCACACACAAAAACTAGCCCATTTTTCCTCGAAATAGAAAGCTCCATGAAAAGTGTTTGATCAAGCCCTTTAATAGATTTAATATATGGGGAAAATTTCTCACCTCCAAGATATTTGAAAATTTGTTATCATTTTTTTATATTTTTATGCTCCTTTGTTTTGATTTGAACCAAAGCCTTGCCCATATTCATAGTAAAGCAAACACATAGAAAAACAACCAAAACCATAACCAAGTGAGGAAGATAATGAAACTAAGCTCTGCAACCTTGAGGGATGAATTTAATGAATTTGAAAATCATCACAAATTTGGTTTATTTTGCTAGACTTAGAGATGGTGGAAATTTAATTAGGAATGCCATGACTATCTACATGTAGTTTTGAACATTTTTTTTCCAAATTTAGACAATATTAGGTGGAAATGCAAACTCAATCTCACAAACAATTAAAATGATCCTTTGTGTTTTCATTTTGCAACGAGCTCTACAAATCAATTACCTCTTCTAAACAGATATAAAACCATGATGTTAGAAAAGTGCGATATTGGTGTGGGTGTCATTAATTATATCACAAACCTACTAGTTGGATTTGGCCTTGACATTCAAGAGATTCACCACATTTAAGGAGTCACCGTCAATAATGATATTATATATCCCCTTGCCTTTTTCTACGAGGAGGTTATTCAAGACAAGCCACCATATCAACAAGATTGGAAGTTTTCACACTGAGATTAATTGCAAATGTAAATATGAGCTTCTCTTCATGGTTTCACATGACCCCACCCCCACTTGGCTACCTCACATTCTCATGTGAGAAAGTGTTAAAATTAAGTTTTAGCTAACCAAATAAATATAAGACTTTACTTATTGTGCAAATTTTTTAATTCTTACAGGTTTCAAAATGGAGAATTTATTGTGAGGAGAATGTGTCAAGTCATCATCTTTACCCATATCCTTTTTATGAATGTTTGAGTATTTAATATCGAATCACTTGTTTACTTTGGCACGCATATTCGTAGTAGTTTATATGCAAGTTAAATTAGGGGTAAAATATATAAGAAATAAAAATTATATACTTCATTTTGTTCTTATTTTGATAAAGTTATATCTAATGTACAAGTGGCATGTTTTGAAGAAGAATCAATACTAGTGGTTCAAAATTTAGGATCAACATGCTACACAAGAATGAAAGGATTGATAATCCTAGGTTTGGGGTTAAAAATGGGGTGATGGCCAGGTTATAATGAAATAGAGGAAGGATCTTGATGTCTAGTGGAGGGGGGTTTATTGAAACTAACAAATTTTAACACAAATTCTTCCAAAGAGGTAAAAATATAGAATGGAAAATTAAGCTTCATTCGATAACATGAATTATTAAGAATATCATAGAACAAAAAGGCATGAAACCTCTTATACATGCTTTTTAGAGCTATATATCTCATTAATACTTTTGCAAACCTCTACCAAACACTTGGAAGGTCTTCATGGTTGTAGCCATTTTGTAGCTAGTTCATTATTTTCCCTTCTTTTAAGAAATTACACATAGCCTCCTTATAATCCCCCTTAGTTTTCATCATCAAATGTACACCATCATTGGAGATTCCCATCACCATAGAAATAGTCTTTTCCTAGACCTAGAAACACTTTCCACACACAAAAACTAGCCCATTTTTCCTCGAAATAGAAAGCTCCATGAAAAGTGTTTGATCAAGCCCTTGAATAGCTTTGATAAATGGGGCAAAATTTATCACCTGCAAGATATCCTAAAAATTGTTATCATTTTTTATATTTGTATACTCCTTTTCTTTGATTTGAACCAAAGCCTTGCCCATATTCATAGTAAAGAAAACACATAGAAAAACAACCAAAACAACCAAAACAACCAAAACAACCAAAACCATAACCAAGGGAGGAAGACCACAAAACTAAGTTTTGCAACCTCGAGGGAGGAATTTTATGAATTTGAAAATCATCATAAATCTGGTATATTTTTCTAGAATTAGAGATGGTGGAAATTTAATTAGGAATGCCATGATTATCTAGATGTAGCTTTTGAACTTTTTTTTTTTTCCAAATTTAGAAAATATTAGACCTGTGGAAATGCAAACTCAGCCTCACAAACAATTAAATTGGTGCTTTGTGTTTCCATTTAGCAAGGATCTCTACAAATCAATTACCTTGTCTAAACACTTGCAAAACCACGATGTTAGAAAAGTGTGATATTGGTGTGGGTATCATCAATTATATCACAAACCTACTAGTTGGATTTGGCCTTAACATTCAAGATATTTACCACATTTAAGGAGTCACCCTCAATAATGATATTGTCTCTCCCCTTTTATTTTTTTATGATGATGTTATTGAAGACAAGCCACCATATCAACAAAATGAGAAGTTTGCACCCCGAGATTAATTATAATTGTAAATATGAGCTTCCCTTCATGGTTTCACATGACCCCACCCCCACTTTCCTACCTAATGTTCCCATGTGAGGAACTATCAAAATTAAGTTTTAACCAGCCAAATAAATATTAGACTTTACTTATTGCAACATTTTTAAATCACTTTTTTACATTGGTAGGCATATTCATAGTAGTTTATATGCAAGTCAAATTAGGGGTAAAATATATAAGAAATGAAAATTATATACTTCATTTTGTTCTTATTTTGATCAAGTTATATCTAATGTACAAGTGACATGTTTCTACTTGAAAGTTGGAAAATTACTTAAACTTGATTCCATTTGCACACAAATCCAAGGGCTAGACTTGATCCTCAAGTCATCCATCCATTTACCTAGGTCATATCTTTTGGCATGAACATGAACTTGGTTCATTTTTGTGTGAAAATGACCCTAGAATTTTTAAATTCAAATTTAATTATGGGCATGGATTAGCTTCCTTGCTACTAGCAATTTCATATTGACTTGAATATAGAATGTGTTAATGTTTTCACAAGATTGTTGTACAAAATGAAAAACTCTTAGTCATTATTGCACCATCTAGACATCATCTATCATGTAAGAATCAATAGAAAGTTGTGTTATTAGATTACGTTATCCTTAGATTGAAACATCAACATGACATTAGTAGTTAAACGTCACTAGGCATTGATTTCTTAATGTTTATTTGATCTTATCAAAACTATTAAATTGGATCTAGGTGCTTGACATAATTTGAGAAGATTCTTGCATAATAAACTCCTAAAGTTATTTGTCAACATTGTCTCCTATTAGGTAAAACCATGTACAAAGTAAACATCAAGACAAATAGCTTCTAGACAAGTGAAAGTACACAAATCATTTACATGTAAGTAGGGGTTGACTTTGCAAATAAGATTTTATATCTACAAAAAAAACAAAATTATATAGACATTTTTTTAGACTACAGGAATCGAGTATAACACCCCCTATAAACTGTAGTGCGTTGGATAAACTTTTTGACACACGACCAGTGACGCTAAAGCGACATGCCCTCTGGTACCACGTGGGCTGGGGGGAGACTAGACCTCGTGACTTTATGCTTCATAAAAAGAAGCTCTCACCAATTGAGCCAGCCCCCTAGCCTGATTATATAGACATTATTTTAAAAACAAAGTAAAAGATACACATGAATTGTGGAGAATTGTTCACTAAAAATATTCAACATCTATTTTTAGAACTAAATACCCTAATTCCCTTTGTTAATATCAGTACAAGATCTTTATTTGTATCATAATTCTTCATTCTGAATTATTGTATTTTTATTTTTTTTAAGTACCATAGGCGACCTGAGGCGAGACTAATTCTCGGAGGATTAACCAAACCGCCCGCAAGCTAGGTTCATCGAACAAATCTGGGTGAGAGTTGAACCCAAGACCATGAATCGTCCACCCACAGCCTCAAACAACCTCCGCTACCCGTGGAGGTGAATTATTTTATTCATACTATGTAGTATTTACTTTCCCTACAAGTATGTGATAGACTTATATGGATTTTGGACCTAATTGTAGATGAGTTGGTGAACTTAATAGTTTCCTTCAAGTAGTTTGATTTGGGGCAGCACGCAACCGATTAGGCACGTTTTTCCTTTCAGACCAGAAAAATCCATGTAGACGTTACATGTATCAGTCTACTATTAATTCCCTTCATGTATTATCCACTTACCCATATTGATCTGTGCGCTGTGGCACACAGTTGTGACATATTCATTTACGCTGATTGATAATGATATTATAATGGAATATTTTCACAAGATGGAAGACTGCACATTATTTTCTTAGCTAAATAATCTGGCTCACATATTAAACACGTAACTTCATAATATCATATTCATGCGGACGACTATTTGGCGTCCTCATAAATTGAAAGCTCCGTCGCACTTACACACCATTGATAACCAGAAGAAGAAACTTCAGTGCTATATCTGATTCTAATACGATAACATTGAACACTATACTATATCTAAGGACGGAGGAATCATATTGATATGTTGCGTTTTAGTAAGTGGTGGGGCAGAAAGTAATGGTATAATTAGGGGTGGAACAAGTATAAAGACTGGAGGGATCATCGTAAGCATAAGTATAGGCGTTAGGACAAGCTTTCTTAAACTCCTTCGAATACTTACTGGGTGAGCACGTTTGTGGGTTTGCGTGCTCGCCCGTGCAACAATATTCGGGCGTTCCAAAAGCAAGACAAGCACTCTTACAAGCAGTCACCTGCCCATCATTTTTAACACTGAGCTCGGCGGGACAGCTGGTCCTGAGATCGCTTACACACCCTGCCGTTTTGCAGTCGCCGGTGCCTCCCACAGCGGTGACGGTGAGCGGAAGATTGTAACCGTCCACCAGGCTTACATCGTAGAAATCCTTCTCGCCCAATGTGAACTCCGCCAGAGTTGCAGGAGCAGCTCCGCCAGCTTTGCACTTCAAAGAGTTGCCGCAATCGCCAGTGATGCACGACCCTTTACCTGGTGAAACAGTTACAAAACTTCGATTTTATTAGAAAAGCTCAAAACTTTGATTTTTATTTGATGATGAAACATAGAATAAGATTCCATAGAAAAAATATACAATCAACTCCAAAAGCTGAGGATCGAAATTGAATGAACAATTAAAAATAACAGCTGAAATTGAATGAAGATAACCCACTAGAATTTTAGTACCTGTGCTATCGAATTTACAGTCCGTCCGCCCCCAAATGCGGCCCGACCACCCTGCAGAAGTGGCGAAGGGCATTGATTTCCCGGGGGGTAGAGCAAAGCCTCCGTCGCCCAAAGCAGTGCCTCCGTTGCCAGATAATGTTCCGGGCCAGACGGTGTATGCGCAATTATTGACTATCGTGAACACCGTTGCGCCCGCTCCGTATGTTCCTGCACATCATCCATTCCAATCAGATATGATCCATTCAATGAATTATCATGATAATGTTGCTTACAATTTATTCAACGTAATTCACCCGCTCTTTGAAATAATTCAACAAGCAGAATTATTTTCTTACCAAATAAAAGCATGAATGCCAATACCCAGGCCATCGAGAAAGAATGCTGGGATGAAATAATGTATTGTGGTGTTGTGGGTGCTGGCTAACGTAGTTTATATAATAGGTATAGTTACGTCATGAACATATGTGATGAGATGTAACATTAGAGATGGCGCCAAAACGCACGGAAGGCGAAGGAAGCTTAGGCAATACACGTGAATACGGATGAGTATTGAAAGATCGATTGAGAAGAAGAAAGGCTGTTCATGTTGACGAGACTACCTCCGCAGGATACCTTAATATAGCTGGCAGATTCTATTCTCTACAAGCAGAGGAATTGTATAGGAGACTTTGGCTTTTGAGAGAGAAGTAATACCGTAAATGTCAAAACAAATGAGCCATTAAAATACATACCAAGGATTTTTCATTAGCCTTGGTGTTGTCCGAGGGAGAAAAATGTTCATTAGACAGAAATGAGGGTCATTATTGATGAGGGCTGTGTGTGAATGGAATTGAGCTCGAACTTCACGGGGAAAGATTCTTTTACATACACGGAAACGATGGGCCAGCCCACTTTTGACTATTTTGTCAAATGTACTGTCACGCTTTTCATTGGAAAGGAAAGAATAGGTATATAAGCATATAGTTTTATCAAAATTCCACCATTAAAATATCTTAGCAATAAACATCTAGAGCGATCAATTATAATCAATAATGAAAGTAATTTATATAAAAAACGAATTGAGTTTTATTTATGTAGTTAGTTATTATAAATTCAAAATTAAAATAAATATCTACATTAAAGTTATGAGAATGGAAATTGATTTGATTGAATATAAGGTAAGTAATTAGAATATGAGATAATAAATAATCAACAAATATAAGGGTTTATATTATTTTAAATCTATTTAGTGTTATTATGTATGAGGTAAAAGTAGGATTGAGCTCATGTGACTTGCATATAGACAAATCACATTTATTCATGTGGCGAATTCTAATTGACAAGGGTGCACCTAAAAGACTACCATTTTTAATAAGCAAATGTAAAACATGAACATGTTTAAGACAACAATAGAAATATATGTATAAAACACATAACACAATAAATTATAGTGGTTCGCCAAATTTGACTACATCCATTCTCAAAACGCGGAAAATTTGTATTTACGTTTAACCAATACACCAATCCATGACATGTGCACAACTATTTATAGAAACATATACAACTAACAAATGAAGAGTAAGTTCTTTTAAAATCCTGAACATTGAATCGGGGAATGCGATGCGATGCGTAGGCAGAGGAGCAAGTGTCTGCGTTTGGGCGGGAGTCTGCATTTGAAACCAACGAGGGTTTCTGCTGCATGTAGATCTCTGCTCTGCAAAGATGAGCTTAATGATGATGACGAGGAGCCGCCTGATGGCAGAGGAGGTGGGATTGCTTGGCCGGATGGGTACCTGCCATTCTGGAGGATTTACTTGCCATGGCAGGGTGCAGATTCAGATTCTGCGCGTCTGGGAGTGTCCTCTTCTTGGAGCGCTCTGTTCTGGGTCTGCGTGGCCAGGAAAGACTCATTCTTGGCGTGCTCTATCTGCACGCTTAAGTCTGGGAAGAGTGGTGTCTCCGGTGGTGCTAGGGATGCGGTACGGCCAGCTGGGGAAGAGGTGCAAAGAAGAGTCTACGTGGGTAGCGGGAGAGGCGGTGATCCCAGTCCAAAGGTGTGGCCTTCCAGTGTTATGATGGAAGAGATAGTTCTGCTTGAGGGTAAGGAGAATGATATTCCTCCTGACCTGTCTACTATCTGTGTGGGTGTTTTCTTTCCCGGGTTATCTTTTTTCCTTTCCTTGTGTGAAAGTTTCTTGGGGCTCTCTTGGAAGGGGAGATGGATT
>MU224368.1:310426-330292 GCA_018584345.1 Thuja plicata
AAGACTTGGGATCAAAGGAACCCATAAGTCGATGACTTCTTCTAACCGGGATACTATAAGTAGGACTAGATGTGATAAAGCTCATACACCAATACAATGCAAATGAACTAACACAAAATTTTGATCTGTTGAATTGAAATGCAATTTTGAAAGAACATGCAAGATCTAGCATAAACAATGTAAATCTAACACCAAAAAAAAAGAGTTGTCTATCGCGGGTTCACCAAAATGTAAGATAATATATATATGTGTGTGTGTGGTTTGTTTGTTGATTTGATGTTAAGTGTAAAGAGATTGAATATTCTATCTTATGAAAATGTAAAGGGGGATGGAATTAGAGATGTGTTTATTATTCTTTGATTTGCCTAGATTGTATTGACCTTAATTGAATCGAATTGATTAAGTGTTGCAATTGTGATTAAGGAGAAGATAAGATGTTCCTTTTTTATTCCCAAATGCACAAATGGGAGATCCAAGTTGATCAACCTAGGAGAAGGGTTAATGCCCAAATGAATCAACTATTTGAAAAGGAGAATAACAAAGGAGATACCTTAAATTCTGTTTAATTATGTATATATAAATGATATATGACAGTAATTGAAAAGATAGGAGAAATGCACTAACCTTGAAATATTGTAGATCAAAGAATGCTATTTTCTGAGGCCTGTAGACTATTTTTGGAAAAACTAACAGTTGATACCAAACCGAAACACAGAGATGAACAAAACCCAGAAATCATTTTCCGTTCTGATGTCGTATTATGAAAAAGGTCGACCTTGACCCACGAATGTCAACCTTGACCCAGTAATGTCGACCCTGACCTGCACAGATCCGAAAGTAACTTTGTTCGCGGATCCTGAAAGTTTGTCGAAAAGGGTATCCAGATCTGGGTTTGAATCCACTGTTCTGTCCCTATACTTGCAAGAAAAAGGATTTTTTTTTTTGTGGGGGAGGGGTTTGCCTTGGTTAAACCCCGGTTTTGGAATTAACCTTAAATATATGTAATTGAAATTGCAGAAATGGACAAAGTAAATGCATAAATTCACCTTGATTGAAAAAGTCATTGTGACGGATTTGAATCCTTGAATCCACAAGTATGCTTCAAATGTAGAATGTAGAAAGGTAGGATGTCTTCAATCTCTTGCTTGTAGATCTTCAACACCAAGTCTTGAATGGGTTCTTGAATTTGGAATAGGCTTGGAAGAAGGTGGATGGAGAGATCACCAAAAGGGCACCTTGTAGCTTTAATCCTTCAATGGCCTCCAATGGATCTCCTTCATGAAAATGGATATTTGAATGGTAGAATGCTTGCTTGAAATCTTGCTTGATTGCTTTCTTAGAAGACTTCGTTTGCTTGATGATGGTCCTTTAGAGAAAATGAGAGAGAAAGCTTCTCTTTTATATGGAATTAGGGCACAATCTCCTAAGGAGGCCTACATAGGAGGATTAAATTCCCATTGAAGCCTTTACCCCTAGGAGAGGACCTATATTAAATATAATTTATAAATCAACGCTTTGAAACCCGAAACAGCCGACCCAAAAGCGGGAAATACTTTTTGCAAAGGCCGACCTCCTGAAACTGCAAGACCCTGGGATCTGAATCCTGGGTCAAGGTTGAGGTCGACCTTGACCTAGGTCAGGGTTGAGGTCGACATAGACCTAAAATGTTGACCTTGACCCTGAAGCCCAGAATCACCAGTCTGCAGTCCAAAATACAAAAATCAGGCCAAACAGGAGTGGAAAGAGGAACAGAACAAGGAGGAAGCCATGTCAAGATCAGGAACCCATTCAAGGCGCTTGCCATGACCTCAAACCACTTAATTGAAAGGCTAAACACGTCTACAATGGAAGTGCTTCCATTTTCCAACTATACAAATACAAGTAAATCACGTTCTTATTATCATTATTTTTCACCCATATAATTCTATAAAATGAATCCAATTAGAAATAGATGATATTATAAATCCGATAAATAGAAGTAAGTTTCTTCGATCATGTAAATGGTCATTGAAATGAACCTTCAATTATATTTCCTACTAGATTGTTCTTATCTGATGTATGTGGGATTGAGAACCCTTTCCATTGGCAGCAGACCAACATTTGGTTGCTTGCTTCGAAAATGGGTATGTAGGGATCAGGATGCACTCTTGAATAAAATTTCTAATTAATAAAAAATTAAAAACATTAATATTTTATTTAAAAAAAAATTTAATTAATAATTATAACCTTTCATTAACAAAAGAGTTAAATTTTTTTTAAAAATATTATTTTTAATTTGTAATTAATTAAAATTTCTAATCAATAGTGCATCTTGATTTCTACATTGATGTTAAAGATTGCTTCTGCATGGAAAAAATACTGATAAGAGGATAACGAATTTTGTTTTTGTATATTCTGTAAGGAATTATGATTTTCTATAGGACACCGAAGATAGATAATTATTGCCTATTTTATAGCTTCCATAGCATAATGTAGGAAACGGTAAATAAAATCCTTCCAACAGATCCATGGTACGACAAGGAATGTAAGGCAATAGAGAGATCTATAAAAGGGAAAGACGTAAGCAAAGAACTCAAGAAGTGGTAGACAAAAATTATTCAAGAAAAAAAAGAGGAGTATGTTAAGGCAAGAAGGAAATAGTTAATATTCCTTGGAAAGCACAATCTCAAAAAGTTTTGGAAAGGGCTGCAGCAAGAGAGAAAACAAATTGAGAACACTATTACATATGCTCAATGACTTGAGAATGCAAAGTTGCTCCATGAACTTCCACAAGAGGAGAACACTCCTCCCATAGTGAATACATCAGAGGAACTCGTCACGATCAATGATATCAAGCTAGGGATAAAGAAATTGGCAAGTGGTAAAGCTAGTGATATTGATGGGCTGCAAGCTAAATTTTTAAAATGGGGAGCAGAAATCCTTGCCCCTCACATAAAATGAATCTTCAATTGTGTCATTCACGATGGTTTCCTGGCGGATTGGACAACTAGTGTGGTTATTCCCCTCTTCAAGTAGTGATATCAATAATCCATCTAACTACCGCACTATTAATATGGTTAACCTAATTTTTGGGAGCATGATAGAACGTAGAATCAACAATTGAGCAGAAGGTGAGGGGAAAAGAGAAAGAGGGCAAGCAGGTTTTAGACCTAGACATTCCACCATTGACCATTACATCACTCTTCAAAATTTAATAGAGAAAATATGGGACAATCGGGGAGAAAAAGCTTATTATTATTTTTTACACTTTAAGAAAACCTTTGACAAGGTACCTAGAGACAAGCTATGGAACAAAATGGAAGAATTGGGTATCCCTGATGAGTATAGAGCTATAGTGCATCGATTATATGAGATAGTTAGAGCCAAAATCAAAACTAGTGAAGGAATGTTTGAATTTTTTGATAGTGGCATTGGTGTTAAACAAGGATGTCATTTATCCCCAACCTTGTTTGGGTTATACATTGATAAATTAGAAACTTGGTTAAACAAAACGGATGGGGAAGGTGTCCATTTGCTAGGGTATTTGGTGAAGCTTCTTTTGTATGCGGATAATCTTATTTTAATATAAAAAACAACTCAAGGGTTAATAGATCATTTAGAGGCCTTAGAGCACTTTTCCAAGAGGTTGGGATGCAAGTGAACATTTCCAAAACCAAAATCATGATTTTTTCTTTAAGGAGAAAAGAAAAGCATATTACGTTCCTTTTTGAAGGCAACGTATTGGAAATTGTAAAAGAATACAAGTATCTTGGGATTGACTTTTATTATAAGCTCAATTGGGTGAAATGTAGAGCGAAAAGGATACAGGGGGGTTGGAAAGCCTCATATTTACTCGAGAATAGATGCAAAATAACTGAACTCTGGGTTGGAAAACCAAGAAGACTCTTTTTGGTTTTCTAGTCACACTAGTGGTTCTTTATGGCTGCAAGGTTTGGGGTGGTAGAATGTCATACTGTGGATGGAGATAGCTCGAGAGAATTCAAAAGCACGTAATCAGAAGCAATCTCAAAGTTAAAACCTTTGCACCTTATGATATTCTTTTAGTGGAGGCTGAGACTTTTTCATTAGAGACATCAACAATAACTCGGTTACTTAGTTATTTAAAGAAGGTTGAAAACACGTATAACCAACACTAGCTGAAAATTGTGAAGGAAGAGGATCTTAATTGTAGAAAGAAAATTCGGATGAAGCAAACTAAAATGTGGCTAAATAAATGGACCATTAAGCTACATGAGTGTCCTAATACAAATGTGGACATAAAAAAGTTTGTCATAGAGAACTTTTAGAGTGTCATGTGGACTAATAACATTGGTCAAAAAAAGGCTTACTACATTCAAGAGTTTAACTCAACCAGGAGCATGGGAGAAAGGGTATTTAGGGGCTTCTATTAAAGGGCACAATGAGGACGAGATCACATCATCTCAGGTGTCAGACAGGTTGATGGAAGAAGCCCAAAGAGGCTTGGGAGGAGAGAACTTGCATGTTTTGTAGGACAGGCGCAATTGAAACTGAATGACACTTTCGTAGAGAATGCACAACTTATGATGATATTCGGACTCAATATGAAATCATCTTGAAGGTTGACATAATGCACAACTTATTTGAAGAGGATAAGGTCAACCAAACTGCTGGTTTTCTGATTAAGATTCATAACAGAAATTCAGAAATGAAAAGAAATATGAAATTTACTTAAAGCTATGGACTTTTTGATCCCTTAGACTATATGGTCTTGTGGATGTCATTAAAATGATTAAAAAATTCATTTCAACCTGTGGTCGCGAAGGGCAAGGTAACGAGAACAACAAATGAAAAAATTGTCCACGGGAATGGGAAATGTCTGGAGGTAAGAGGGCCCACATGATCCTACAATTTAATTAGGGAACGTTTAGAGCGTGTTGGTCCCAATTTGGAAACAAGACGGCGACTAGATTTTATTTTCGACCTAATGATTCATGGGGCAGCACGCAACTGATTAGACACGTTTTTCCTTTCATACGAGAAAATCCATTTAGTGTGTATCTGTTTACTATTCCCTTACCAATATTGATCTGTGGGCTCTATGACACAGTTCTCATATACTAATCCATACTCATTGATAATGATGTTATAATGGGATATACTCACAAGATAGAAGACTGCACATTATTTTCTTAGATGTTAGTGTTCCAGGGCTTTGTGACAGGAATGGTAGCTGGCAGATTCCATTCTCTACAAAGCAGTAATCAACAGAGGAATTGTATAGGCGAGTTTGGCTTTTGGGAGAAGAGAAATACTGAAATATCAAAAGAAATGAAGTATGAGAATACGTAGGAAGGATTTGTGATTATGATTGGTGTGGAGCCGCCACTCCAGTGGGGGTGATGTGGGTGTTGTCCGAGGGAGAACCACGTTGATTATTGCCAAAATGACTGCAAATGAGGGTCATAATTGATGAGGGTTGTGTGTGAATGGAATTGAACTCGAACTTCACGGGGAAAGATTCTATTCATCCGAGGGAAGCCTATGGGCCACCGCACTTTTGACTTCTTGTCAAATGTACCGCCTCGCTTTTCACCGGAAAGGAATGAATACAAGAACATAGATTTTTAAGAATGCCACGATAGAAATACCTTTAACAATAAGAATCTAGATCGATCAACTAAATCAAGAAATTAATAACAATGAAAGTAATTTATATAAATGATTTGAGTTCTAGTTATGTATTTAGTTCTTATAAATTCAAAAACTAAAATAAATATCTACTTTGAAGTTAGGAGAAATGAGATTGATTTGATTGAATAGAAGGTAAGTATTTAGAATATGAGACAACAAATAAGTAATAAATATAAGGTCTATGTTGTTTTAAATCTATTCATTACAATAATGTATGAGTTGGATGTGGGATAGTATAAGCATTGCACTCATGTTGCTTGCATATAGACAAATTGCTCCTTCTCATCTGGCAAATTCCAATTGAACAAGGGAGCACCTAAAAGACTATTCTTCACGAAGAAAGAGTTTCCTATGAGTGTTTATTATGTTTGTACATGTGTAGTTCTTGTGTTTGCTTGATCACTCACTTCACAAGGAAGGAGTGCAAGGAGTGCCCAATAGTGAATAATTGTAAAAATGTGTGGTATTGTTGTTGGAAAGTGAAATTAATCTCTAGCAAGCCTCTAAAGAGGTGTTATTTTAACATCTCTTGTGTAATGTTAGCCTTGTTTTCAATCTTGCCTAAGTTTAAATTTGTTTCAAAATCGTCAAGCTAAGATCCTCCTAGTCAAAGCATCCTCAATCATCCACAGATACTAAGTCCATTGTCATCTCAAAATGGAACTTCCATCATCTCAAATCAATACTCTTAAAAGTGATGTGACAACGTGTCAATGTTTAAAAAATAATTGCAAAAATTGAGGATCAATGAGAGATAAAATGAAACACAAGAGCACAAGATAGAGCCAATCGTCAACCATTGATTCATTAGAGAAGCAAGATACATATAGGAAGAGTGATTGGGTTGAATTAGAATTCGATTCCAACACTCAATGAGTGGTGGTGAGTTGCCTCCCACGAACCTAGGGTGAGGTGTCCAAATGAAATCGATACATCTACTAAACAACTCCTAAATGATGATGACTTGTGTAAACAAGTGTCATATGAATATAGATGACTAATTAAGTTTAAAAGCCCATGTGTAATTAATTAAATAAATACACTAACACCACCCCGCTTCGCCCCCCCTTTAAGCATAAATTAGGAGGAAAAGATAAAAAATGGGTCTCAGCTACTAGCTCGATGAGGTACCCATGTACAATGAAATCTCTCATAAAAGGAGAAAGATACAAAACCCAGAGGGAAAAAACTATACTCCAAAATAGAGATAAGAAGTGAAGAAGCCTAGAAGGCCCCCCAAAGGATTATGGTGTTGGTGATGTAGACTGCATACCAAGAAGAGATTGTGTCCCTTTCTGAAAAATCTCGCTGAATATGACTGTCATCTACTAAATTATCTGAATTATGAGGATTGGAATCAGGATCTGAAGAATCCATGTCAAGTTGAGAATCCATATGGTGTGTAGCATTAGAATCCATAATTGCTTGGGAAAATAAGACCCCGCCTTTCAATTTCTCTTTGTCCTTAGTAATCTCCTGATTCGAAGAGGATGTTTTGATAGAATATGTTACCTCAATATTATTCTTTTTTGGGTAGAAAAGTGAGGTGCTCAATCAATTTTTTCATGCATTGACGTTCTTCATGACTAGTTTTATTACAAAATGAATATTTAACTCTCTCAGTAGTTGATTTACTGTGAGATCTTTTATCCTTTTTGAAGTTATCAATTTTGTCTTCTTTCTTCCCTTCTATTGTAAGATCAACAATAAAGTTGTCAAGTGAGGGCATAGACCATGAGGCATCAAGGGCTCTTTTAGTAGAATAGAAAGTAGAGACAAACACAAAAAATTCAAAACCTATCTTGGAAAGTACAAAAAGAATTAATTGATCCTCTTTCTTGTCAATTCCACAATCTTTTAATTGTATTTTCAAAGATTTAAATTTAATGAAGAAGTCCTCTAAAGTTTAAAAACTTGACGGACTAAGACCTAGGAGTTGACTTTTCAACTCATGAATTCTAACTTCATCAACTGTCCCAAATAGTTTGTTTAGAGCTTCCCAAACTTTTTTGGGTGTTTTCAAGTTCTCAACATGAAATATTAATTCAGGATGTAGGTTTAAACATAGAAAGCCAAATGCTTGGTCACACTTATTGGAAAAATTTTCTTTGTCCTTAGCTACATTAGGTTTTTTTATACGTTCCCATTGTTACCCTATATAAGTCTTTATTCTTTAGTACAAGAATTACTTTCAACTTCCAATCATGATAATTGAAAGGAGTTAGGGGTTGTATAGTCACATTAGGATCCACACCGCTAAACTTAGATTGTTGCTTGTAGAATACATAAATGAAGAACACTTCTTGAGGAAGTGTGAAAAATAAAAAACACACAATACCCCCTTGATTACTTGTTTGAACCCCCAGATTTTTGGCACTTTATAGAAGGAGTGTTTTGTAATCAAACCCATAAAAAACACTAAAAAAAAAACTTTATAATGATAGTTCATTAGTGTGTCCATTGTATCTGTGATGAAAAATCATGCACTTTTGCAAAAAGCAGAACTCGATTTCAAATTCGTAAAAAAAAAAATAATGGTAAAAAAAATAACATTCCAAGAAAAAAAAAAAATAGGGAATAAAGTTAAGGTCCCTAGGGTTGGAAAGAACCCGGAGCTAAAAACCAATCTCCTTCCCAGGTGCACGGGTTCCACAGACTGGGCGTAGGGGCCAAAGTGCAGATGGGCAGGTCGACTGGAGGTGGTCAGGTCGTCTGGGCCGGGCCGCGGATAAGATGATCGCTGCCCTTTTTAAAAAAACACTTTCAAAATTACCACGGTCGCCATAGTTTTTCCTTATGCTAGAATTTTCCACGCCACAGGTACGCACAAAATGGGTCCTAGGGCACCAACGGATGCTTGCAAAAGACAACCAGCCAATGCTTGTAGAGGGGCCAAGCTGTGGCGGAGTTGCGTGCCAAAATGGAAACTCGGTTCGCTATCGTCCCAACTCACTGGTTGTGCAAGCTCTGCTGCAAGAAACAAAGGATACAAAAAAATACAGAGGCCTCGATGGAAGATTCCTGACGACGTGCCCAGAATTGCTACGAACAGAAACCACAAACCTTGATCCACCACAACGGAAACGTCTATGCAGCAGACTAAAACGTATTTCTTACCAAGGGGACACTTAGTTTTTTTTTCAACTTTTTTTCAACTTCCTTATTATGTTTTACGTTTTAGTCTGCTATTTAGCCAATACCCACCAGAACTACGACCCACCAATACGGCTTTAAAATAACTTAATCAGCTCTGATATCATGTAAAAACTAAGGATCAATGAGAGATAAAATGAAACACAAGAGCACAAGATGGAGCCAATAGTCTATTATTGATTTATTGGAAAAGAAAGATACTTACAGGAAGGGTGATTGGGTTGAATCAGAAGTTGACTTCAACACTTAATGAGTGGTGGTGAGTTTTCTCCCACAAGCCTAAAACCAGGTGTCTAAATGAAATCAACATATCTACTAAACAACTCCTAAATGATGACGACTTGTGTAGACAAGTGTCATATGAAAATAGATGACTAATTAAGCTTAAAATCCAATTAGTAATTAATTAAATAAATATACTAACAATAATAATTAAATATCAAAATATGTACAAGATGGTAAAAAATAGTTTACTGGGATATCTCTTGTGTTTTTCCACCTAATGTGAAATTTTCTTAGAATAATATACTATAAAGTTGGTGGCATTATAAAATTTTAAGTTTCCATCAATCAAGTTGTGGAAACAATAAAATCAAAGGTTTTATTCCATTCAAATGGAATTGACATCATCATTTTTGGTCGTATTGATAGTATGAATAATTTGACAAATTTTTGCAAGAAAATATTTAATTAATTGAAAATAGTGACAATTTTTCATTTTATCAAGTTTATAGAATTCGTAGCATTCTCACATGCTTCAAACACGATATTAATAAATAAATGAATTTATCTTGGGTTTTCATGCATAGACAGTTGAGAATATATATAAATATGATTGCTTAAGCACAATATAAATATTCACCACTACCATTATCATGTGTTGAGAGATTTTGATTTAATATGTCATTGTCATCGTTGTTTTCACAATACATGAAATACATGTTTGAGCCATTACAATTGGAAATATTACTTGCACACCATGTGAAAATTGAGCCAAATGCTAAGGTCACGATAGTTTTCTATTATAAGCAAGTACAAGATTAATCATACTATTGTGCAAATCGATTTAATTTGGGTATTTTTATCTAGTCGACATGCAACATGAGAATCCTAAAAATTGTTGTGAAGGCTTTTGATTTTTTTTTTTAAAAATTGAAGAGTTGTTTGATTATATCTATGTCGATAGCATGAGAAAAATAAAAAATAATTAAATATGATAGGAGTCATTCTCTATTAGAACCTTCAAGAAAGTTAAAAACTTATTCCAAATGGTCAATGTCGACTATTAAATACCATTTCAAAGACAAATTGACATTCACAAATTATTTCTATATAAGTAAATTACCTATCCTCATACGATGAAGTTGACTTAATAAGGTATGAAATATTATTATTAAAACACTCACAACATAGAGATAAAAATATAACTCAGCTAAGAGAGAGACTACAAATAAAATTTCATAAAAATTGAATGTAATAATACATTAACTATGAATTGTCTTATAGATAATTGATTTATCAAAAATACGAAAAAACTAAAACTAAGATTATCACAGCAATTACAAATTGCTGATTTGCAAACTAATTTCTAAAAAATAAGTTAAAACGAAAAAAATGAAAAAAAGTTGTTTAATTGAATAAAACAAGAATCGATCTCCAATGCAGCTCAAACTCATCATTCTTATCTTCAATTTTTAATGTTTGTAGCTTCGGTCATATTATTCTAACTGAAGACATATTTTGCTACTAGTATGCAAAGGAAAACAGTTTTGAATCGTCGGTAACACCAACACTGAAAGACAGGTTTAGTGCAACTCGATAGACAAATTCACAAGGGAACTTGAAAACACAGTTTACCAGTGCAACATGAAAATGTTACAAGAGGAACCTGATAGAGTAACCTGACAGAGTTATCTGGCAGAGGAACCCGATAAGCAGATTACAATGTATCCTGACATAATAGATAACAGAGGAACCCGACAGACTACAGAGCAACCCGAGCACCAGTCTACCGAGAGACAGTTATAAATCTCAAGAAATGTGGATCTGACTTCCATGTCAGATAAAACACTTGTTTTTTATCTTTAGCTTTTTGATTAGCTTTAAATCCATTTCTTGAGGGACAAGCAATGTAATTGCAATTGTTTTAATCAGTCTAACTAATTGAAAACATGCAAACTAGGAGATCAAGGTCAAGTTGTAAACCTTTGATCATAGAGTTATCATTGTTATGCGTGAAACTCATTTAGGTAAAACTCATTGTATAAATATGTGTAATCAATCAAAACATATGGATGTGACGATGATTGTAGCCGCAAACACTTCTATGGATTGGAGATAGAGTTTTATGCAAAAGATCAACCAAAGATGAAATTAGTTATCAAGAATAAGATCCAAGGCTACTGAGAAGAACAAAGGTATTGATCAATCAATATAGGTGATAATTATACTTGTGAAGTTTATTGGATATGTAATCAGCAATTCTAGATTGCATATACTCAGGTCAATGAATTTTTTTGACTATATTCTAACAAGTGTAGAAAATAGAAGAAATCATTGAGAAAGGTGGATTTAACAATCCTTTGTAAATCTCTTAACCGAGTGCACACTAAACAGTCTTGCTAAAGCTCTTATCAGAGTAGACCTTAACTAGTCTCTACATGTTACTTCTAACAGGGTAAGATCATCAAAAGTGATCAAACTTGTAAGCCTTAACCGACCCCTTCCATTTTGTAGATAGTGAAGTTTTGTGGGTTTCATCCCCACCATAGTTTTTAACTTCTAACATGGATTTTTTGTGTTACCAAATCTTGTGTCATGTGTCATTACATTTCATGAATGTTTCTATGAATGTTTACATGCTAATTGAGTTTATGAATTGATATTACTTTCATAAGATAAGAAAAGCACATATGGTTGGTAATACAAGAAATTGATTAAGTTAAAAGGATTAAGGTCAAGTGATAAAATTTTTAAGGGTACTGATTCACCCCTCCCCTCTCAGTACACACCATTCCATTATTTCCAACAATTGGTATCAGAGCTAGATCTCTTATTTCAAAAATTTTAAAGACTTAACAGAAAATATCATACAATGGAAAGGTATAAGCTAGACAAGAGTATAGAGAATCATAAGTTAGAGATACAGATCTTCTATGAGAAATATAAAGAAGCTAGAATCAAGATGAGACATCTACTGGATGAAATAAAGGTTATGGCATCTCTCTATAATGAAACAGACTATCATGAAGAATAGATACCTGCTTTATTTGAGTCATCAGGATCTACATCTAGCAATACATCAGACACATATGAAGGAAGCATTAAAAGTCTAAATGAAATCAATCAATATCTGGCTGGACAAGTGAAATCACTACAAATCAGTCAAGAGACACATATGGTAAGAATGATTAAGGTTATGAATAATCCTAGACAAGCTGAGATTTAGAAAGAACACTAGCAATTGATGACATGAGGAAGATCACTGAAAAGATACTTGAGAGAAAGAGTGAGAAATACAAAGACTTACTAAACATCATCATGAGATCACCAATCAGATTATTCTTATGAGTCAGGAGGCAAACCGAATGAACATAGAACTGAATAGAAAATTGGAAGCTATTGGTGAGCTAAGAGAAGAAAATGAAATGCACAAGCATGAAGTCAGGATTTAGCAACAACACAATGACATGATAAAGAGAGTTGAAGAAAGCACAAAAAGAATGGATGATTTTCTGGTTGAAAAAAGAAGAGTCAACAACAATACAAGATTAGGGTATACCAAGAATGGATAATCGCCATACCAAGCTGATCCAAAGAATGTATACGCAAATCCAAGACCAAGAAAGTAGTCATGCAATCAGTGTGGAAAACCAAGCCACACATCAAATGTTTGCAGAAACAAAATAAAAGGTATTCCTAAATCCACATATTCATTCATAGGAAATTGTTATAACTGTAACAAGAAAGGACATAAAGCATATGAATGTAAATCTGAGGTGAAACAACCAAAGAAGGAAACCTACATGGAAAAATACTCTCCTACTCGCAAAATGCATGGGCACACATCTATTGAATGTAGGAATAAGAAAAAGCAAGCATGAAAGCCTACAGAACAAGAAAATGTTGATTACCCTAAAAGAGTAGGTAACTCATATGTTTGGGATTACAATACATTGACAAACTGCACAACATGTGGTTATACATAGCTGCAAACTGCATGAGGAAATGGATGAGAAAGTCTAGGAGCTGGACTAACCCTAGAATGGCATGCTTACACTGTCATAAAGTTGGTCATGTAAGCAAGGACTGTAGAGACCGAGTGACAGAGACAAACACCTTTGCCAGTGGAAACACCATTGAGGACATCAAGAAGATGAGAAACAAAATGTGGAGGAAAGCTACAAACACTGATGATGCTGGACCAAGCAATACAATTAGTGACACCTTATCCAATGGATCTGGTGAAATCACCACCCTCACCTAAGATGAACAAGTAAGTATGGAACTACACTATACTAAGTTATACTTTAAACATCAGTTCCATTATACATAGTTAAAAATACCAAACTAGCATGATTAAAGATGCACTATGGTATTACTTGTTATGATTATGTGAATTCAATCTCATCGGTTAATGCATACCAAAAAGCTTTGGTGTACTTACAAAGATAAGTTGTTAATTCTTACTGAGAATCATTGATTACCATACAAAAGCTAAGTTGCTCATGTAATTCGAACATCATCGGTAATCAAAATACATTGTTATCTTCGCCATACACTGAGATCTGTCGGTGAACATGTGAAAAGTTAAATGAGTTGACACTTTCCCTGAGCATCGCATTTTCACCGAAAATAAAGTTGGCATGTCACCCGAGAGACTTCGTCTTTGATTCCTGACAAGTGGGTAGAGCATTAATTGCGCTACTTAGGGCACTGTCTATAAAAAGATGACAAAGACTTCATTTCATTCACCAGTGATTTAGAGAGAAGAAGAAGAGAATTAAGTGACCAGATTGCAGAAGCATTTAACCAGCAGATTCACACCATTCAAACAGAACCACAACAACTTTCAGAAGATTAAGTAAGTAAATATCACCGAGCTCACTACTTATTTTACAGGAAAAGCCCTAATTTCTTAGAAATGATGGCAACCACTTCACGAGTTTCCAAGATCAAGAACACCAAAGAGAAGAAGGTTAATATGATCAAGAAATCCACTTGTGAAGAGCCTAAGTATAAAATCTGTTCAGAGGTTGCTTCGCAGCCTGATGATGCTGGAGCATTTTTGAGAATACCACCTAGGGTTTTACTGATTGAGGATGTATGATCCTATATACATTGCAAGATCCCCGAGATAGGAGATCTTGAGGTCAAGAAAGCTTACATGAAGCTTTGCATAGGAGGAACCATCGAGGAGGAACACAAGCACATCGAGGTGAATGGGCTCACAAATGCCCTAATGTTCCCAAGGGAGTTTAAAACTGAGTGGATTCAAATAGTGTTGAGCAGAGTGCATGACCGAAAGATGTGGCTGGATGAGCCAAAATAGATCACCAGAGATGTGATACACGCTATGATGGGTTATCCTATAACCGAGAAGGCCAAGGCACTTAAATACCCTCCTCGCCCTAAGATTGAGAAGATGACAGGTGTAGTATGGGATAATAGAGGATTGAAGGTTAACACCATCAGCGATCTAGAACTAAAGTTTGGTGCATGTGTACTAGGATACAAGATATACCAATCCAGCAGGTTAAACATAATAACATGTGGAGTAGTTGACACTTCCCATAAGATTGTAAAGAAGGGATTACAATTAGATCTATGCAAGCTTCTACTGAAGCAATTAGATTAGAACATGGGGACAATCAGGTCTAAAAATTCCAATTCATGTAAGTTCGAATCACTTCTAATGTGTACATTTTTCTATTTCTAGAACTTCTTTCCATTTATCGGTAATGTCAACTGGGATACTACTCGACCAGTGACAATTCAAATCAGTGAATTCATAAAGTCATTAGGTGATAACTTTACATCAGTTATGGATGAACACTTTACTGGATTTAAGGAAAGAATGCAAAAAGGGATGAGGATACCATAAGAACTGGTAAAAAAATATAAGATTGATATTTGTTTTATGATGGACAGTGATAACACTTTTATCAAACCAGTTGTACCGATGACAACATGGTTAACACCACTTGAATATGAGGTCAACATAGATCAAGCCACCAATTCCGTTGAAGCATTGTTAAATGAGCCATTGGACAAGTCACAACCTAGGTTTGGAACCTATGAGGAAGCCAAGGAAAGAATAAAAACAAGATTAGTTGTGAAGAAAATTGATAGAAAGAAAGAGAAAATGGTAAAGACACTTAGGAAGAAGTTATCGGTAAATGATGAAGAGTCTAAACAAAAGGATGACATCGAGGGAAAGTCACCCATCAGTGAAAGTCAACAATTGAGTGAATCCAAATCTACAGAGTCTGATGCACCACCAAAACCTACAAAGAAACCAAGGACTACTACTGCATCACAGACGAGGAGTCAAATTGCTAAAGCAGACTAACCACTGGTCAAGAAAGGATAGGTAAGGACTTACAAAAGGAAGACTCAAACAGAGCAAACATCAGAACCTAAGAGGAGAAAAAGACTAATCCGAATAGAGGAAGATATAGAGGACACTGAGAAAGGTGAGAGTGAGCAACTCCAACCTGTTAAGAACAAATTTCCCACTATAATTGATGAGGTATGTGAAGCAATGATCAATGCAGGTTCAATTACTGACCCTAAGATTATAAAATGGATAACTCTGAATCCCAAGGATCAGAACAAGATAGAGGAAGCCATCATCACAATGATGAGTATATTCAAATATGTACCAATACAGTTTGAAGATAAGATGCCTAAAGAACTTCTAGAAAGACTATCAGCAAGATGGACATTTGCATTGAACTCTGAGAAATAGATAAGGGAAATAAACCTAGTTTGTGTTATGCCACCCAAGTCCAAAATGGAAGAAATTAAAGAAATGATGAAGTTACATTCCACGAGGTTCTCAGCAAAACTGAGAGCTTACAAAGTCTTACATGGAAACTTTATTGATCTTGACAAAGAAAGTGAGGATACATGGAGGAAAATACTCGATGTACCTAAAAAGGATAAAACTCCTGATAGAGGTTTGGAACTCACCGACAAGCCTCACAATGAAGAAATAGATGAGATACCAAGCCTAGAGAATATTCTAATAGATGATGATGAGGATGTCACTCAAACTGAATTGAATACAAAAGAAAGCAAGGAAATGGATGAAATTCCTCATATTCTATAATCATTAGGGGATAGTGCAGATGATACAATCAAAGATACAAAAATCATTGATATCACCGGAGATGATCCTGCGTATGAGGTAAAAGGAGATGAAGATATTACTGTTACCTCCGAACAGCCCAAGGAACAAGATACAACTACAAATACTTGACAGGTGAATATACCAAGCTGAATTCCATTATTGATAGAGGCCATCAATATCATCTCACAAAAGGAGAAGTCACCCAAGCCTGATGCAAGCATACCCAAAGATAAAGGAGAAGAGGAACTGAAAAACACATCTGATGAGTAGAATATAGGTGCAAAGAAAAATATAACAAATGGAGAACCAAAAGAAATAGATGGAGAACAAAAAGATAAAGGTGAAGAAGATACACAAGGTGATACCACTCCTAAGGATACCGAAGGAGATGCTGCAAATAAGCTAAGGTTGATGTGGAGACATCTGTCTTATGTTGAATGTGGACCTCTTGATTCAACACAAACGCAACATAGTCCTTACACAATCAATGAATTCACAAAGACAAACATGAATTGTTTGTTCTGCAAATGTGATTGAAGCGACCTGTTGCCTCCTAATTAGATGTGATTATTGCAATTTACCCTCAGAATGAGAGCCAACAACCTGACCATTGCTAATATGGAGGATTTTATAGTGCAAGTAGATGAAGAAAAGCCATTATTTATGAGAAATACGCATCTAGTTCATGAGAAAATGCTATAATTCTATGAATTAAGACATGATTTAAACTATGAAACTGAAGTGCAATTAGTCTAGGAATGAAATGCAATTAAGCTATGGAAGTAAAAGTGAAATTAAGCTAAGAAATTGAATGCTTCTAATCTAGAAAGTAAGATGCTTGAAATCTAGAAATGAATGCTTTTTAAGCTAGAATTTGATTAGTAAACAAATATAGAAAGCTTTAAAGCATAAATTGAATTGTTAGCTCCTACAAATAGATAATGAATCAAAGCTAAACAATGTTCAATTCCAATGAAAATTATGCTAATTATGCAAGAAAGTAAGCTAAAAGCATGAAATCAAAGCTAAATTTGCCTATAGTAATGATGCTAAAAAACGAAGGATCTCTCTAATGAAGAAAGAGGTCCAATTTATAGAAACCCAAGGAAAGAGGATGAAGAGTTTCTTGAAAAGAAACAGTTGTCTCTTCATTCTCCATTTGAGACAAATAAGCAAAGATCATTAAAATAAAAGAATGAATTATTGACACATAAGTGTCTTTTCACATGGAATTATGGAATTCCTTTTTGAGGATAATTCATTCAATAATTAAATAACCTTTCAATTCCTTTTATGTATATTAGCCAAAGGGGGTGGAATTGATTTAATTAAAAGCACTTAGGACTTTAGGACATTGATGGATTGGGGCTGACATATCTGCGTGATGTACCTGATATTTGGGTAAATCACAGATTACTTGGTGCCTTAGTTGAGCGTTTTCATTTGGAGACGAATACCTTCCACTTGCCTCTAGGAGAGATGACAGTGACGCCGGAGGACATATACCAGATACTGAGAGTACCTTTCCATGGAGCTCGCGTTGAGTACTACACACGGTTGAGAGATGGGACACAGGCCTTGAGGGCCATATTTTAGGATCAGTTGTTATTAGGCCGAGCTATCTCCTGGGAAGAGTTGATACGCACTTATGGTCAGGATCATCCATTGGCAGTCATTCTGGCACTGTTTCTGAGTTGTCACTTGGTACCTGATTGTGGTCAGCACGGTTTGGAGTGTGGCTAGGGCGTTATGCTCCAGAAGATGCTAGATGTGCCTGCAGTGACATATGGATGGGGCAAGTGTATATTAGCCCAGATGTATCATGAGATGCACGAGGTGGTGTATCGAGGTTCTCGCACTATGGCATCGGGAGTTGTTATACTGCAGATCTGGGCCTGGGAGCACCTTCCCATATGTAGGCCAATTTTCTAGGATACACGATAGCCATTAGAGCCGTACATTTACACATACACCGGTCAGATGACCCAGCCCACGCTGGGTAAGACAAAGCAGTGGCGAGGGTAGATAGATGACATGGCTGCAGTCATATGGTGGCCATGGGTTGCTACTGAGGTCTGGGATGATGCTCATCACGAGTTGTCATACATGTTTTATTTGCATCCTCTGATAGGGCGTACCATTGCAGTGATTGAGCGATTCCTGCTTACACGTGTGTTGCGCTAGTTTGGGAGGCCATAGGATGTATCACTTGAGTATTGTACATACGCCCGATTCATCGATGAGATGAAGAAGGGGTGGTAGAGAGTGCTAGACCGGGGGCGCAGTATGATAGATGCCTGGGTACCGCCAGCTCTGTGGGATTACCTGGTAGCAGTTACAGATGCAGGTGTGACTCTTGCCTATAGAGATCAGCTCTTAGCACATCCATTTCTGAGGTTTACATCGCCAGTGGGCCAGATTCCTCCAAGGGTGCAGCCACAGCAGCAGGCACAGCAGGGTCCTCCTCCAGGACAACAGCCACAACATCCACCTCTACAGTAGCAGGATAGAGTGGTACGACCATGGACACAACAGACTACGATTCCTGTAAGGACTATGGGATTAGATGTAGGTGCTGGCCCTAGTGGTGGCTAGGATAGGGCTGCGGATCAGGGTGAGGATACTGCCATGGCCGATGCAGCTCCTACTGATGCTCCAGCAGGCAGCCAGGTGGCCCAGTTACAGGAGGCTCTCTGCAGAGTGCGGGAGAGAGTGAGACATACGCAGAGGGAGTGAGATGACCTCAACATCCAGGTGGTCATCCGAGATACACAGATATCTGAGCGAGACCGGGAGGTTCGAGAGCTGCGCGAGGCACTGTCGAGGGAACAGTTGGACATTAGATACGAGGCTGCTCAGGAATCTTATTACTATGTGGCATATACTCTTGCAGTTCCTAAGGCTGTAGATCAGATTCTTCCATTCGCGGAGTATGCTGGTGCTCGGGCTGTTCCACAGGGACCACCTCCAGCAGGGCCACCGCTAGCAGGACCACCTCCAGCAGGTCCACCGCCACAGCAGCAGGGGATGCCCCCACCTCCACCTCCTCTAGGTGGTTAGGTTATGATGTAGTTTGTACCATCATTTTGACCCATTGTGCTCGAGTAGCACCCTTGTATATTTGGACCGATCGATATATATATGAGCTCAATTTTTTTGGCATCATTGTACATGTGTATATACTGTTTTAGATTTTCATATGAGATGATTTCCTATATGATTTAGATGTATGGATTAGGAATGCAACTGTTTATGCATATGTTTTATTGGTGTATGAAAAATGCTATGGTAAATGTTATGTATGATAATTGCTGTGTATGATTTGAGTTATGCTTATAATGAGTGCACATGGATAATGAATATATATATGTATGCAAATGGATTTATGGAAATGCAATGGTACTAATCATCTCTTGCAGGGTCTTCGCAATATACAACAGATACTAGCCAAAGAAGGACGTGCAAGAAGATCAAGAATGAGGATCGGACACTCATGCAGTTGAGAAGAACCGTGATGAAAGATGAGGACCTTGAAGAATGAGAGGACAAATGAAGAGAGCATCAAAATTTCTGCAATGCGAGCCTAAAATGCGAATGCAAGCCTACAATGCAAATGCAAGCCTAAGCTAAATGCAATCCTAGGACTTTGGTTGTTGGACTCATCGTATTTATCATCATCGGGTGCTTTGGATCATCGGAGTCAATAC
>MU224368.1:376121-392160 GCA_018584345.1 Thuja plicata
AAATAAGAGGAATTTTATTTAATTAAAAGGGAGAAATTTACTTTAATTAAATAAGATAAATTTTATTCAATTAAAAGGGAGATTAAATCTTTTAATTAAATAAGATAAATTTTATTTAATTAAAATGGAGATTAAATCTTTTAATTAGATAAAAATGATCAAACCTTAGGAAATATTGAAATAATTGAATTAATTATAATTTGATCAAGGAAATTGATTTGAATTGAAAATGTTCCAAAGCATTGATTCATAAATTTGATAAATTGATAAAATGATAAATGGGGCCCAAAGTCTAGGTGACCATTTTAGGGTGCATACACACATGATTAATAAAGTTGGCAAAATTACATCAGTTAGAGACATACATCCATAAAATGCCAGACGAATTTGGGGTCGCCTATAAATATATATGTATAAGATGATTGGCGAATATAAGCCATCCATTTGGGGTTGCTTAGAAATTATAGGCGAATGTTTTAAATTTATGGGGACCAAAATTTATATTCCATTGGCGATAAGGTGTAAGAAATGGAAAAATTAAATAAACCAATGGGCGATGGGCCCGAGCTTTGGAACCAACATTAATAAATGTCGGGTGATAGGGTCGATCAAATAGATGGAAAGTATTCGCCAATTCTCGGGTCACCAACATGCGACATTCGCCAAATAGCGAATAATCGTCACTAAAGTTTTTGCTGCTGAGGTCTTAGATTTTACATTAGGGGCTATAACCAGATTTCACACGGTTCTTTCTTGCCGGTATGCCCCCCTTGAACTGGGTTAAATGCATGTATACTATTTTTTTGCAATTAATAAAATGAGTATACATTTTTATCAAAAAAAAAATGAAGAAAGTTTTTTTTAATTTTATATTCTAACTTTTATATAATAAAAAGTAAAAAGAATGATTTTTTTAAAATTTTCTATTCTAAATTTTATGTAATAATTTTTTTTTATTTGATTGTGGTATATAAAAATTAAATAAACTTTCTTTCATATTATTTAATTTCAAAACAAAGAGACTTTTTAAAATCAATTCCACAATATTGTTATTGTTGTTTAATAAATTGTGTGACTTTGAGTTACACTAAAATTTCCTCCAAGAGACTTGTAATATTCTCTATCATTAAAATTGGATTTTTTTTGTTATTATCGCTTAAGTGTGGAGAGGTACCTAGAGTAGTGCAGGTTCTTATAGTATACTAGCAATTGCACCCAAACGAGGTGCAAGGGTTACGTCGATAGGAAGATATGCTTGCACAATATATTTGGGAGGCAAGGGAAACATTGAGAGTGCACATGTGTTGCTAGCAGTTGGCATCTTTTTTTTGTGATTGATGGTATTTCTCTTAAGGACGAGAAGCTCAAGAGAAAAATATTGTCGTCATATTACTGACTGGAGCACAAGAGATTTTGTGTTTCAAAATGCAAGATGATTTTTTGAATTTGGCCCATTTTAGTTATTTTCTGCAAAAGGTGAACCAAGAGCAACTAATTTCTGCAAAAAATAAGAATTTTAAATTTTGATGTTAATCATAAAGGTAGGAGAAATGGGCAAAAATGCAAAAAAAAATATCAGCACTGGCTAAACATCAGGGTGGAAAAGGGTTTGGTTATGGTGTGAAAAGGCCATGGTGCCTACATGTGAAACCTCCAAACAACCCGCAATTTCCATTTCCCCCCTATTGGCTCATAATTTCAATGATATAATTATATTTTTTTAATGATTAGAAAATAAATATCAGGATGGATGTTTTCATTAACTGAATATAATTTAACTTAGATGGTATCCTGTCTGAGAAACACCGAATATAATTTCTTCTCTGAGCTCCTTTGCAAGCTTCCTCAAATCCTGTAGTACAATCATATTTTCCATCAAAATATAGAAAAATATTTGCACAATGCACAGGGCACATGCAATTAGATTAAAAATCTCCCAATTCAATTTCACTAAAAATACAAAATTAAAACATAAACTGCTTCCCAAAGAGAACTGTGATGTAAAGGGCATTGCACATGAAGAAAAGAGATGAGACAATAAATGATATATTGTAAGTTAGTATAATATAATGCTATTGAGTTGACTTGAATCCCTAGATCATAAATTTAAATCCATGCCTCTAGCCATGAAAGAAACGAGTGAAGAAGAAAGAACAATGATCGTAGTCCAATCCCTCGAACCAAAACCAGATTGTGTTTTTTTTCAAAATCAATCTGCTAAATTTTTTTAAGATCCTTCCTCCCTTATCCTTCCAAAACTCAGACCTCTTTTTAATTACCAAAAACCACAGTTTTCGAAAAGACATGCGAGAATCACATGCATGAAATATTTCTAAAATTGTTTTAGAAACATTCGGTGGAGTTATCAGATAAATTTTCCAAAATAAGAAAATGTATTTATTAACCATTAATTTCATAAATTATATTAATGTTAATCATTTTTTCTCAAATTTAATTTAAGAAACTTCCAATAAATAGAAGATTTAACTCTACCAATTTAGGAAGTAATCCCGACAATTATTAACCAATTTTTTTTAGGCATCCAACATGATGTTTTTCTGGTGATTTTTTTACCTATAATAGCCTATTAGTTAATAAAGTAAAACTAAAGTTAATTAGTTAAAAATTATGTTATACCATTAAAAAAATTCTTATTTAAGGAAATGAAAATTTTTTAGGTTGTGAATTTAATCAGGAATAGTGCTTCCTAGTGGAAAGAGGAATTATAGTAGCAAAGTCTCTCTATATCTGGATGATGGGAAATTTTGAGGGGAAGAATAAGCAAATTGGCTATTAGTAGTTTCGAGAAAGTAAAACTAGAGTTAGAAAGTAAAAAGAGTTAGAAAGTAAAAATAGATGAAAGTAAAAGGAGATGAAAGTAAAACTAGGGTTAGAAAGTAAGAGGAGAAGAAACTAAAACTAAAGTTATAAATTAAAAATGAGTGAAAATTAAAACTGGAGTTAGTTAGATATATTTAATTTTGAGGTGCTATTATATGATTTAGGTATCATTTTCCTTATGTTTTGGACAACTACATATCTTGTCTATTTATTTTTATATTTGGTGTTATCTTTTGTGAGTCAGGATAATATTATTAATAATATTATATAAGTTAAATATATGGTAATGTGGTTTTTCTTTTGTTTACATTTTTTTGTCTAAGTCTTAGGTGTATTATAATTTTTCACTCAATCATTGACTTAGATTTTTAAGTTGATCTTATGTATTTGTATGTTGATTTGTGTACTTGGTTGTTGTATTTTATCACGATCATTTTCTCTTGTTGTCTTTAATGTGCCTTAATGTTACTATATTGACTATTATTTTGTTTATGTTATGATGACATGGCCACAGATTCTACCAACAATTCATATGATCAACTAATTATTGCAAGAAATAAAGTTGTTGCAAAAAACATTCCTATTGTACAATTTCATCCTTATAGGAGTTATAGGAGCATATGGACAATAAAGGCTAGAGTTACTACAGAGACTCGGCTTTTTCATTTCTACAATGCAAGAGGAGATGGAAAAGGTTTTAGTTCCAACCTAATTGATTTTGATGGTGGAGAAATAAGAGTAACATGTTTTTATACTATTGCAGATAAGGGTAAGTGCAAGAAGTTGGGTCCCAATTCGGCGGAAGTCTTGTGGACTTGAAAAATGCCTCTAGAAATGAGCATCCGTTTAGAAAAAAATGGGCACCTGTCTTAGGCTCGGACACCCGATCCAAAATTCAAAAAATGAGTGCCCATTTTTTTTCAAAACGGGTACTTGTTTTAATTTTTTTTTTTAAGAAACGCATTTTTCCATGCCGATTTATTATATAATTTAATAAACAGGGACACGTTTTTAAACGTGTGCCTGTTTATTAAATTTTGAATTTACAAGACCACCATTTGCATTGGATTTCAGTTTGGGCAGGCTTGGTGGGACCAAGCCTATGCTTGGACCACCAAAATAATGGCTAAGGCATTTGAATACCAGATTTTTGTCTTGCCTTAATTTTTTTAGGGTCTTCCTAATCAATTTTTTTGAAGAAATGAAAACCCATTAGACCACTTACTGTCTGCATTTCTAAAATATAAATTTTGTAGTGACATGATCAATTTTACTATTTTTACAATATTTATTAATCAAAAGTGGTACCTCAACTTAAAATAGTAAGGCTCACTAAAACTTTAATAAATTTTTTATTTTTACATTTTTTTAAAATAATTTATATGACATCAATCTACATATGATTTCCTTGAAGAAAAAAAAAAACAATTTTGAGAAAATGTGAAGTTTTCATCAAATTATGGTGGTCGTACACCAGAGGTTTCAAAAATATATTTTATAGTCAATTAAAAAAAATATTCAATAAAAAAAAGAAAAAATATTCTTATCAATCTTTGGTGTCTTAGGTATCTTTCCCCAGAAGGATTCACAAAAATTCATTTATTTAGGTCAAAATATGGTGGTCGTACACGTGTGGTATGGTCCTGAAAAAAGTAGTTTTTAAATATGCCTACTAAAAAATAATTTCTACCATGTGGGTATTTAAATAAATTACGTATTTGAAAAGTAGACTCCGAGCACTAAATTTTCTACTAGTGAAGTGTTTTTAGATTAAATCTCTAAGTGCCTCAAATTTTGACATAAATTGACAGTAAATTTGAAAAATAGGGAAAACACTTCCACTTTTTGCCCAAAAAGTGGACTCAACTTCTTGCTGGCACCCATACACTTTATGATTGCATAGAGATTGGAAAAGTGCTTACAATATCAAATGGGAACCTCAAACCTACACAAAAATTTTAACCATTTAAAGAATGATTGAGAAATTTTATTACAAAGTAATTCCATAGTTGAGTTGTGTTTGGAAGAAGACAATTTTATACCTAAACAACATTCTAAGTTTATATCAATAAGTGAAAATAATGGCATGAAAAGAAATTTTGTAGTTGATATCATTGGTGTTGTTTTTTTTCTATTGATCCATCAAATGTTATATTAAAAAAGAATGTCTGACAAACTCAAAAAAGAACTCTTTAATTGAAACACAAGTCAAGTTTCATAGTGGAGTTAACAATGTGGGGTGGTTTTGTAATAAGGAAGCCCAATAACTCCAAGACCTATGTGTGGTAGGAATTTTTTTATTCTTTTTATAAAGGTTGGAGACATCAGTGATTTTGGAGGAAAATCTGTAGGGACAATCAACATAACCCAAATTCTTATAAATCTAGATCTTGCAAAGGCATATCGATTGAGATCCTGTTTTGATACAAGGGGGAATGATCTTGCTTCCCATTCTATTACAAAGGAAATCTCATATGTTGGGCAAACTAAAATGTTAAAAACTGTGGCACAAATTAAGGATGGACTTGGTAGATCTAATGCACCTTGTTGGATTGTGATAAAAGCTACCTTATCTTTTATAAAGGTGGGCAATTTTTATTATACAGCTCGCCCCTTAAAATTTGATGATAGACAATGCAAAAAGAAGGTGAATAGTGATGAAAATGGTAATTGGTATTGTCAAAGATGTGATAAGGGTTTTCTTGAATGTGATTACGTATATATGTTTCAATGTAAAGTGCAAGACCATACAACTTTCACTTGGGTTACTATTTTTGGAAAAGAAGGAGAAAAGATTATGGGTGTTACAGAAAAAAAATTAAACGCATTGAAGCATGAAGAACAAGATGATTTCAAACTAGGGGAAATTATATAGAAAGTCATTTTCAATAAATACATATTTAAAGTTCACATGAAAGAAGAGACTTATAATGATGAACATAGGGTTAAGTGTATTGTCATAAAAGTAGAAAAGTTTTACTATATATCTGAAAGCAAAGTTTTATTAGATTCAATTGCCAAGTTTTAGGTTTTATTACATTTATATATTTTTATGTATTTCTTTCTAATTAAAAAGATTTTCAAATATTTCAAATAAAATTATTGGATATATGGAAGTTAGCACATCAAAATGTTTGAGCAATGAAACCCTTATATCATCAAAAATTATTGGATCTTGTGCATTTCATGTATATTGTAGATATAAGCTTATGGAATTGATATTTTTAGTAATCTTATTTTTTTGTTTATAATTTTCTTATTTTTTCAATAGAAAATTTGATAAGTTATTAATATTTATGAATGTTAGATATTTTGAAATTTGATATTTTTCAACTTATTTTACAAAATTAATTAACAATTTAGATATGCTATATTATTATTATTATTATTTTATTTTTATTTTTATTTTTTTTTGACATGGAGAACAGACCAATGTTGAGGCAGTTGCTTTTATGTTGTAGAAAATGGTCAAGTGTGCCCCACATGGTCCACAAGGTTTTATTTTGGGCCGAATGATTTATGGGGCACCACGCAACTGATTAGGCACGTTTTTCCTTTCAGACCAGAAAATCTATGTAGTGTGTATCTTTCTACTATTCGCTTCATGCAGTATGCGCTTATGCATATAAATCTGTGGGCTCTAGTACACAGTTATAATATAATCATCCATACTAATTGACAATGATGTTATACTGGAATATTTTGACAAGACAGGAGACTGCACATTATTTTATTAGCTAAGAAAGCCGATACACATATCAAACCCATCACTTAACAATATCATATGCATGTGGAGGGCTATTTGGCGTCCTAATGAGTTGAGGGCTTCCTCAGCTTCACACACCATGGATTCTCAGAAGAGGAAACTTCAGTTGATCCGATCAGCAACAAAGCAAGATAGTAGCTATATCTAGTTTAAGCATCATAACAATAACATAGATCAGGCGATCTCAGATTCTCGACCGCCCATATGCCGAGTTCTAGTAAGAAGTGGGGCAGAAAGTGATGGTATAATTGGCGGCTGAACAAGTGTAAAGACTGGAGGGATCGTCGAAAGCATAAGTATAGGCATTAGGACAAGCTTTCTTAAACTCCTTCGAATACTTACTCGGTGAGCACGTCTGCGGGTTTGCGTGCTCGCCCGTGCAACAATATTCGGGCGTCCCAAAAGCAAGACAAGCGCTCTTACAAGCAGTCACCTGCCCATCATTTTTAACACTAAGCTCGGCGGGGCAGCTGGTCCTGAGATCGCTTACACAGCCTGCCGTTTTGCAGACTCCGGTGCCTCCCACGGGGGTGACGGTGAGCGGAAGATTGTAACCGTCCACCAGGCTTACATCGTAGAAATCCTTGTCGCCCAGTGTCAACTCCGCTAGAGTTGCAGGAGGTTCCCCGCTCGCGTGGTCGCACTTCAAAGAGTTAGCGCAGTCGCCAGTGATGCACGACCCTTTACCTGGTGCAACAGTTCATAACTTTTATTAGACAAGTTCAAAACTTCGATTTTTATAACACAACTTCAAAACTTTGATTTTTATTTGATGATGAATCATAGAATAAGATATCGATAGACAAAATATACAATGAACTCCAAAAGCTGAGGATCGAAACTGAATGAAGCATTTAAAATAACAGGTGAAATCGAATGAAGTAACCCACTAGAATTTTAGTACCTTTGCTATCGAATTTACAGTCCGTCCGCCCCCAAATGCGTCCCGACCACCCTGCAGAAGTGGTGAAGGGCACGGATTTCCCGGGGGGTAGAGCAAAGCCTCCTTCGCCCAAGGCAGTGCCTCCATTGCCTGATAATGCTCCGGGCCAAACTGTGTATTCGCAATTATTGACTATCGTGAACACCGTTGCGCCCACTCCGTATGTTCCTGCACATCATCCATTCCAATCAGATTCGACCCACTGGATGAAAAATAATCTTGCTTGATACTAATTCACCATAATCGACCCACTCTATGAAAGAATTCAAGGAAGGAGAAGTTTTATCTCTTACCAAATAAAAGCATGAATGCCAATGCCCAGGCCATCGAGAAAGAATGCTTCGGTGAAAGAATGTTCTGTGGTGTTGTGGAAAAAGATGGCTGTGTAACGTTGTTTATATAGTAAGTTGAGAGGGTCAGGCAATACATGTGAATGCGGATAACAAGCAGAGCAATGAAATATCTACTGAGAAGAAAGAAATCTGTTCACGTTAGCTGGCAGATTCCATTCTCTACAACACAGGAATCAACAGAGGAATTGAATAGGTGAGTTTGGCTTTTAAATACCGACGTGTCAAAACAAATGAACCATGAAAATGAGTACGAAGGTTTTGTCGTTAGACTTGGTGCTGTCCGGAGGAGAAGCATGTTGATTATTGACAGAAATGAGGGTGAATATTGATGAGGGTTGTGTGTGAATGGAATTGAACTCGAACATCACGGGGAAAGACTCTATTCATCCGAGGGAAACGTATGGGCCAGAACACTTTTGACTTCTTGTCTAAAGTACTGCCTCGCTTTTCACTCGAAAGAAAAGAATACGAATATAAGCACATAGGTTTATTGCAATACCGGATAAGAGTACCCTACAATAAATATCCCAATTAAATATAATCAAGCCATTGATAATAATAAAAGTAATTTAGATAAAAGATTTGAGTTTTAGATGTGTAGATAGTTCTAATAAAACTAGAACAAATATGTATTCTAAAAGTAGGAGGAAGGAGATTGATTTGATTGAGTACAAGACAAAGCATTTAGAATACAAGATGACATATAATCAACAAGTGTAAGGGTTTATGTTGTTTTAAATCTATTCAATGCTATTATGTATGTGTTGGACATTGAATAGTACACACATTGTATTCATGTTTGTAAATCATTATTATTCATCTGGCTTGCATATAGACAAATTGTGATCCTACTTATACGGCTTGCATATAGACAAATCTTGCTCCTACTTATATGGCTTTTATATAAACAAATCACTCCTACTAATGTGGCAAATGCCAATTGAATGAGGGAGCACATGAAGGAATACCCTTTTCATGAGGAAATATTTTTTTTATGATTGTCAACTATGTTTTTTACATGGGATAGCTATTGTGTTGGCTTCATCACTCACTTCACAAGGAGTACACTTGATGGTGAATGATTGTGATGACATGTGATGTTGTGATTGGAATGTGAAAGTGGTCTGTACGAAACATTTAAACATATGTTTTTTCTAATAAATTTTGTGTTGTTAGCATAATGTTATGAATCCTATACTACTATATATGACAATATTAATTGGGTGCATTTGTTTTGTTGATCACCTTGAGATATAACTAGAAAAGGTTTGAAAGTCATCCCACATGTATGGGATGGTAATAATTGCCTTTGGAAACAATTTATATATTGTAATGTGTTTCCAAATTAGAGGCATCTTGCTATTTCTAAAATGAGTACATATGATGTCCCTAGTGATAGGCCAAAACTGGGGTAAAACGTGAGATCAATTTAATGCTTAAAAAGTAAATTTCAATTTGGTCTAAGTGTCAATCCGGAGATAGTAATCTTGTGAAAGGTATTGTGGCAATCTGCACAAGGGTTGTAGGTAGTGAGATGAGTGGAGATGAAAATGCGGCTAGAAAACAAAAACACTCATTTAATTTTCTACAAAAATCTGCACTATGAAATAAAGAATTTAAAAATAAGCTAAAAATATAAAAATAAAAATAACTCACTTATTTAATGTTTAAATAAATAAAAGAAACTACAATATTTAAAATAAAACACACAACATAAAAATTGACATCACCACCATTTCAAGAGAGTGGGCTTTCCTCTCGACAAAATGATTTTATGCAAACTCCTTTTACTTCAAACTAGTTGTTGTATAATATTTCTTTTCTCAAAAATAATAAATTTTTCTTGTAGCTCTTATCTCCTATTCCTTCATATGCTATTACATTGCCTTTATATAATGAAAAGGTATGCAACAATTTCTAAACTATTCCCTATTATCACGCATAGTATATTATTGCAATATTTTCCAATTTTCTTCTCCACTATCTCTTAGAGTTTTGAAGCCCTATTTTCTAGCATTCTCTCCTAATTTTGGAGCCCTATTTTCTAGCATTTAAATTCTATTCTCTTTCCATCTCTTTTGGAATTATTTGTTACTTGTGGGTTGGAACAAAACAAGCCACAAATATAGGAGTTTGTTTTGCCATGATAATAGCTATTTTTTTGGCATACCTTTATCATGACTTTAGTAGTTGCAACAATAAATGATATATACTATTTCATGCCATAAGAGTGTAGGAATTTTGTTCTCTAAATTATTTTTCAAAACTAAAATGATAATACATGTTAATAAATACAATCTAATATATAATTTCCATATTTTATCCCAAAATTATCTTATATATCACTTATTTATATCTAACCATATGTAGTAGAAGATGGTAAAAACATATAAGTTGGTATGAAAATGGTATATGAAAGTGGGTATTTAGAAATATGAAAAGGGCCAAAATATTAAATAAAATGGGACATAAATGACTCTCATCACCTAAATGTTGCCCCCTTGAAATGGGTGTTACAAGGATAATTAAGGCCTTTTATTTTCTCATTTCTACTTATTTATATGTGTTTAACTTAATTTGTCTTGAAAGTTTATTACAAGTGGTATTATATATCTTTCTAGGGTTATTTATGCAAGGAACTTCACCAATATAAGACTATCATAAGTTTTATTCATTATATACATATATTGTGACCTAGAAGGATCTTGATTATTAAAAATGATTAAATCCAATAACTAAGTTATTGGGTTTTTTTTTCCCTTGCAATGAGTTTATTTTTATTTTTAATAAAAGAATGTTCAAAATTGAAACAAATAGAATGACTTCGAGTGATCTAATGATCCAAGGTAGGAGTCCTAATTTTCAAGAAATAGTGTTCTTACCATCGCATAAAAGGTAATGATAGGTCTTAAAGTGAAATAAATAGAGATATACTTGGAAATTATTCTTAAAAAATAAAAAATGATCTAAGTTTAATGCTAAAAGTTGTCATGGCCTTGTGGCATGTTATAACATTGATAAAAATATACAAGGACCTATATCTTAAACACCACCTAGAAAGTAAGAAATCACACTCTTGCACCAAAACATCCAATCTAGCTTAACATGGGTCCCAAGTGAAAACTTGAGATTGTGAGCCTCATAGAAGTTGAATTCAATTTTATTTTTTATGAATGTTTCCACAAGAATTAATCTCTAAGTTCATTGATATATCTTCATCCCTTGATATTTCCCACTATCATTACTTTATTTTCAGTTTTTGACATCCACTTCTTCAAACATTTCCTTCTTTGAGGTCCTTAGGACATTTTCAATCCATTAAAATATTGAGATATTGTTGTTGGCATTGTTTTCATTGATGTCAAAACCTTTGTACTGGATGGTTGTTCTCTTGATGATATACAAAATTGATCTATTCTATGCAGTATTATATGGTAACATATCTTATGGATGGTTATCCTTCCTCTGGTCATGGTCGTATATCTTTTTGGTACATCTATAGTATTCATTGTAATACGGTGGCTTGCCAATGACGTATATGGAACCATTCTTCGCTTTGTTTTTGGGAATATTTTTGGTTGACATTGAAGTTGAAAATATTTAGTATAGGATTATGAAGATCAATCTTTTATTAGTTGGTGGTTTCCAAAGTTTTCTCCCTGTATTCTTTCTATTCTGTCACTCATGCAGCTTGTTATAAAATTTCTAGTATGTTATTCACGCTCTTCTGATTGGTTGTGAATTTGATGATAACTAGACATGGTCTTGATTGTGGCATTCCCATCAGCATCATAATTCCACATCTTTTGGTAATTTTGTTTTGTAACATGCTTATCCTATTTATGACCTATTTGTGGGTCCCGTGGTAACATATAAATAAGATCCCATGTGCAAATTATCTTTTGGGTTTGATGATAGTGTGTTGAGCTTTAATGAATATTTTAATTTTTTTATTCAAGCCAACATGTTTTGGTTAGTCGACTCTTTATGGAATTATATCACTTTTATAGATATATAGTTAGAACATCTTTTTGGTTTTGTGTAATGATGACAATGGTGTGGATGAGAAGGATGTGAATATGAATTGTGAGATTAATCAAGACCGAATCCATGCATGGGAAGATGCAATTTCCTTAGTTCAAGTTTTGATTGTAAGATGATTTTTGTATTAAGCTATGATATTTTCTTTATATATTTAGGGTAGTTAGCCCAACCAACAATGGGCCTTACCTACAGTGAGCATATCGATAATGAACCATTATAAAAATCACCTTAACTAATGTTTATATACATCAGAATTAGCTTCTCCATGGTTTTTTCCATCTTGGGTTTACACATAAATATGGTGTGCATTCTATATGGTGTTGCTTATGTAATTTCATATTTATCTCTATTTCATTATCTGATTGGATTTACATTGATACCGAATCAATTTTAAAGTTTAAAAAATATCTTGGGATAATTGATTCACCCCCCCTCCCCTCTTAGTTATCCCAGGAAACAATGTTCATTTTGTGAGAGGTAGTGAAGATGATGATGTTTTACGATGGATCTATAAAGATGAGGAAGCTTCAAGTTAAAATATAGAAAGTGTTCAAAATATCAGCATCCAAACACATCAATATGAAAAAGGTTACCAAATCATGCAGAAAATGGGTTATAAAGGAACACGACCTTTAGGAAAAATAAAAAATGGGATTGTTAGAACCAATACAACCTCCTTGGAGAACTAGTGATGAAAAATTGGGGATAGGATATCAAGAACAAGGTAGTGATCAAGAAGCTTCAAAACATTCTCATGAACATATTAACATGTTGTATTAAGAAAGTGAGGATGATTCCAATGAATATGAATGGAATTCATTATCTGAATCTTCTTTTCATGACAAATAGGTAGATGTGATTCATACCTATGCAACTATACCTAATTCAAAAGAAGATTCAAGTGTTGGTCAAGGATCTCATACTCATCAAGAATCAAATGCAAGGCAAGAATCAAATGAAAATCATTGGGAAGGTGAACCATGGGTACCTTCATGGATAGGAAATTATAATGTTAGTAACTTAACCCCCAATATTTTTATCCTCGAGAAACCAAAGAGGACTCAAGTGAGGAGAAATTTGATCCAAGTTCTATGGAACACCTTGAACAAGAACATGTGATAGATCCTAACGATACAATGTAAGAACTTTATAATGAATTCATGTCCTTAAACCCTGTGGATTTGAACCTATTTAATGAACCTTTATCCCTAATACATCTTGAATTAATAGATTGGTATTTAACCAAGCCAAGTGACATACTTTCCTTCCCAAATGACAATTCAATGGCTTTGTACCTAAATGTAGTTGAACCCTCTTCCATAAATGATTTTAATCAAAGAATAACAGAGGAGGAAAGTGTCCAATCTCTTAGACTCAAAAGGAAATAAAAAAATAAGAAAAAAATTAAATGGTCTAGTAGTGAAAACCACAATGTGGCAGTGCTTGACCAAAAAAAAAAGTAAAAATACAAGATGTTTTCAAAGGTGAAAAACCCAACTGTGGCACCTAAGGAAAAGAGATTGGATATTTTTGCAGAGCATTATGAAGATAGGTCTTCCATATTGTTTGAACCCACAGAAAAGGTGAACATTGGCACAAAATTAGAGCCAAAAAACATAAACCTTGCACCATCATTGACTTCAGAAGAAAGACAAGAATTTATCAAATTCTTTAAGGAAAGACAAGTAAATTTTGCATGGTCTTATATCGATATGCTAGGGATAGATCCAAATTTTATCATGCATCATTTAAATATAAATCCAGGAGCTGAGCCAATCAAACAAAAATTAAGGAAGATTCATCCTCACATTTCCTTATTAGTAAAATTTGAATTGGAGAAACTGTTGAGTTTTGGTTTCATCAGAGTTATTTCTTATGCGAAATGGATTTCCAACATTGTGCCAATTTCAAAGCATGACAAATCAATCAGGATATGCACAGACTTTAGATATGTTAACCTATCATGCCCTAAAGATGATTTTCTGTTACCATGTATTGATACTATAGTGGATTTGACAAAAGGACATTCTGTGTTCTCCCTCATGGATGGATTTAGCGGGTACAATCAAATAAGGATAGCTGGACTACAAATCAGGTTAAAATAGCTTTTACATGTCCTTGGGGTACTTTTTGTTGGAACTTGATGCCCTTTGATCTCAAAAATGTCAGAGCGACTTATCAAAGGACCATGACTACCATTTTTCATGATATGATACACTGTTAGGAATAGTTCAGTTTGCCAACACAATTGAGAGGGGGGATGAATCAGTTGTCAGACAGATTATTAAACATTAAACTTTATAAACAAAAATTCACATCAAGTAATAACACAGTAAATGCCAACACAATAACACAATCCTTTGTTGTCGAGGAAACCTTGTTAAAGGTAAAACCCCGGTGGTATTTAGCACCCACAAATAATGTACTAAGAGTATATAGTACCCCTACTAAAATATTTAGCCCTGTTAGGAGCTTATTACAACATTACAGTACACAGTCCCTATTAAAGGACAAACCCTATTAGGAGTCAAGAGTAACAGTGGACTCACTCCCCAGTCACACTGCCCAAAGAAGGTTAAATCCATCCTCAAGGATTTACAATCTGAACAAGTGTATATAGAAAATATACAATCTAGTGAACTATCTAATAGAAACTCTTTGCTTGGTCAGTTCCAATGAAGTACAATGAATATATCCTCTTCTCTACATCTAGTAGTCAATCAAGCTTTGCAGCTTCCTCTATCAATCACCTTCTCTTCATATACATTCACACTCACTCCACTCACTCACTCGTGCCTTTTTAATAGAAAATATCTCTCATATATACCCTCTTACAATAATTGATTAGGTTGTCCAATTAAGCTTACCCAATAAACAAATAATTATTTAACCCCTTTCTAAGATACACACGGTATCTAAAACAAGTATACATCAATTACAATACATCAGATATAGTCCAAGGTCCACAATCTATGCTCTTAATCCACAATACATGCTACATCTCTAAAGTTGGCCCCAAATAGGTCTCCTCCAGAATACACACCACAATTTATGTCACCATCACTCATACATCTTGCGACACATCACAAACATTCTTGAACATGTCTTTTATCATCCCTTAAGCGTGCATAACTTGAATTATCATCACATGTAAGATATACTCAAAACACAGAGACTTGCTCTATCAATCATCACTGTCATAGTCCAGAACCCATTCTTTACCAAAAAACCTGTAACTCATACAATATGCAATATTAAGCCAAGAGACCTTAGAACTAAGATCATAAAACATCCTTCTTCATATCCCCATCTTCACTCATTCTGATAAAATCATACAGTATCTGTACACTTTTGCTAGTCATCATACAACAGTAATAATCAGTCTGTTCTTCTTCCATAGAAACATGTGCTAACATCAGTGACAAAACATGAATGCCAACAACATTAGTAGCAACATCATCCAACAATCTCCCCTTTGGCATTGATGGAAACATATGGGAAACTCCATCAACCCAAAAAGTTCTCTCTCTCAATACAATCTTCTCAATATCCTCAACACAAATCTCCCTAAAATAGTACGGATTTTCACATAGAATCTCTCCCCCTTTCACAATGGAAAAGGGTGACATAACTTTTCATCAATCTTCTGCAATGTGTATCTTTTTCAAATCTTCATGTCTGTAATAACCAGGTGCAAAATCACCCAAATAAGTTATGTAGTATTCCTGTAACACTCCCCCCTGAGGAGTAGATCCATACATCAAGTCCAGAAAATGATATAGCTTTGAAAGCCACTAGAATGATGCATACCTGCATCAATTAATTACCACAGGGAGGGGTTCTCACCCCAAGCATGCTTTTGAGATACTTAAAAGCATCTTTTGGCAAAGGTTTAGTAAATATATCTGATATTTGTTTCTTTGTGGTAACATACTCCAATCTAATCTCCTTCTATACTACCTTGTCTCTCAAGAAATGATACTTAATAGAAATATGTTTAGTCTTTGAATGCATTACAAGATTCTTAAACATATTCACTATGCTAGTGTTATCACAATGGATAACCACTAGCTCTTCAAAAATTATTCCAAT
>MU224368.1:392348-403879 GCA_018584345.1 Thuja plicata
AGAAATGATACTTAATAGAAATATGTTTAGTCTTTGAATGCATTACAAGATTCTTAAACATATTCACTATGCTAGTGTTATCACAATGGATAACCACTAGCTCTTCAAAAATTATTCCAATGTCCTTCAACATTTGTTTCATCCAAACAATTTATGTACAATTTATAGCAAAAAAAACATACTCAGATTCAATAGTAGACTGATCTATACAATCCTACTTCTTACTTAACCAATAAACCAACCTTTTTCCAAGGAAAAATGCTCCTTCACTTGTACTCTTTCTATCATCCACACTACCCTCCCAATCAACATCAGTATAAGCATGTAAAATTAAGTTATCATATTTTTCATACCATAATCCATACTCAATTGTTCCTTTCAAATATCTAAAAATTATCTTCACACCATCAAGGTGTGTCTCTCTAGGATCTTCTTGATATCTTGCCACAATTCCAACTGCATTGGAAATATCTGGTCTAGTGCGAGTTAGATATTATAGACCTCTAATCATTGATTTATACTTTTTCTGAAAGACACTATGATTTTCATCATTATGAGTAAGTTTATAACCAGTCCCCATAGGTTTGCAGTCTTCCATTCCAAATTTCTTCAACATCTCCTTAAGATACTTGATATGAGATATAAAAATGTCATTCTTGTTTTGATTAATTTTCAAACCAATAAAAAATTTCATTTCACCAATCATTGACATTTTAAATTCATTTTCCATCTCTTTAGAGAATCTTTTACTCATTTCATCATTACCTCCAAAAGTGATATCATGAACAAAAAATTCTATGATTATAATTCCATCTTCACCAGTTCTTAAGTATAAATTTATATCTGCATTACCTTTTCTGAAACCAAGATGAAGAAGATACCTATATATTCTTGCATACCATTCTCTTGGTTCTTGTTTCAATCCATACCATACTTTCTTCAGTTTACAGACCATGTCTTCATCTTCTGTCAGAGGAAATCCATCAAGTTTCTCTATGTATACATCTTCCTCCAAATCTCGATTCAAAAATGCAGATTTCACATCCATCTGATATACCTTAAAGTCTTTATGTGCAAAATAAGCAAGAAATAACCTCATAGCTTCCAACCTAGCAACAAGATAAAATGTATCTTCAAAGTCTATGCCTTCTTGTTGCGAGTAGCCTTTACAAACTAGTCTATCCTTATTTCTTACCATTTTTCCTTCCTCATCCATTTTTTTTCTAAAAACCCATTTAGTTCCTATGACATTCTTTTTTTTAGGCCTTGGAACCAATTCCCAAGTGTTTTTTTTCTTCATCTATTCTAATTCTTCCTACATAGCTTCAGTCCAAGATTCATCTCTACATGCTTCATCAGTAGTCTTCGGTTCAACTTGAGAAATCAGACATATTTCATCTCTTACTTTTGATCTAGTCATCATTCCTCCACTTGCATCACCAATGATTTGATCTTCAAGATGGTTCTTCTTAGCATACCTCAGATTCTTAGGAGTTTTAGTAGGCTCATTTGGTTCATCTTCAATCTCATTATCAATTTCCAAAGTTTCTTCAGGATTAGCAGTGACCTCCTTAACCTATGCAATCTAACCACAGTCATACATTCTCTCTTGAATCTAAAACCTTTCATCTATCTTCACATTAGTTCTTTCAATCAACTTCCTCAATCTCAGATTGAAACATTTATAGGATTTTCTCTTAGTAGAATAACCAAGGAAGATTCCTTCATCACTTCTAGAATCAAAATTCCCTATCTCATCATCTCTTTTTATATAGTATTTAATTCCAAATATTATGAAATATTTTATAGTAGGAGTATGATTAAACCATAATTCACAAGGATTCTTACTTGTACCTTCTCAAATTTGAATTCTATTTAAGGTGTACACAGTAGTACTAGTAGCTTCTCTCCAATGAACATGTGATATATTTCCTTCCAGCAACATATTCATGGAAACATCTAATAATGTTCTATTCCATAGCTCTGCTATCCCATTCTGGTGTGGTGTCCTAGGAGCATATGTCTATCTATATATTCCATTCTTTTAGTTGTAGGTTTAAACAAGTCTGAAGTAAACTCACCACCTCTATTTGATCTCAAACATTTTATCTTCAAGCCTGATTCATTCTCAACTTTTGCTTTGAATGTATTGAATTTATTAAATGCCTCAGATTTATTTCTTAAGTATGTAACCCACATCATCCTAGAAAATCCATCAACAAATAGTATCAAATACCTCTCACCATAGTAAGACTTTGTTCTTGTAGGACCACACAGATGTGTATGTACCAGATCCAACTTTCCTTTTGCGCAGTAAGATTTGCTTTTAAAATTGTTTCTAGTCTGCTTCACCATAACACACTCTCTAGACATAGTGTTAGATGGTTTCAAAATCTTAGGTAGATCTCTTACTGCATTATTCATACTTTCCTTCACAATATTATCAAAGTTAACATGAAAAAATATTCTATGCCATAGCCAACTATCACCAACCTTCGCAATAAAATAAGAAGCCTCATATGTATTCAATTCAAATACATTACCTCTAGATTTAGTACCAGATGCAATCAAGTCTCCTGCCTTACTTCTAATAGAACATTTCCCATCAATGAATTTCAATTGATAACCCTAGTCCACTAGCTTTCCAACACTCAACAAATTATGCTTAAGTCCATCAACAAGCAATACATTATCAGTATTAGTTTGTCCATCCAGAGAAATAGATCCAACTCCAATGATAAGCTTAGGAGTATTGTCACCAAATCTTACAACTTTATTTTCATATCTTTTCAGACTAACAAACTTATTTTTATCTCCAGTCATATGATGTGAACAACCACTATCAATAACTCATTCAGATTTCTTTTCAACATGGGATACTAAAGCATCTTCTTCATGTAAAGGTTCATCATCCTTAATAGAAATAAATCCAATCTCATCATAGTCAACAACTTCATCATCTGAAACACCTTCACTAGCATAATAACATTCCTTGTCTTTTGGATACTTAGATTTATAAAACTTAGGTTTGTGCTTTGGAACCCTTGTAGGACATCGAGATGCAAAATGACCTATCTTGTTGCATGAAAAACATTTTAAAGGTAACTTTCCTTCAAATTTACCCTTACCTCTCTTTTATCTTATTGCGATCAAGTCCACAACTTCATCTATCTTTCTTTCTTCTTATTATATCCGTTCCCATTCATCAACAAAGTCTCAAAGTTCTTCTCTCAAGTCACTATTTTTGGTGTTTGCAATTCCCGATAAAGTCTTTTTGTTTCTATGCATAGACGCCTTGAATGCTGACTCAAATTTAGGTAGAGAATATCCTAATTATGTGGCCTCAAAGGTAGTCAGTTTCCCCATCAACATATCTCTATTGAAGTTAGGTGTCAAAGGTATAATCTCTTCTATAGCTTTTACTTTAGTTCTATATATAGGTGTCAAGGATCTGAGAATTTTCATAATCACTTCTTCCTCATTGAAGATACCTCCAGAGTTCCTTATGCCAATAACAACATCATTAATTCTCTATGAATATGCTCTTATGTTCTCATCATCTTTCATTTTCAATGTTTCTATCTTTGCCTTCCAATTCTGTAACATTGCCTGTTTTGTAAACTTGTCTCCTTCATACAGTGCTTCCAATCTTGTCCAAATTTCAAGTGCAGAATCTAAGTATTTTACATTTTTGAATCCACCTTCAAAAAGTGCATTGATCAACACTTCCCTTGTGACCATGTTACATAAAAATAAATTCTTTTCATCTTTAGTAGCTTTATCTAATTCGTCCTTAGCTTTCATCTGTTCCTTTCTTTTAGTAATCATCCAGTAGTTGATTCCCAAGCATAGAAAATGTGTTCTCATCTTTTTCTTCCAATTGTCAAAGTTTTCAAGATCAAACTTTGGACTATCCTTCCTATAATAAGTCATCTTTAGGATCACCTCAAGCTGTTAAGATTTATCTCTAAGGACCAGTAACTCTGATACCAATTTTTAGGAACAACAGTCCACCAACACAACTGAGAGGGGGGGTGAATCAGTTGTGAGACAGATTATTAAACATTAAACTTTATAAACCAAAACTTCACATCAATTAATAACACAATAAATGCCAACACAATAACACAATCCTTTGTTGTTGAGGAAACCCTATTAAAGGTAAAACCCTGGTGGGAATTGATGTACTGAGAGTATCGTATCCTTGTTAAAAGATTTAGCCCTGTTAGGAGCTTATTACAACATTACAGTACACAGACCCTATTAAAGGAAAGACCCTATTAGGAGTCAAGAGTAATAGTGGGATCACTGCTAAGGCACACTTCCCAAATAAGGTTAAATCCAACCTTAAGGATTTACAATCCGAACAAGTGTATATAGAAAATATATAATCCAGTGAATTGTCTGATAGAAACTCTTTGCTTGGTCAGTTCCAATGAAGTACAATGAATATATTCTCTGCTCTACATCCAGCAGTCAATCAAGCTTCCCAAATTCCTTGACTTTCAATCACCTTCTCTTCATATACATTCACACTCACTCCACTCACTTACTCATGCATTTTCAAAAGAAAATATCTCTCATATATACCCTATTACAATAATTGATTAGGTCGGCCAATTAAGCTTACCCAATAAACAAATAATCATTTAACCCATTGCTAAGATACACATGGTATCTAAAATAAGTATACATCAATTAAAATACATTATATATAGTCCAAGATCCGCAATCCACGCTCTCAATCCAAAATACACGCTACATCTCTGAAGTCCGCCCCAAATAGGTCTCCTCCAGAATACATGACATAGCTAACATCACCATCACTCATACATCTTGGGACCCATCAAAAAAATTCTTGAACTTTTATTCTTTCATCCCTTAAGTGCGCATAACCTGAATCATCATTTCTTGTAAGATATACTCAAAACACAAATACTCACTCTATTAATCATCACTGTCATAGTCCAGAAACCAGTCTTTACCAAAACATATGTAACTCATCCAATATGCAATATTAAGCCAAGTGACCTTAGAAATAAGATCATCAAACATGCTTCTTCATATCCCCATCTTCGCTCATTCTATTCAACCCGTACAGTATCTGTACACTTCTTCCAATCATCATACAACAGTAATAACCAGTCTGTTCTTCTTCCATAGAAACATATGTTGACATCAATGAAAAAACATGAATGCCAACAACATCAGTAGCAACATCATCCAACATACACAAGTTCTTAGAAGACTATGTTGATGACATCATGGAAAAGTATCATACAAGGAAAGAACACTTATTGATTTTGGAAAAAATCTTTATAAGGTTAGAACAATTCAAAGTGAGGTTAAATCCTAAAAAGTGTGCATTTGGTGTACAATCTAAAAAATTATTGGTCTATATAGTATCTGCCAAAGGAATATAGGTAGCCTGAGAAAGTGCAAGCAATAATGGAAATGGAAGCACCAAGGAACATAAGTCAAATGAGATCACTTCAAGGATGACTACAATCTATAAGAAGATTCATTTCTCAATTAGCCAAAAAATGTCATTCATTCACTCGACTCCTTCATAAAGATACAATTTTCAAATGGGACTCTCAACACGATGAAGCATTTTCACTCTTGAAGAAATGTCCATTAAATCCACCAATATTGATGTCACCCATTAATTACAAGGCATTACTTCTATACATTTCATTAATAGAGCATTCCTTACGTGTGTTATTGGCTCAGGAAGATGAAAATTACAAAGAATAGGCAATCTATTATCTTAGCATGACCTTGGTTAAATATGAGCTCAATTACAATTTTATTCAAAGGGCATGCCTTACAGTAGTTTTTGCTTCACAAAAACTACATCATTACATGTTGGCACATAAGTTTAATCTCATAGCTAAGATTGGTCCTTTAAAATACTAATTGAGCAAGACAGCTTTAACAGGGAGATTTGCAAAATGGGTCATGGTGTTGAGTGAATATGACATCGAATATATGGATAGAAAAGAAATCAAAGGCCAAGTCATAGTTGATCAATTGGCCGAAGCTCCTCTACTTGATGATCAACCTATCCAAGTAGAATTCCCAGATGCAGACATAGTCAATGTTGAGACTAAAGCATGGACGCTTTACTTTGATGGATCCTACACACAACATGGTTTAGGGAAAGAATTATATTGATTACACCACAAGGATATACTATTCCAAAATCATACAAACTTCTCTTTCCTTGTACAAATAAAATTGTAGAATATGAATCTTTAGTTATACGTATTAAAGTTTCTCTAGGATGGAAAGTAACAGAACTTAAAGTCTATGGTGACTCTCAACTTGTGATAAATAAAATCAATGATGAATATTAGACAAAGGATGACAAGTTGATGCCTTATAAAAGAATGATAGATGACTGGAAGAAGTAAATTTTTTTAGTAACTTTTTAACAAATACCAAGAGAAAAGAACAAAGTAGCAGATGCCATGTAAAACATAGCTTCTCTTTTACAAATACCAGAGAAAAATGCAAGATATGAATTATTGGTGGAAGAGTTGGTAAAGCCTGCATTTGACCTTCCTGATACCCAAATCATTTTCTTACTAGTTGGACATGAATCCCCATGGTATGGACAAATTTATGCCTATTTAAAAGAAAAAAACTTTACCTTTGGACCAATCCCAAAACCAAAGAAGGAATTTTATATACCAAGCTTCCCATTTTTCCATCATGTCAAACACATTGTAACGTAAGGGTATTGACGGAACACTTCTTAGGTGTCTAGAGAATGGGGAGTCAAAACTTGATTTACAAGATATTCATGGGGGAAATTGTGGGTCTCACTCAAGTGGGTTAAACTTGGATAAGAAGATCCTTCGAATGGGGTATTATTGGCCTACTTTAGAGAAATATGTTTGTTAGTTTGTAAAGGTATGTCAAAAATGGCAATATCATGGAAATATGATTCATGTACCAGCATGTAAGAGCTACACCCAATGACCATACCTTGTCCCTTCTATCAATGGGGATTTGATTTAATTGGGATGATTTACCCACCTTCATCTAATGGTCATAAATAAATCATAACTCTGACATAATATATCACTAAATGGGTAGAAGTTGTACATTTAGCAAAAGCAACAGGAAAGAAAATTGCAATGTTAATCTTGAATAATATAATTTGTGGATATGGCATTCCTTATGCTATAATTATTGACAATGTAAAGAAGTTTAAAAATAAGGATATTGATGAACTATGTGCCAAATTTCACATCACCCATCACTCTTCTTCAATTTACTATCCTTGGGGGAATGGTCAAGTAGAAGCAACAAACAAGAATATCCTCAAGATTTTAAAGAGAACAATTGATAAAATAGGAAGGGATTGGCACATATAATTGAATCCATCATTATGGGCATATAGAACAACCATAAGAACACCTAACCAGGTGCAACTCCTTTTTCTTTGGTTTATGGAGCAGAAGTTGTTTTACCTTTAGAAGTTGAGATTTCATCCTTAAGAGTTTGCTTGCGTGGGTTAGTGACAAATGGGGATTATAGAGTTTCTAGACTTCAACAACTTGAATTACTGGAAGAACACCAAACACAAGCCTATGAACATCTGAAAGTATACCAAAATAGAATTTTCAGGAGCTACAAAAAGAAGATAAAACCCCAAACCTTTCAAAAAGGTGACTTAGTGTTAAGAGAGAACCCTAAGAATCAAGAAGAGAGATAAGGGAAAGTGGGAAGCGAATTGGCTAGGACCTTTCATTATCACCTCTTCCTTTGGAACAGGGACATACAAATTGGCTGATTGTGATGGATAAGAATTGCAAGAACCTATCAATAACATCCATTTAAAGAGGTTTTATACCTGAGTTAGATGAAATTGTATAGGATGAAAGAGTATCAGATGAGCATATCAGATGAGAGAGCATCAATTTTTTTATAGTGGAAAAGATCTTGAGAAAAATTCCAAAACATTGTAAAGAAGAAATGGTACAAAAATAGTGGAAAATTGAGCATGAAGAAAGCAAAAACATTCAAATATGAGATCCTGACAAAATTTGTTATCTTGGTGAAAACCTGACAAACAGGCACCTTGGTAATATCAAAAAAATGGAAAAAAAAATACAAAAAAAGGAAAAAGGAAAAAAGTGCCTTGATGAAAACCTAGAAATAGGCGCCTTGGTAGAAAAAAAAAAGAGAGAGAAAAAGAGCAATAAATTCAAGTGGTGAAAACTTGGTAAACAACCACCATTTGACCCTTAAGTCATGCCTAGTTGCATTAGTCCATTTGCATATTATCCACCATCATTGTATATATCCTTGCATCCATCTTTTGTACATAGTCATAATGAAATCTCAGAGTTGCATTTGCATATCCAAGGTTGCATCATGGTTTTGAAAGTGGTCTAAAATCCAACATCATTGTTACATCAAACTGGGGACACTTAAACCAAAATGAAGGAGTTCATCAAGAAGATATTAATTGGCACAAATCAATGCACCAAACCAAACCAATAGACACTTGAACCTTTGATTTTTATCATTGTTCAATTCACATTCGATCATGAAACCTACGCGACCAATACATTGATCTTGAGCTTTAACTTGACTTATATTTTTATCAAGATCAAAAATATCAAAATGGATGAAGTTCTATTAGAAATATGGATAGAAAAACAATTGCACTATGTTTTTGATATGTTGATATGTTTCTATATTTTTGAGTCACTTCTTTTTGGCTAATCAATGATGTTTCGACTAGATTCACAATGATAAAACACATGATAACTTTTTTTCTTGATTTCTGAATGATTGTTTGTAAGGTTGATTCATTAAAGTATGAAAAATTGTCTAAAGACATGATTATCAAATAATCATAAAGGAAATTTTCATATGTAATGGATCATATCTTTGTTTTTTTATGCAAATGGATACCTAGTCCATTTAGATTAATCATATCTTAATGTCAAAATCCACTTGCAACATTAAACTTGATGAAAATGGTATTCATACTCTCATGGTTTGGAAAGATAAATAGTGAAGGGTTGTACCAATTTCATGACGAACATATGAGGATGGAAATATTCATATCATCATGGTTTGGAAATCTAACCAGTGATGGTTATACTTGCTAGTGACCCACAAAAAGCTCAATGATGAAAATGAAGGCATTCTTTTCAAAAAGAGATAGTTTAGTTGCATTAATATAGATTAATTTTCATAAGAGATTTTCGTAATTAGGGGGTGAGTTTATCAAGGTCGACATAAACAAAAATTCTCTTTTCAAAAAAACTATGTTGGACTTTCATCAAAACATGCATATAATTAATTATTTAAACATTTAAATTTCATTAGTCATTAAACATCCAATTCAATTTCATTTCATCCAAGTGCATTTATCATTAGAACCATTAAGTACTATTGCATAAAGTCATCATCAAAGCATTAAAACATTAAGAAAATTACAACATACATTAAGCATTCATTTAAATTATGTGATATATAACACATCCATCCAAAGCACGTAAAATAAATACATTCATCTCACTATAAACCATCTAGAACTGCATCCATATATCTCATCATAAATAATCACATAAAAAGTCAAACATATGTTTTCATAATAAAGAGAATATAAAATCAAAGGGAAGAGTCTATCAAAAAAGAATCACATGATCATAAAATATCTATCAATAAATATACATCTCTTAAAATACTGATCAAATGAGATAAAAATCACAGAAAGATGGAATCGTCAAAAATCTCAACTAGGGGCACCATATGTGCCACCTATGCCATCTGTACCACCTATTTCATTTATGTCATATGTACCACCTATCCCATCTATGTCTCTACCATCTGAACTACCTAGATCTGACTGAGGTACCTGAATAGAAGTGGCTACAATAGGTCTTTGTGCCATAGAAGCCATAAAAATCTGCATCATGCTAGAAAAATAATCCACCAGGCTACTAATAGCTTCCACACTAGCCTGTAAAGATCTAACATCCTGAGTAAGCATCATTGTTGCGTCAGACACAACTGGAATCTGTGGAACAACTAGAATCTATGGAATAAATGGAATTTGAGGAACCTGTCTAACCTGAGCTATATGTACCCATTTGGCTACTCTCTACCTTCGTTGACTCCAAACTGATAGCACAACCCAAGGAGGAGCTCTGCCACAAACTTTTCCACCTATCCCTCCACCTCTCATCTATACTCCTCAACCTCTCATCCTAACTCTACCACCACCACCCCTAGGAGCACCAATCACCAACCCACATCTACCTTCAACTCCCACTCTCCTTTGAACTCTCTATCTATGTTGTCCACCACCTCTTCCACCATCACCACCATCATCATCATCTGATCGCTCATCAATATTAGGAATAGGCTCAGTGGGATCTGTATATTTAGGGAATCAATGTTGCATAAACCATTGTGCATAATCGATTTTCATACCAACATCCACTAGTACATTTAAGACCTCTATTCGACGGTTATGTGTCACTTTTCTGACACTGTCTCATCGGCCTAGTGATAGAGACCACTGGTGCAGTTTTGGTGTCAGAATTAATGACGGTTGTACCATCTGTCATTATTGTGATGGTACTAACCATCGCAATATGATTCGGCTATGATGGTTACCATGCTGTCGTTACATATTTTAGCTATCACTATTACGACATGTAGGCATCACATCTTATCTGTCGTTATTATGACACGTATGTATCAGATCTCGTTTGTCTGTATTACAACACGTAGGCATCGCATGTTATCTGTCACTTTTTTTAGAGGTGCGACAAATTTTCTATACATTCGATGTCAAGCCGTCGGTAATTGTCTGATGGCCCGATGTCGCATGTATAGCAAATTTATCGCACGTTTGAAAAAAGAGACGTCTAGGTGTCGCAATACGAGCCGAATATCATGTTTATCATGCTGTCATTACATTTCATCTATCATTATTACGACACCTAGGTGTCACAGAATGAGTGTCAAAATTACGACAGACGTGCGACAAATTTGCTATACATGCGACGTTGAACCGTCAGCAATTGCCGACGGCTCGACATCGCATGCATTTTTTAGTGTTGCTTTAGAGTTTTTAAGAGTTTAGTGTACTAGTGTCGCTATTTTCAGTAATTGTGGTTTTACTTATTTTGGAACCATGATTTCATGTGCTTTATTTGGGATAATTTCATTAGCGGTTGGCCAAATAAATATAAAACAATTGGTATTACCCAATTAGTTCATCCAAAAACTAGAAGACTGTGATTGTCTGATAAGTACAAGTAGGATATGTACTTACTTATGATATGTACATGTTCATTAAAACTGTACTTATGATATGTACATGTTCATTAAATTCCATAACACATGAGTGCTGAAAAAATTCTATCGTATGAAGTATTATAACTTTTGAAAAATAAATGGGAGAGTTGTATGTAATGACCAAAATTCATAACACTAGATTGGACATTAAACAAACTATTTATACTACTCTAAACATATCTAATTTGCAATAT
>MU224368.1:437233-449619 GCA_018584345.1 Thuja plicata
TTTGAAAGATGTTGTTACAGTAAGTACTTCTTTACATTCAGCTGACTGTTAATTATGCATAATGAAGCAATGCTAATAGAATCTAAGCATAAAGCAGGGAATATGAGAATTGCAAAATGGACAGAGAGTTTCTTTATGCAGAGTGTACATCTTAGATTGAGGTTTTGAACAAAAAGATATGAATTCATGTTAAATCACTATTTACAGATTAGGGTTTCAATTTAAAATCCATGGGAGTCACGAGCCTGTGCTCGAACCCTATGGGTTTTTCTGGTTTCAATGTTCCAAGATGTAAACAACATGATTCAAACTGTTATGTATATGATGCCATAAAAATGCTTCAGAATATCCACTGATGTAACCTGTTTGTGTTTTTTAAGACAGCAAGATAACATCTCACGGAAACATGTTTATGCTTTCCATATTTTATGACATATAGCAGTAATAATGTTTTATTTTAAAACATTGAGACAGATTATATGCAGTTACAGTCGACATCAAACATAGCATGGCAATGATGACCTCGACATCAAACAGTAGCCAAAGATAATATTATATGCAGAAAAGTTCATTAAATGAACAAACAGAAATGACACTTTCTGTCATCATATCGGGTACCTCTCAGAAAGCATCAGTGCATCTATAGTATATGTAGTATTACAAAGAAAGGAAATACACTGTTCTATTTAAAAAACCATAAGTGTATTTATAAAATTTATGTGTTTTCAAACAGTTGTATCAACATATTTTGCAGAGAGAAGACAGCATATTGTTCAGACAGAAATAAAACAGAGGGTTATAAGACAATAACTTTTCGAACATGTAGAGAAGTTCATTAAATGAACAAAATGACAAAGAAATAAACTTATCTGTAGATGCATGGTGTTCTTTTTTATGAACTTGAAGTACAACTGCAGCAACTCGCAAGAAAAGTGTGAAGCTTATGACGGAAAGATGTCTTAGAGCTCAAAAGTTTGTACCCACTACATCTTTCAGTCATAAGCCTACATATTTAGTGCTGATGAAAATCCACATGACAGTTGTTGTCGAGCAGAAAGACCAGATTACAAATGTAGTGGTGGTAACTCCATGTTACACAGTGAGATGGGGATAAGTCTGAAACTATGGTAGAGGATATCCCCAATTCATAGTCGAAGAGTTCGTGGGGTGATTCCGTGTTACACAGAAAGTTGAGGATGAGTTTGAAGTTGTGGGAGAGGATATCCCCAGTTCATGGTCAAAGAGTTCATGGGTTTGACACCTCTACCACAGCTCCAAACCATTCCAAGGTGGTCATGGTGTCATTTACAGATGAAGTGGTGAAGTCGACAAACAGACAAGAACTCCCTGAAGTTTCAGATAAACTGCAGATTCAAAAAACCGTGATGGAAATACATCAGATAAACTGCAGGTTCATTGTTCAGTACCATATTTTATGGCACGATATCAACAAAATCCCAGTATCAAAGCACAAGATAAATGCAAACTTACAGTTGGGGCTCGGGTTTGAGCAAGTTTGAAAGCCGCAGCCTTCAATGTAGAGTGAAACTTCAGTTGCATTGACTGAGTTTCTTGTTTTTCATTCAGCAAACTCCAAGTTTTCTTTGCAAGTATGGCGGATTTTACAACAGATTGCATTTTTTCTACATGGAGGCAACATAGTGAAAGCATAAAACCCTAAGATGCAAATGAGGCCGACGGATGAAATGCAGTGTATTTTACTATCTATTGAGTTTCATTGACAGTAGAGTAAATGCAATGTCAGTGATAGAGCATCGACATCTCTCCAGAATTGCCACATTGGTACTTTAAGTGCCACGATAACTGCAGATCATCCCTTCAATGGAAATTTTCATGTCGAAACAACACATCAACTAAACTGCAGTTACTTCCCAATGCTCGGCTATGGAGTTTTACAACTGTGGTGGAGTCAAATGCCGATGGGTTTAAAAAATGGAAAATTTTGCAAGGTGGCAGATCGGGTTTTAAAAATTTTTTCTTCACATTCGAATCTGATGTGTTCGAATTAAATGTAACCTCCATAAAGGTGATTAGGGTTATTCAAGTGGGGGTTATTAAACTTAAGGTGATTTAAGATATTTTTAAAAAAAAAACCTTATGTTTTGGAGGGAAAGATTTTTGAATAAGCCATGTTGGCTATTTAGGGAGTTGGTTTTTCATTGTTGAGAGAGTCAAATTGAGGGGAGGATTAGTATTAGTGAATTTTCGAATTCCTACTGCTGAAACCCATTTTCTTTGTATTCCATTATAGTTACATATGTGTGATTCCATTGTGATGTAAGTGAATTTTATCATTCCTTGACATGATTCTGGAATTCATGAATGTAGTTTACACACAGAATTTTGGAGGAGAATACAATTGCCTTACATACTCATATTTCTTGTTGTGATCATTGTTCAAAGTTCCTGTTTTCAGTTTTCTGCATATAAGAGTAATGCTTTTGCAAGGATATACTAGTGAATTATAGCAATTCCTATTCTATATTGCAGAAATATAAGCCTTTTGTGGAAAGTGCATGTTGTTAATGGGAGGAGTATTGCTTGTGGTGAAAACCCTAGTTATTCATTTTCAATTAACCTATGTATTGATCAGTGAATGATAACTAAAGATCCACCAGAATATGATAAGTATAAGTCAGTTTGAAACTTCATAAAAGAGTATGATTATCCTTGGTGTATCACCTTTCTATTATGCAAGTTTAGTTACAAACCTCTTTTCTCTTTTTTCCCAATTTAGTTTTCAATCAAGAAGTGATATACCATATTTTATAGGAACCAGCCTAGAATCTGGAGATTCCTCTTCACTCATAGTCTACCCACAGCTAGGAGAGGTTTCCATGGTTAGGATGGAATTGTCGTGTAGCCCTAATGCCTGAGTTAGGGTGAAAATTTTAAGCCTGAACAACAGGAATATGCTCCCATGTCCACAAATGTAGTATAACTGCACCCGCAGATGATGAACTATAACTGATTGAATGTTTGAAGATGTTAAGTTTATGATCACCAAGTTGCAAAAAATTTAATGCAAGACATTAAATCAGTTAATGTATTGTATTGTCATTGATGTCAACTTGATTTAATCTGATCAATTATATGCAAAGTGTCAAATAATTCAGAGAATCAAAGAGATAAATATTATTCTTTCATAAAAAATCAATATTCACTAAGTGACTACAAACATCGACGAGCAGTGCACCCCGACAGACAGAGAAACCCGAGAGAAAATTCACAGTGATGACCGAGAAAGAAACTTGACAAGCATTACCGACGAGAAAAATCACAAGCATTACTGATGAGAAGAACTTCACAATGATGCTCGATGGATAGACAACCCCGACAGAGATGCCTGAGGAGAACTGAAGTGTTGACCGAAGCTAACAAGGAGTTAAAACACCGAAAGTAACTAAAGTTCAGAAATTACAAAAGACTTAGCTAGAAAGAGATAAAGGAATTAACTAGTTGTTAATATTGTTTTCATCAACAAGTTAAAGCCAAATATAAGTAAAATATTTAAATTTGTTTTATTCCAGTTGTCAAAGAGAAATCTATGGGTTAAAATTGAAGTAATGCTTTAAAGCAAGATTGGCTAAGATTGTGGATCACGCCAAGAATAAGAAAGTTAAGAACTGAGAAACGATGAAATCATGTCTATAAAGAGATAAGATAATTCATTGTGAATTGGGGGTGAATAGAGAAGAAGGATGTTGGAGAGAAAATAGTGAAGAACAACTTCATACAATCCTGATCAATCAAGCTGAAGAACATAGCTAATTCTGCGGACACCGAGCAATAGAGAAGCACAGCATCACTGACCAGAAAGAAATGGAGCAAAGGTATCGAAAAGATACAATGATCAGAAAGGTATTATGAGCTTACAATAGATCTGAAAATTAGTAAAGTATAGTTGTATATGTGAACAGATCATTTACTGTTTTAGTTTAACCATTGAATCAAAAAGTCTCTTAACCGAGAAGGACTTAACAATCCTTTCTATATTGAGATACATCCCAAGGAGTATTAAAAATTTTGGTCATGAAGATAGCATGAGATGCCAGATACCATTTGAAAAACTACACTGGGTTTGGTCATAGAAGGTAGCATAGAGATGCCTGATGTCAAGTGACAAACTATTCTATTTAAATCCTCTAACAAGGTCACACCTAATAGTGTGTTTGTAACCTTTAATAGGGTTATATATTCACCGAGATCACTTCAGATGAGTGAAAATTTTGGGTTACCGGTCCCAAGTGGTTTTTCCCTTAACTGGGTTTCCACATTAAAAATCCATGTGTCAATGTGTTTATGAGTCATTACTTTAGTGTTTTTCATTACACATAACTAATCTGGATTGATCGGTATACACTAAGAAATTTACTACATTTCGTTAAATGGAAGATTGCTAATTAGTAAACAGTAAGAATAAGGTTTAACAGTGAACTCTGAGCAGTAGTTATTTGTTGATATTGTTTGAAGGCATTCATCTTGCAGGACTGAAGATAACTAGAGGCTTAATATTGTGGTACTAAGTTTTTGGGTTGATTTATTGGAATATTTTTGAGGTCACTGATTCACCCCCCACCCCCACCCCCTCAGTTATTCTAACAATTGGTATCAGACCTTGTGTGGTTAGAAAGGGATTTTAACAACTCAAGAAAAAGATCACAAGATGAGCGAACGAGACGTGCCCAAGTTGAACAAGGACAACTTTACATCATGGCAAAGCACAATAAGAATCCACCTATTAGGTATTGGAAATGATGTTTTTAAATACTTAGATACTGAATTTGTGATACCTACAGGACCTCACACACTTTAACAATTGAGAGAAAAGCATGAGCATAATTGCATGATGATAGAACTTGCTTCCTCTCTCTCTGATGCTGAATTTGAAGATGTCAAAAATTGCACCTCTGCTAAGCAAATGTGGGATAAATTGAAGCTGGTACATAGAGGAGATGCTAATGTACTAAGAGATAAGGAAGAAAGCAAAAAAGGTAAATTTGATGACCTAAGAATGAGAGAAGGAGAAAATATCACTCAGTATAGCTGCAGAATAAAAGAGGTAGTCAATGCTATCCAAGGAGTTGGAGGCATACTTGAAGAAGAGACAGTGGTAAGTAAAATCCTAAGAACCTTACTTCCTATATATGCTATTAGAGTATCTACTATACAAGAAATGAGAGCAGTAGCAAACAATAATGTCACTCTAGATAGCCTGGTTGGTAGACTGATTTCATTTGAGATAAATAACTTTGATAACAGTGTCTTACCATCTATTGAGTTTGCATTCAAATCTTCTCTGAGAATAAGTAAGTCAAGTCATAAACGCAATATTAGAAATGATAGTGAAAGTGATAGTGATGAAAAAGATCTTGATGAGATTGAAGCACTAATGGATAGAAGATTACAGAGAGGAAAAGGTAGATACAAAGCTAAATTACCACTTGTATATTTTAATTGTAAAGAGATTGGACACTTTGCTGCAAGATGTCCTAATAGAAGAAAAGATGACAGAAGTAATGATAGATCATTTGAAAAGAAGTTTGATAGAAGTGACAACAAAGATTACCGAAGCAACCGACAATCTGACAGAAGAGATACCCAAGACTACAAGGACAAAGGAAAGAAAGTTTGTTATCTAGCTGAGAACAGAGATGGAGATACTAACACCAAATTTGATGAAGACATTGAGATGGTATTTGTAGCCATGAAGGATGATTCAGACGAAGAAGAAAGGTATGTAGAGACTGCACTCATATCTAAGGTTAGTAAGAATGATGTTTGGATTATAGATAGTGGCTACACTCACCACATGACCGGTGACAAACAAAGTTTTGAAACTTTTGAGTACTATAATGGTGGATTAGTAAGAATGGGTAATGACACACCTTGTCCAGTTGAAGGTAAAGGAACTATAATGTTGAATAACTTGATCAAATGTGAAAATTCATACTGGGTAAAAGGACTTATTTATAATCTATTGACTATTTCACAATTAAATAACACAGGTCACCGAGTAGAATTTGAGAATAAGAAGGCAAATATATTTAATGAATCAGGAAGGTTGATCGAAACTGGTGAAAAGACAAAAGGTAACCTATTTTATCTTGATGATATAAACACCACTTGTTTATTGGCTAGAAATGAAGACATATGGTTGTGGCATAAGAGATTGTGTCATGTGAATTTTGACAACATGATAAAGATAAGCAATAAAAGGAAAGTAAGAGGCTTATCGAGCATGTCAAAGCCTAAGCATATCATGTGTAAGAATTGTCAAAAAGGTAAGATGACAAAGTCTAGTTTCAAGAGAAAAGCCCATACATCTAATGCAATTCTAGAATTAGTCCATACTGGTCTATGTGTACCTATGAGAACAAAGAGTTACTATGGTGATAGATATTTCATTCTCTTTGTAGATGATTATTCTAGAATCATGACAGTTGTGTTCTTGAAAGAAAAATTAGAAGCATTCAAGATGTTTAAATGGTATAAAGCTGTGGTAGAAAAACAAAGTGGTAAGGAATTGAAATTCTTAAGATCCAATAGAGGAGGGGAATTTTTTTTTGATGAATTCTCTAACTATTGCAATGAGCATGGAATTAAAAGACAAGTTTATGCACCAAGAGCACCATAGAAAAATGGAATTTTTGAAAGGATAAATAGATCAATTGTTGATTGTGCAAGAACATTGATGATAGAGAAAAGCATCACTCAAACATTCTAGAGGGAATTTGTCAATACTGTTGTCTACACATTAAACAGAGTACAATTGAAGTAAGACACCAAAAAGACACCCTATGAGCTTTGGTATGGTTACACACCCAATGTAAGTTACTTCAAAATTTTTGGTAGTCAATGTTATATTTTGAAATATTATAGAAATGGAAATCTTGACCCCAAAAGTGATGAAGGTATCTTTCTAGGGTATTCCACCAAGAGCAAGGATTATAAATGTCTTAACAAGTCCTCTAACAAAATCATTGAAAGTGCAAATATCAGAATAGATGAATATATAGAGAAAAATGATGAGGAAAGTAGAAAAGAACTAGAAGACTACAATAGGTTTGTTTACACTGAAGAACCTAACACTCTATCCGAGCGACAGTGTATCACTCCCGAGCAACAAAACATTGCACCCGAGCATCAGGCTGCAATTACCAAAAATTAGGAAAATCCTCAAAATGATGTTCTGAGCGATGGAGATTAGAATGGTGAACAAAGAGCTGAACCAAAACTTTCCAAGTATGTCAGAAGACATCATCCACAAAATCATATCATAGGAGACAAGAAAGCTAGAATGAGAACAAGAAGTAAGTCACTAAACACTAGATGTTTACTTTGTGATTTTGAGCCTAAGGCTGCTAATACTACACTTGAAAATGAAGAATGGGTCAGTTCTATGAATGAAGAAATAGAACAGATTGAGAAGAACAAAACATGGACACTAGTACCGAGACCGGATGACAAAAATTTCATCGGTACCAAATGGATATTTAGAAACAAGCTGAATGAGAATGGAGAAGTCACAAGGAATAAAGCAAGATTAGTATGCAAGGGGTATGCACAAGAAGAAGGTATTGACTATTGTGAAATATTTTTACCCATTGCTAGACTAGGAGTAAGAATCTTACTTTCTTATGCTACATTCAAAGGATTCAAGGTATACTAGATGATTGTCAAATCTACATTCCTAAATGGAATACTAGAAGAAGAAGTATACATTGAACAACCAGAAGAGTTTGTTGATCCAGACAAGAGAAACATGGTATGTAGTCTACATAAAGCCTTGTATAGATTAAAACAAGCACCTAGAGACTGGTATGAAATAATTTACTCCTATCTCATAAGCATTGAATTTGTAAGAACAAGTGAAAATAGAAATCTGTACTTAAAAGAAGATACCGATGGTAATATTATGATTGCTGAAATATTTGTTGATGATATCATATTTGGGGATAATGATATGTTACGTAAATACTTTGCTAATGAAATGAGAAAAGAATTTGAAATGTCAATTTTTGGGGAGATCAAATTCTTTCTTGGTCTACAGATTCTTCAACAAGATGCAGGCATATATATCACTTATTCCAAATACATCAAGGAAGTGTTGAAGATATTCAAGATGGAAGATTTCAAACCAGTTGGAACACCTATGGAAACCGGATGTAAGCTGACAAAAGAAGACAAATCAAATGAGGTAAATCAAACCTTGTATAGATCAATGATTCAAAAACTAATGTATGTTGTTCATACTAGACCAGATATAACACACATAGTTGGAATAGTTGCAAGATTCTCTACTAATCCCAAAGAATCACACATGACCGTTGTCAAGAGAATTTTGAGATATCTAAAGAACATCTAGGACTATGGATTATATTATAAAAGAGAAGGAAAAATTGAGCTTCAAGTCTATACAGATGTTGATTGGGCTGGAAACTTAGATGACCGAAAGAGAACAACTAGAGGAGCATTCTTCATGGGTGACAGACTTGTCACATGGATCAGCAAGAAACAAGGATGCATCTCACAATCTACTACAGAAGAAAAATATGTGGCTGGTAGTGCAAATTGCTCTAATATTGCATGGATCAAATAGTTACTGGAAGGTATGAATATGAAGATTCTTGAACCAGTGATTATCTATTGTGATAATACCAGTGCAATAAATATTTCTAAGAATCCAGTCATGCATGCTAAGACTAAGCATATTGCTATCAAGTATCATTACTTAAGAGAACAAGTGCAAGAGAAAGAGGTGATACTGGAATATGTTCAATCAAAGGAACAATTAGCTAATATATTCATAAAGCCTTTACTGAAAGATATATTTGAGTACCTGAGAAATAGACTAGGGATTCGACCCTTGTCTATTGGTCAGTAAGCTGACTAGGAGGCTGCATCAGCCCACATGTAATCAAAAGATCATTCATGTTGATGCATGAAAATAGATGGACTACAAAGATACATCTGTACATAGCAAGGTACATATCTACATCGCATTGCTGATGGATAGGGAAATTCAAGGAGTATATTACAAAAAGGTGAAAGGATATAACTTTGGCATAATAAAAGTTTACTTTGGCATTTTTGTCAAAGAGAGAGAGATTATCATTATCCAAAGCGAGAGAATATCTAGAATATCCAAAGGGAGAGATTACATATGAAATATCCATCAAAGGGAGAGAAGATATCATAAGGGAGAGATGTAACCTATAAGGGAGAGAAGTGTCATGAGATGACTTATTGTTGTCAAAGGAAAAAGAGATGATCAAGGAGAGGAACAATTAAAGGGAGAGACAACATCAGAGAAAGATCAAAAACTTATACATCTATCCAGTGAAGGGATTGAAGATTGAAGAAATCACTCTGTAAGAAACAAATCTAAGCTATATGAGCTTACCAAGAGCCAAACATTTGTATTGGTTATAGAATAATAAGATTGGTAGATTGATGAACTACAATTGATATATTTCATATTGTATTAGTAATAATACCATGTGATAATGTAGTGTGTTTCCATCAATGCCAAAGGGAGAGATTGATGAACTATAACTGATTGAATGTTTGAAGATGTTAAGTTGATGATCACCAAGCTGCAGAAAAGTTAATGCAAGATATTAAATCAGTTAATGTATTATATTGTCCTTGATGTAAACTTGATATAATCTGATCGATTATATACAAAGTGTCAAAGACTTTAGAGAATCAGAGAGATAAATATTATGCTTTCAATAATGCATAAAATATTAGTATTCACTAAGTGACTACAAACACCGACGGGCAGTGCACCCCGACGGATAGAGAAATCTGAGAGGAAAGTCACAGTGATGCCTAAGAAAGAAACCCAACAAGCATTACCGGTGAGAAAAATCAAAAGCATTACTGATGAGCAGAACTTCACAATGATGCCCGATGGACAGACAACCCTAACAGATAGCCAACCCCGACGGAGATGCCCAAGGAGAACTGAAGTGTTGACTGAAGCTAACAAGGAGTTAAAACACCGAAATTCTGATGTATAGGATTACAGTTTTGAGACCTATCCCATGAATCATGTGATCTATTATGAATCTCCTTGGCCACCATGGCCCTCTCAGTAGTAAAACATAAATCTCCTAGAGGTACCATTCATACCATACCTGATATAGCATGATTCAATCCCTTTATGAGGTGATTGACTTATAGTTTTGCATCCTGCATGTAGTCTACATATGGAAGGAGCTCAAGAAACTTTCTCTCATACTAGGCCTTTGTGAGTCCCCTCTGTTGGACATCATGGAACTCATCTATCTGATGTTGTCTAAAATTCTCTAACATATATCTGGCTGTAAATATCTCCAAAAAGGTCTCCCAAGTGAGGGTGTCTATGACCAAATGACTCTTAAACTCTTCTTTCATCCACCATGTAGAAGCAATCCCTCTAAGTAAGTGTATATAAAATAGTGCTTTTAAGTTTCTCCCATAAGGATGCAACCCAAAGCAATGCTCCAAGCTCAACAACCAAGCCTCATCCTCAGTCTCATCTATAGACCATGTAAATGGTGGTGGTTGTAGGTGTAGAAGCTCCCTAATGTGGTCCCCTATATCCTAAGGTTCTCTCTCACCCACTCGAGCCACTATCCCTAGTGGTGGCTCTAGCATATGCACTGACTCACCCTCATGGTTTTCCTAATCCTCTACAAGTATAGGAGGAGGATTCCTACTCCTCTCTTGGGCTACTTTCCTATTCTCCTTTGAGCCCTTGTGTTCTACACGCTAGTCTCCTGGTGGTAATCTATCCATAATAATCCCAATGAGATTCTGGATTGCATTCAACATCTTGTTTTGGGTTTTGTGGTTGTTCGGGAGGAGGCCTCTGCTCCTCTCCTGCACCCTCTACCTCTTGTTCTACATTCTCTTGTGTCGCATGGGCATGCCTAGGACCTTCCCCACGTCGACGAGCCTGTCGAGTAAGGGGAGGTATCCTACAAGTAGAAATAAAATTTTAAAGGTTATGAGTTGATACGTAATGGGTTTAGGTTCCTAGTGTTGAAACTATGCTTTGATATCAAAATGTCATGTCTAAATTTAACACCAAAAACATAATAACAAAAAAAAATTGAACATGTTAAGTTAACTATAGTTATAGTTGCAGGGGTTCAAATGTTTAGTAAGTGTTAACTAAGTTCTTCAAAGAATTAGCAACTTCGAAGGACTAAATGATTTCCTAAATGTATCTGGTAAAAGTCAATGGAAGTCGAGGGGAATCATGACCAAAGTCAACATCCCCCCAAAAGTTTAATTGATAAAGACTCGAATAAGTGTCAACACTTAAATAGGTTTAATTATCTAAAACAGATTTGTTTTCCCTAATACAATTTATTAAGGTTATTGAAATGTTGAGATAATTTCAAACATTAATTAAATCCCCCTTATGCTCAAGGTAAATGTCGTATTAATCGGGGTAATGAATATTGGCGTATTTATTTATCTCCAATTAATTAGCTTAAAATCTCATATAATAGAGTTTGAAGGTAAAATTAATTAAATTACTAAGTATAACTAGATTAAGTTTAACCCTTGAATTTTCCTCATTCCAACATAATTGTACATTTTTATAACTTAATAAGGTCCTAACATTGTTGAATTACTAAATGCCTTCAAAATTTAAAGTTCGATGATTTAACTATATAAATTCCTTCAAATTATTATATTAAATGTCCCAACTATGGTTAAATCAAATACAATAACCACTAAATAATTTTGGTCCTAGCTAACCCATTTAAATCAATTAATAATAACTCTAATGTTTGAACTTGGTCAACTAGGTTTATATATAAAATAGCACTTAATATTCCATTAATTATAACATTATAATATTATATTATATTTTAATATGAATTTTAAATAGTTTCATAAATAACTCAATTAAACACTTTTCCTTATAAATCCCCTTCGTTAATATTTTATCATTGCCCATTTATTTACCATTAAATAATATTCCCAAAAAAATCATCTATTCCACAGGAATGTGGGTGAAATTAAAACCCCACAAACCGACCACTATTAATGAAAATTCAAACCAATATAAATCTATTATTTTATTAGCAAGCTCAAAAGTCCAGCCCTAACCCTAATTTGAAATTAGGGTTAGGGTTGAAATATAAAACCCTATTTTCATTTTTTTTCCTCTCTTTCTCTCCTCATTTGAAAACCTAACTTGCTTTTTTTGTTCTTCCAAGTTGAAGTTGCAGGTTTAATGGTGCACACAAAAAAGATGGATATATGTATATATACATATATGTACACACACACACACACATATATATATGTACATAGATATATCTATGTGTGTGTGTGTGTGTGTGTGTATATATATA
>MU224368.1:454480-489365 GCA_018584345.1 Thuja plicata
ATTCTGATAATATGTAGGCTGATGCAGCCTTCTAGTCATTTTACTGACCAGTAGACAAGGGTCTGACCCCTAGTCTCTTTCTCAAGTACTCAAATGCATCCTTGGGCAGTGGCTTGGTGAAGATATCATCCAATTATTCTTTTGATTGCACATACTCAAGTATCACCTCCTTCACTTGAACTTGTTCTCTCAAATAATGATACTTGATGGCAATGTGCTTTGTTTTAGCATGCATGAATGGATTCTTGGAAATGTTTATTGCACTTGTATTATCACAATAGATAATTACTAGTTCAAGAATTTTCATATGTATACCTTCCAATAACTATTTGATCCATGCAATATTTGAGCAGTTTGCAGCAGCAACAACATTTTCTACTTCTGCAGTAGACCGAGAAATGCATCCTTGCTTCTTGTTGATCCATGTGACAAGTCTGTCACTCATAAATAATGCTCCTCCAATTGTTCTCTTTTGGTCATCAATATTTCCATCCCAATCAGCTTTGATAAAGACCTTAAGTTCAAATTTTCCTTCTCTTATATACCATAAGCCATAATCCTCGGTATTCTTCAGATATCTTAGGATTCTTTTCACAGCTGTCATATGTGATTCCCTGGGATTAGCAGAATATCTTGCAACTATTCCTACTGCATGTGCAATATCTGGTCTAGTATGTACAACATACATGACTTTTCCAATCATTGATCTGTACAAAGTTTGATTTACCTCTGTTGACTTGTCCTCCTTTTTCATCTTACATCCAGTTGTCATTGGTGTTCCAACTAGTTTGGAATCTTCCATCTTGAATATTTTCAGCACTTCCTTGATGTATTTGGATTGTGCAATGAAAATACCTTCATCTTGTTGCATGATCTGAAGACCAAGAAATAACTTGATCTCTCCAAACATAGACATCTCAAAATCTTTGCTCATTTTATTTGTAAATGATTTGCATAGCATATCATTGCCTCCAAATATGATGTCATCAACAAATATCTCAGCAATCAAAATGTTAGCATCAGTATCTTCCTTCAAATAAAGATTACTATTTTCACTAGTCCTTACAAATCCAATACTTATAAGGAATGAATTCTTTCATACCAGGATTGGGGTACTTTTTTCAATCCATACAGGGCTTTGTGTAATCTACATACCATGTTCATCTTGTCTAGATCAACAAACCCTTCTAGTTTCTCAATGTATACCTCTTCTTCAAGTATTCCATTTAGGAATGCAGACTTGACATCCATTTGATATACCTTAAATCCTTTACATGCAGCATAAGAAAGTAATATTTTTACTCCTTCTATCCTAGCAACAGGTGCAAAGGTCTCTCCATAGTCAATCCCTTCTTCTTGTGCATACCCCTTGCATACTAGTCTTTCTTTATTTCTGGTGAATTCTCCATTCTCTTCAGTTTATTCCTGAATATCCATTTTGTACCTATGACATTCTTGTCATCTACTCTCTGTACAAGTTTCCATGTCTTTTTTTTCTCAATATGCTCAATCTCCTCATTCATAGCACTAATCCATTCATTATTATCAAGTGCAACATTGACAGATTTTGGCTCAAAATCACAAATAAGACATCTTGTGTTTAGAGACTTACTTATGGTTCTCATACCAACCTTCTTATCTCCAATGATCTAGTTCTATGGATGGTTCCTTCTGACATATCTAGCAAGTACAGGTTCAAATCACTGTCTATCATTTTGATCATCATTGTGTCCTTCATTCTGATCTCCATCGCTTTATACATCATCTTCAGAAATATCTTGATCGTCAATATTTGCAGCCTGATGCTCAGGTGCAATGATTTTTTTCTCAAGATCTCTACATTTCTGGTCGGGTAGAGTGTCAAGTTCTTGATTGTAAACAAAACTATTGTAGTCATCTGGTTCTTTTGTGCTTTCCTTTTCATTCTTCTCTGCAAATTCATCTATCTTTACATTTGCACTTTCAACAGTTTTGTTAGAGGCTTTATTGAGACATTTATAAGCCTTGCTCTTGGTGGAATACCCTAGAAAGATTCCTTCATCACTCTTAGATTCAAGTTTTCCATTTATATCATCTTTTAAGATATAACATTGACTACCAAAAATGTTGACGTAACTTACATTGGGTGTGTATCCATACCATAGCTCATAAGGTGTCTTCTTGGTGTCTTTCTTCAATTGTACTATCATGTTCAATGTGTAAATAGCAATACTGACAGCTTCCCTCTAGAATATTTGGGTGATGCCTTTCTCTATCATCAGTGTCCTTGCACAATCAACAATGGGTATGTTCCTTCTTTGAGCAATTCCATTTTGCTATGGTGTTCTTGATGCAGAGACCTATCTTTTGATTCCATGCTCATTAAAAAAGTTATTGAATTCATCTTAAATAAATTCTCCTCCTCTATCTGATCTTAAGCATTTCAATTCTTTACCACTTTTTTCTTCTACCATTGATTTGTACCATTTAAACATCTTGAATGCTTCAGATTTATCTTTTAGAAACATTACTGTCGTCATTTTAGAGTAATCGTCAACAAAGAGAATAAAATATCTATCACCATAATAGCTCTTTGTCCTCATGGGTCCACATAGGTCAGTATGGAATAATTCTAGAATGACATCAGATGTATGGGTTTTTCTTTTGAAACCAGACTTTGTCATCTTACCTTTTTGACAATTCTTACACATGATATTATCGGGCTTGGTCATCGTCGGTAAGCCTCTTACATTTCTCTTTTTGCTTATATTTATCATGTTGTCAAAGTTCACATGACATAATATTTTGTGCCATAACCATATGTCTTCGTTTCTAGCCATTAAGTAAGTGGTGTCGATATCATTTAGATAGAAAAAGTTACCTTTTGTCTTCTCACTGGTACCAATCAGATTTCTTGATTCATTTAAGATCTTTGCCTTCTTATTTTCAAATGCTACTCTATGACCTGAATTATTCAACTGAGAAACACTCAATATATTATAATTTAATCCTTTCACCCAATAAGCATTTTCACATTTTATCAGGTTATTCATCATTATAGCTCCTCTACCTTCAACTGGACAAGGTGTGTCATTACCCATTCTTACTGAACCACCATTATAGTATTAAAAAGTCTCAAAAAAAATTTTGTCACTGGTCATATGGTGAGTGCAGCCACTATCTATGATCCAGACATCATTTTTACTAACTTTAGATATGAGTGCAGTTTCTACATACCTTTCTTCGTCATCATCTGAATCATCTTTTACTACCACAAACACCATCTTGATGTCTTCATCAGATTCGGTGTCAGTATCATCATATTTGCATTTTCCTAGGTAAATGGCCTTCTTTCCTTTGTTCTTGTAGTCTCAGGTATCTCTTCTTTCTGATTGTCAGTTGTTTCTGTAATCACCTCTGTCATACTTCTTTTCAAATGACCTGTCATTACTTTTGTCATCTTTTCTTTTGTTAGGACATCTTGCAGCAAAGTTTCCAATCTCTTTACAATTAAAACAAACAAGTGGTAATTTACCTTTGTATTTACTTTTGCCTCTCTGCATTCTTCTAGCACTAAGTGCTTCAATTTCATCAAGATCTTCTTCTTCACTTTCACTATCACTATCTTTTCTTATAGTGTGTTTATGACTTGATTTACTTATTCTCAAAGAAAATTTAAATGCAGACTCTATGTTTGGTAAGACACTATTATCAAAGTTGTTCATCTCAAATGAAGTCAGTCTTCAAATCAAACTATCTAGAGTAACATTTCTATTTTCTACTACTCTCATTTCTTGTATGGAAGATACTCTAATAGCATAAATAGGCAGTAAGGTTCTTAGAATTTTAATTAACACTGTATCCTCATCTAGTACACCTCCAACTCCTCGGATAGCATTGACTACCTCTTTGATTCTTGTGTTGTATTGTGTGATGTTTTCACCTTCTTTCATTCTGAGATCATCAAACTTTCCTCTAAGACTTTTTGCCTTGGCTCTCAGAACATTTATATCACCACCATGTACAAGCTTCAATTTTTCCCACATCTTCTTTGTTGTTGTGCATGCTTTGACATCTTCAAATTCAGCATCGGAGAGTGAGGAAGAAAGCTCTATCATCATATAGTTGTGCTCATTCTTATCTCTCATTTGTTCAACTGTGGGTGCTCCCATGGGAAACACATATTCAATATCTAAGTCTTGAGTAACATCATTTCCAATACCTGATAAGTGGAGTCTTATTCTTCTTTGCCATGAAGCAAATTTTTCTTTGTTCAACTTGGGCACATCTCGTCTATTCATTTTGTGATCTTTAGCTTAGGTCTTTGAAACCTTCCTTCTAAGCACACAAGCTCTGATACCAATTGTTAGTAATAACTGAGAGGGGGGGTGAATCAGTGGCCTCAAAAATTAATCCTTAAATCAACCCTTAAAACTTATTACCACTTTTAAGCCCCTAGTTATACTCAGTCCTACAAGATGAATGCCTTGAAATACTTATAACAAATTTCTACTTGTCGAAATGCTTTATAAAACCTTCTTCTATATGTTTACCGATAAGCAGTCTTTCTATTTACTGAAACATAGTAAATAACTAGTGTATACCGATCAATCCAGAATAACTTATGTGAAATGCAAAATAGTAAATTAATGACTCATAAACACATAACACATGGATATTTAACGTGGAAACCCTGTTAAGGGAAAAACCACTGGGACCGGTACCCCACTGTTAGGTGTGACCTTATTAGAGGATTTAAAAGATAGTTTGTCACTTAGTATCTGACATCTAATGCTACCATCCTTGATCAAACACTCACTTGGCCTGTCAATAGGTATCAGGCATATCCAATGCTACTTTCTATGATCAAGATTTTTGATACTCCTTGGGATGTATCTCAATTAAAAAATACTTTTAAGTCTTTCTCAGTTAAGAGACTTGATGCTTCAATGGTTAAACTAAAACAATAAAGTGATCTGTTCACACATACAACTTGAATTGCTGATTTTTAGATCTATTGTAAGTGCATTACCTTTCTGGTCAATATAATCAATTCAATACTTTTTCTCCACACTGTTCTGCTCTATGATGTTGTTTCACTGTTTGTCAATGTTTGCAGAATCTAGCTCTTTCCTCAGCTTGTTGATCAGGTCTGAATGAATAATTTCTTCTCCTTCAGAATCTCTTCAGCATCTATTCTCTTTTCACTTCTCTTCACCCCTCAATTCGTAATGAATTAGGTTGTCTCTATATAGACATGATATCACCGTTTCTAGGTTCTTGATTTTCTTGATCTTGGCGTGATCCACAATTATCACCAATAAGATTTAAAGAAAACTCCAATTTTATCTCGTAGAGATATTCTTGCCAACTGGACAAAGCAGCTTTAAATCCTTTACTTATCCTTGACTTTATCTTGTCGATTAAAACAATGATAAGTATTAGTTAAGTATATTTTTAGCTCTTGACAGCTAAGCATTTTGTCATTTCTGAACTCTTTTTTCTGTTGGTCAACACTTCAGTTAGTCATCGGTGATAACTAACTATTCTATCAGCGTGACTTCAGTTGTCTTCGGGATCTCCGTCCATCGGGCAACACTGTAATTTTGTCCATCGGGTTACACTATCCTTTTCTCGTGGGGAAACACTGTGACTTTTCTCATCAGTAATACTGTGCATTTTCTCATCGAGTAACACTGTGACTTTGCTCTTTTTCTCTGTCCATCGGTGTGCACTCTGTCGGTTTATACAGTCACTTTGTGAATACTTGACTTATATGCATTATTGATAGCATAGCCTTTGATTCATTGATTCTTTGAAGTCTTTGGCAGTATTTTTATGACTATATAGATTATATCAAGTTGACATCAATGACAATACAATACATACTGATTTAATGCCTTGCATGATCATCAACTTAACATCTTCAAACATTCAATCATTTATAGTTCATTAGAAGTCTCCAATTTTGGAGAGTGAATAATCAACTCACAAACTCCTCCAAACTTCCACTAAAAAGGAATTATCACCCACCCATCATAATGATAGAATACCCTTTTATTCCTTCTCTTCCATCTTGTCCCCTCTCATTAATGAGAGGAAAACCAAAAATGTGGAGAAGGGGATGGGCTTGGCTCTCTTTCAAATTCGCCACTCTCAAAAAGGGTACTTTTTCCAAGGTTCAAAATGAGTTTTAGGCACTCTATTGGTCAAAAATTAACCCCTAACCCATAGTACACCTGTTGGTATAGCTAATTTTAACCCAAACCACCCCCTAGGGCTCTATTTAACCCTCCAAAAACCCTGTAAGAGTTCATCTACGAATTTACATGATGGGACTCCATTTTTGGCTCCTTAAATAAGAAACCCTACATGGGGAGACTATATGGTGACTCCATGGTAAATATCTAAACCCAATCTAACCTACTTGGTCATGCCAACTCACATGTATAAGTGTCAATTGACACATCACATCACATTACACGTGGCATGCCAAGTTGGATAAACCACATATTCACAATTTAAAAAATACAATACATCCTAAACATTACGTTTACTAAATAAAAACACGTAACAATGAGGTTATATCTTTTCGTAGAGTAAACCTTGGCTTTTTCACAATTTTCACATTGATCCATTCTTGATTTCCCGCATTTAAATCCATGGTCAATTTCATGCATACTCTATCAAAATATCAATAGCTCAAGAAAGAAATCATGTATATAACAATGTGATGTTATTGATAATATGCTCACATATCTATTAGCTACTTTTCATTTCACAAAATTCATCATAAATTAAAACAACATATGTAATTAAATTTCCACATGAAAATACTTGTACTGATAACTTATTGCTAAATCTTATCGTCATGAAATATTTGCAATTTAACTATCACAAGTATCCTAAAAGCATTTGCAAAATTAAGTCAGCATATTTTTGAATTCAATTAACATCACATTCACTTCAAAACACATTTCATAAGTCAACATAAAATCCAAACATGAGATTTAGAATTCAGCTTTTCATGTATATCTTATCATCAAGATCTATCAGTCATAAGCATATAAAACTATATCCTAACATCGTCATCATTATAATGTAAAAATCATAACATGGTGTTTGAATATATGAAATCATTGTCCAAATAAGTCTAATCAATCAAAATAATGTGTCATCATGATAGTAAAAATATTAAAATGTTATTTATGTTATGATGGGTCGGGGTAGGACCTCATAGTATCCTTCTATTAATTCTCTCTTTCATCGAATTGGATCCATATTATAACTATTTTTTGAAGTTTTTCCTTTATTTATAATTGCATGTATTGCAACTTAATATAATGGCTACACTTGTGTAATCCTTCTTATAGAAAAAAAATCCAACTTAAAAAAAATTTGGGCCAATGGATCAATGGTAAGTATATAAGAGAAATTTGAGATACCTATTGGTGAGGGATAGGAGGAGAATAATATATCTGCAATATATCATCTCCTCTCTTAAGCTATTATTCTACCTATTCACACATATTCTGTAGAGTACTCTTAGTCTATTCATCCTTTTGAGAATCAAATACTATAGGATTTTTAGAAGTAGGTATCTTTGGTGGTCACCTACTTGAAGGATGGGAAGGAGTTATTTTAAAAGAAGGGGATGATGAAAAATTTTCCACCATAGTTGACTTATATAAAATTATGTAGAATAACTGATGACTTTAAGCTAGCTAATATGGATCTAATCTAGAGATAGTGTTCCAAATACTCCCCTTACCCCATCTTTAATATCCACTTTTATCATATGATTCCACTCGAGGGTTTCATATATCTTATCTATGATAGGAATAGTCTTCTTCATCTAGACCTCTTATATGTTGTAAGAGGATAACTCTTATGCATTCTCTTCCTACCATATAGTCTTTATTTCAACTCAACCTGGAATAAATATTTGTAGATGAATATAACCCAAGTTTCAACTTGATCTCCATAAAATGGAGATGACTGGTCCAATTTATTTTGTATTGAAATTTTCATCCAAGAATATGAATATAAATTTATGAAAGTGACTTTGAAACATGGTATTTATGAGGTGTAAAAAGTAGGATGTTGGTTAAGCAAAAGGACATTACCAAAAATTCATAATATCCTTCATGAGTACTCAACCTATATTTCTTTGACCAAATCTTGTCTCTAAATTTTTTATAGTCTTTTTTCACATGAATTTTTTTCTCTCCCTCCTAGAAGAACAAGATAATTTTATTCGCATCTTTCAACACTAATATTTTTTTGTCTCACTTCCATTTCTAATATGTAGTTATAAAATTATCTATGGTTTCATCGCCAATAATTAATTCTAAAGAATTTTTATCTAGATTCTTTCTGTTGGAAGTGGATTGACCATGCGTAAATATCTATGTTTTTTAGCATACTCTTTACTATTTAACTTCTTCACGTCATATTTAGTACTATAGAGATTCGATAAGGGTTAGAGATTGGGGTTATGGTTATGATTTTGGTTAGGGTAAGAATTTAAATGATGGTTAGTATTATGGTAATCAGGGTTAGCATTATGATTATAATTTGGATTAGGGTTAGGGGTTTAGAAGGGATTAGTGTTAGGATTAGGGTATACATCATGATTAGTATTATATTTAGAGTTACGGTTTATAGTTTAGAGGTAGAATTAGGGTTTAGGGTTAGGGTTGGACTATAGTTATGGTTGTGGTTAGGATCAAGGATTAGGTTTAGGGTTTAGGGTTAGGATAAGGGTTTAGGGTTTAGGATTAAAATTATGGTTAGGTTTAGGGGTTTGATTAGGGTTATTTTTTGGGGTTAGTGTTAGGATTATGGTTAGGATAACACTTAAGAATATGGTTAGGGTAAGCATTTACATGATGGTTAGTATTATGGTGGAATATTATGGCTAGGGTCACAAATTTCATTTGGATCAAAATAAGGACTAATATTAGGGTTAAATTTAGGGTTATAGTTAGGGTTAGAGTTATGGTTATGGTTAGGATTAGAATTAGGGTTAAAGTTAGGGATAAGATTAGGATTAGGGTTAAAGTTAGGATTAGATTTTATGGTTATAATTAGGGTTAGGGTTAGGATTATGCTTAGGGTTAGGGTAGGATTTAGAATTTTGGATTAGGGTTAGGTGTTAAGATTAGTATTAGGTTTTAGGATTAAGTTTAAGGATTAGGGTTTAGGATTTTGATTAGGATTATGGTAAGTGTTTTAGTTAGGATTAAGGTTGAGGGTTTTTATTAGGATTGGGGTTATTTTTTAGGGTTTTTATTGGGATTATAGTAAGAGATTTGGTCAGGGTTAGGGATCATGGTTTATGCTTTTGATTAGGATTAGTGTTATGGTTAGAGTTTTAACTAAGATAGTATTTGGATTAGGGATAAGGTTTAGGGTTAGGGTTATAATCATGATCAAGGTTAGGGTAACAATTAGGATTAGGTTTATGATAATGGTTTTAGATTAGGGTTAGGATCTAATGGTTTAGAATTAGGGTTAGGGTTTAGGACTTAGGATTAGAGTTATGGTTAGGGTTTGGGATTAGGGGTAGGGTTTAGAGTTTTGATCAGGATTAGAGTTTAGGGTTAGGGTTAAGATCATAAGGTTAGGATTATGGTTAGGGTAAGGGTCACATCAAAGATAGTATTATGATTAAGGTTAGGGTTTTGATTAGGATTAGTATTATGGTTAATGTTACGGTTAAATTGGAAAGTGGTAATATCAAAATTTTAATTTGAGATAACTTCAAATGAGCAAAAAAAATTATATCTTACCAACCATGAACTAATTTTGTAAATATGCAATTGCATGTTTAATTATGCATTTTGTTTTTAAACCTACAAAAGCTTAGTTCATGGTTTGTAGGATATATTTTTCTACTCATTTGATGTTATCTCAAATGAATGGTTGGGTATCATAGAATTCATCATTAGATAATAGAGGCATGTTCACCCCAATAAAACTATATTTCTAATTTTATGTTTTTGTACAATTGTGATAAGATTTCATTGTATATATGAAGTGGTGGGGGGAACAAAAAAATTATTTTTCAACCTATAGAAGCTTAGTTCATGGTTAATAAGATGTGATATTTTACTCATTTGATTCTAAATGAAATAAATGGTTGGATATCATCACCTTCTATAATAGTTCATGAATTAGTAAACTATTTGTGTCACCATAAATGTGATGTCAAACACATTCCTTGATGTATTGATTAGCTTCACTTCAACTCCATTATCATACTTAGCGTTGATAGTAATATGACACTCATTATCATGACATTTTCATCCCTAAAAATCATGAATTAACCATGAAAGAAGGTTGTGATATCCAACCATTCATTTGATATAACATCAAATGAGAAAACATAAACACAACTTATCAACCATGAATTAAGATTTAAAATTTTTAACAACACAATGTGTATCTTAACCTACTGTAAGGAATGAAATCCTATCACAAACCTAAAAAAATAAAAGTTGCTTAATAATCTCTTTTTTGTAGCTATTACATAACCTTTTTCAATTCACCTCTACCCACTAGCTAATTTTGGAGTTCTCTTAAGCTTCCACACATGACTTCTTTGCGCCATTATTTCTTAAATATACCTCAAATTCCTAAATCATTCTACTTATTACACATTTAAAATTGGCCCTTGAAATGGTATCCTATGTATCCATTAGTTCATTTTGACTTTGTCAAGTTGATTTTTTTTTGCACAAGGAGTAGTTCCAATGCCACAAGCGGCCCAAGTACATGTCATAAAGTATCTCATAACATGTTTTTTTATCTTTTAATGCAACTATAATTTAAACTTCCAACTTAAAAATTATATCCAATATCTCACCCAATATATTCCAACTTCTATCCAAGATCTCAAGACCTATTTCTACATATTCTTTCAAAGTTAATATCTCAAAATATTTCAATAATTCACAACACTAGGTCATTAACATCAAAACTATTATCATCTCATTGCTGTATTTTATAGTTATTCATGAATTTAATGTAACTCACTCATCAACATTTTCAAGAGTAATAGACTCACATTTTTCCATCTATCATAATCTATTTTTGGTCCATGTGTTCTCAAAACTTCTATGATTCCTAATCCAGGACATCAACAATTGTCATCTGACAACATATTGTTTTGGAGATCATTTACCATCTATCATAGACATAATATTAGTCATCAAATCATGTGTATAATTTATATATCTTCACATTTTCATACCTTCATGTTACTTCCTCCATCTTCCTATCCAAAATCACAAGTCATCTTGCAAATATTTGTAGTGTAATTTCTTCCCAAGGGGATAAATTTTATTTCACCTTTGCAGATCCTCTTTAACATCTAGTGTGGAGAATATGATAGAACTATAAACATAATCTTAAGGGGAGGTTGCATGGTTTATGTTCTCATATTAGTATTAGGAGGGAAAATATCTTCACATGAAGTTCATTCCTTCTCATTTTATTGTGGGTTGCATGACCTCTTCTTTCTCACCTATGGGAGAAAATTCTTCACATTGTGATAGAAATAGTCCTTGGTAATCCTTTATTCTATCACTTCACTTCAAAAATATTATAAATTTAATTATGTTTTCATTATTTCTCTTATCTAGAGCAATATTTTTATCACTGGTTTTTCCACCTTTTTGTTTTAGATTAATATGTATATGAGTACCTAACATGGCCTACTATTTGTGACTCTCATGTTACATACATTTTCTATGAGTTTCACTTTTAAGAGGTAATTTAATGTAAATAGATTTTTTATAAAAATATTTACCTAATCACCTTTCTAGTAAGTGACCTATTCAAACTTTAAATACTAGTTTGTGTTTTCATTATTTAATTTGTTTCAATTTATGCAATTGATATGTGTCCTCATTGTTTGAGATACCTCTTGCATGCATATGTAAAGCTTAGTTTGTGGTTTATAGGATATATTTTTCTACTCATTTGATATTATCTCAAATGAATAGTCGGTTATCATATAATTCCTAATTAGATATTAGAGGCATGTTCAACCCAATAAAACTATAGTTCTACTTTTATATTGTTGTACAATTGTGATAAGATTTAATCATATATATGAAGTGGTGGTTGGAATACAATTTTTATTTTTCAACCTACGGAAGCTTAGTTCATGGTTAATAAGATGTTTTTTTCTCATTTGACGTTAAATTAAATAAATGATTGGATATAGTCACCTTCTATAATAGTTCATGAATTAGTAAAACAAAATTTTCACCATAAATGTGATGTCAAATATATTCCTTGATGCATTGAGACTCATACTTAGTACTTATAGTCATATGACACTCATTATCATGACATTTACAACCCTAAAAATCATGAATTAACCATGAAAGAAGGTTGTGATAACAAACTATTCATTGGAAATAACATGAAATGAGAAAAAATAAACACATCTTATCAACCATGAATTAAGATTTACAAGTTTAACAACACAATGTGTATCTTAACCTATTGTGAACAATGAAATTTTATCACAAACCTACAATGATAAAAGATGAGTAATACTTTTCTCTTTTTTTGTAGCTCTTTACACAATTGTTGGCTATTTTCACCACCATTAGCCCACATGGATAATCAATCTGAGAGACCTTTATGGGCTAAGTGTAGTATATTTTTAGCACAGGTAATGTACTATGTTTTCTACACTATTTTGAGAGGTTGTAAAAAATGCTATGTGTTTTTGGCACCCCACATTCCAATGGAAGAGTGTCAAAAATTTGAGAAGCTTATGCAGGCACATGGGGAATTGTAATCCAATTTAAAAATATTATGTGTTTTCTGCATCTCACATTCTCGTGTGTGTCACAAGAAAATGAAAAAAAACTTGAGCAGATGTATGAGGTTGTGAAAATGTTGTGTACTTTCTCCACCCCACACGCGTATCCGCACTACCTTAGCGAAGAAAGTGTGTACATGTGCAGATGCATGAGGAATAATTGGAGGCATAGAGGTTGCTAGTAGAAAATGTTGTATGTATTTACACCCATGGGTTTTAAATGCCAATCATCTTTTCCAAGATCAATGACTCATATTTAATTGCGCTTGTGTGATTAAATTTAAGGTGTGCAAAATGTTAAGCACGCAAGTGCACAGTGGAAAATGTTGTGTATTTTTTGCATCGGGTGATATTGTTCTTGTTTCTCTGATGCAAAAATGTTGTGTATTTTTGCACCCGTGGGATTTAAACATCGATCATATTTTTCAAGATCAATGGCTCAGATTTCATCACGCTTGCACGATTAAATCTAAGGTGTGTGAAATATTAAATGCACAAGTGTGTGATGGAAAATATCGTGTGAAAACTACATCGGGGTGATATTGTTCTTCTCTCTTCAATCCAAAAATGTTGTGTGTTTTTGCACCCACAAGATTTAAAATCGATCATCTTTTCCAAGATCAATGGATCATATTTCATCGCACTTGCGTGATTAAATCTAAGGTGTGCGAAATGTTAAGTGCATAGGTGCGTAATGGAAAACATTTTGTGTTTTCTGCATTGGGGTGATATTGTTCTTGTCCCTTCAATGTGAAAATTTTGTGTGTTTGTTTGGATAACCGATGTAGATATTGTTGAGTGTTTATTGGTACAAGTTTGACAACAGGAAGATCAGTTATTGTATTGTCATTCATGTCAACTTGGTGTTGTATTTGTTGATAGTGTTCCTGATGTACTGTTAAGTATTTGTGCACATGAATTTTGTGTTGTAGTAGGAATTGGAGTGTGCAATCGGTGTTGGAGACTCGGGGATGTCTCTAGATGCATTATGTATGATTGTGTATTCTAGAAACAAAAATAGAGAAAGTTATGATTGATTGAAAGGAAACAGAGGAGACAGAAGAATAGACAATGAAAGACAGTGAATGATTTGAATTTTCTACCAAATCAGTATGGATTCAAGTGTTGCAGTCATTATATGATTATCTTGACCAGTATATGTTATTAATATTATGATTTCTACAGGATTGGAGTACCACAATGCATTGTTTCAGTTGACAGAAGATCATTCTATGCTTGATAGAGAAATTTTTGAAACATGTTTGAGTAGTTGGTGTTAGATCAATATGTGGTGGTGATGCAATCGTTGCCGTGGATTTTTTCATGATCCAGGTGTCAAGTTGATAGGGCATAATAGATGTTTTATATCAATTTTCTATTTCATTGCTCGAGGAGATCAGATTTAATCAAGCCTTGGAAGTGTGTTGAAGAAGTCAAAAAGGTTTGAATGTTCTTGATTTAAATTGATGTGTGATTAATCTTGTGGTTGACCTAAACTTGTAATTGTATGTTCTAGATTGGTATTACATTTTAGGGTTTAAGGATCAAGTGGGAATGTTTTTCATTAAAATGTAATACATTTTGTAAGTCGGTTAATGCCCTAATGAATATGTAATGTATATATATGTAAAAAGATAAATTCTGCAAGTGTAGATTGTGGATGCAAAGGTGCATTCGAGTGAAGAGAAAAGATTGTCTGCAAGAAGCAAAAGTGTTGTGCTTAATTGGATCTAAACAAGAAGAGGTGGAGTGCTACACCTAGAGCATTGTACTTGTTGAATTTTAATAAGTTCTACAAGAAAATCCCTTAACTGGGTAGATCCTAATAGGTCTTTATCAGTAAATTATTTAACAAAGTGACTCTTTAATTATGTTTTAAATCATTTAACAAGGTTACTCCTAATAGGGTAAATCTCCTAACAAAGCTAGAGGTAAATCCTTTGACTAGGCGACTCCTAACAAGGTTTTCTCCTAGCTGGGCTAGGCCTTTAACACGGTGCATTTTAGAAGAGTGAAAATATTTGTGGGTACTAATTCCCACCATGTTTTTTCCCTCTGACCAAGGGTTTCCACGATAAAAATACTAGTGTTACTTTGTTGCATGATTTGGATGTTTTTTTGGTCTCTTTGTTTATTATTGCATAAGGTCTAAAGTTGAGGAATGATGTTAATGTGTTGAATGAATTGATAAAAGTTCTAATATGATAGATTATTGATTCACCCCCCTCTCTATAATCTTGGACCTTATAGTATTAACAATTGGTATCAGAGCCTAGGTCCTCTTGGAGGTAAGCTTAACAGCTTGAGGAAAAGATCTGATGATGAAGAAGGAATGTCCTAAGTTCACAAGAGACAACTACACAATATGGAGTGATAGGATGAAGATCTATCTGAAAGGCATGGGGCTAAAATTTTGGATTCATGTGGAAACAAAATATATAGTTCCTACTAGGACTCTTACTACATATCAGTTTAAGGAACAACAAGAGAACATGCAAGCATTGGAGGCTATAGTAAGTACTCTATCTGATACTGAATATATTGATGTACATGGACTTGATACTACTTATGAATTTTGGGAAAAGTTAAAGATAATATATGGTGGAGACATACATGTGCAAAAAGATAGGGTAGACAGTTTGAAGGGAAAATATGATGACATGAAAATGGTAGAAGGTGAGAACATTGGTCAATATGGTCAAAGGAAAAAGGAAGTAGTTGGTGCTATCAAATCTGTCAGTGGTAACATTGAAGAAGGTGATGTGGTAAGTAAAATTTTGAGAACCTTTCTACCTTCTTATGCCATTAGAGTTTCTACTATACAAGAATTGAGGACATTTGATATTGTTTCTATTGATGGATTGATTGGTAAGCTCACTACTTTTAAATTAAGTAACTATGATAATAGTATGCCTAACTTTGAAGCATTTTTTAAGGCCTCTTTGTCATTAGCATCAGAGAAGAAGGGAAAATAGATAATTCATGAACCTTCCTACATGAAAAGTTATTCCGTGGAACTTGAATCTATCTTGGATGAAGAGAAGAAGCAAGAAGAACTTGAAGCATTACTTGCAAGAAGACTACCTAGAGGTACTGGTTAGTATAAATACAAGATAGTGCATATTACTGCCAGGTGTCCTAATGGTGAACAGAAAGAGAATTTAAAAAGATTCAAGGGAAAATAAAAGAAACAATGTTATGTTGCAATAGAAGAATGTGTGACTGATGAAGAATCTGATGACAATGATGAAGAAGTGATAGTGTTTGTTGTAGTCAAAGAAGAAACTATTGAAGATAAAAAAAGAAAAGGCATTGGTCTCACACATGGAACATGGTAATGTATGGTTTATTGATAGTGGGTTCTCACATCACATGACCGGTGACAAAAGTAAGTTCATAAAGCTAAATGAATTTGATGGTGGTGTGTTCAGGTTTGGAAACAATACACCTTGCATGGTAAGAGGTAAAGGTTTAATCTCTTTGAAAGGTAAAATAAATATTTATAATGTCTATTGGGTTGAAGGTGTTGCATATAACTTGTTGAGTGTTGGTCAGTTGAATAAAAAAGGTTATCATTCATATTTTAAAGGAGGTATGTGCAGGATACTTGGAAGCTTAGGAGATTTGATTGCTACTGGGAAACAAATAAAAGGTGACTTATTCTATCTTAATACTATTGTTAATAGTTGTTAAGTTGTTAATATTTAAGATAGTTAGCTGTGGCATAGAAGCTTATATCATGTTAATTTTGATTGTTTGATCAAGGTTAGTAAGTAAAATGTTGTTAGGGGATTGCCACAAATTTTGAAACTAGACAATGTAATGTGCAAGGATTGGGTAAGATGACTTGTTCTACTTTCAGTAGTAAGTCTTTTTCATCTAAAAATATATTGGATTTAGTACATAGTGGTCTTTCTAGTCCTATGAGAACAAAGAGTTGCCATGGAAATAAGTATTTCATGTTGTTTATTGATAACTATTCAAGAATGATGTGGGTGACATTATTGAAGGATAAATCTGAAGCTTTTTATAAGTTCAAAGTGTTCAGAGAACTTGTTGAGAATGAAATAGGTAAAATCTTGAAGTGTTTAAGATCAGACAAAGTAGGAGAGTTCACCTCTTGGGAGTTTGTTTAGTATTGTGAAGAAAATGGAATCAAGAGACAGATGTCAACACCAAGGACTCCTCAACAAAATGGAATTGCATAAAGGAGGAACATAACTATAGTTGATGCTGCTAGGAAAATAATTATTCAAGTTGATGTACCTATGTCATATTGGAGAGAAGCCATTAGAACTATAGTCTACATAATGAACCAGGTACAAGTGAAGAAAGGAAACATAAAGCCACCTTATGAATTGTGGTATGGTCATACACCTAGTGTTAAATATTTTAATTTTTTTGGTAGTAGATGCTATATCAAGAGAGATGATTTCACTGGAAAGTTTTATCCTAAGAGTGATGAAGGCATTTTATTGGGATATTATACCAAAAGCAAAGCCTATAAGTGTTTCAATAAAAGTACTAACAATATGATTTAAAGTACCAATGTGAAGGTATATGAATATCCAAAGAAATCAGATGAAACAAGCAAGAAATAATCAGAGATTGTCCAGGAGATTGTGTATGTGTAACCTAAAGTGCAATTTATAGTTGAACAGAACAATGACGAAGAAGTGGTTCAACAAAAAGAAGAAGATCATAGATCTGAACTAGTTATTCCAAGGTATGTAAAGTTTAATCATTCTACTGATCAAATCATAGGTGATAAAGATGGTGCAAGTGTGCCAACAAGAAGGAAAATCAGGAAAAGTAGATGTTTAATTTCAAAGTTTGAGCCTAAGACCGTGAATGAAGCTTTGAAGAATGATGATTGGATAAAAGACATGGAAGAGGAACTTGATCATATTTAAAAGAATGACACATGGTAACTTGTTCCTATATTACCATCAGACAAGAATGTGATTTGTACAAAGTAGGTTTTCAAAAACAAACTGAATGAAGATGGAGAAGTGGTTCATAATAAGGCAAGAATTGTATGTAAGGGCTATGCACAAGAGGAAGGATTAGACTATGGATAGAAATTTTATCCTATGGAAAGACTTTAAGGGTTAATAATTTTACTTTCTTATGCTACCTATAAGAAGTTCAAAGTTTGTCAAATGGATTCCAAATATGCTTTTCTAAATGGGATTCTTGAAGAAGAGGTTTACATAAATCAACCAAATGAATTTTCTTTAAGTGAGAACAAGGACATGGTGTGAAAGTTGCAAAAGGCACTGTATGGACTGAAACAAACATCTAGAGCATGGTATGAAATATTACACTCTTATCTCAACAAGATTGATTTCATAAGAAGTGAAGATAGTAATTTGTGCTTGAAGGTTGAAGATGATAAGGTATTGTTAGCTGAAGTGTTTGTGGATGACATAGTTTTTGGAGGAAATGATGAGATGAGCTTGGAGTTTGTTGGATAGATGAAGAAAGAGTTTGAGATGTCAATAATAGGAGAAATTAAGTTCTTTATTAGATTTTAGATTTTACAACTAAAGAATGGTATCTATATCAGTCAGTTCAAGTACATAAAGGAAGTACTGAAATTTTTTGGAATGGAAGATTCTAAGCCAGTTGAAACCCCATGGTGACTGAATGCAAGCTATCTAAGGATTATGAGTCAGGTATAGTGGATGAAACTCTATACAAGTCCATGATTCCTAAGTTGAATTATGTTATTCATACTAGACCATACATTGCACAAGTAGTTGGAATAGTGTCCATATTTTAGGATAATCCTAAGGAATCTCACATGGTAGCAGTAAAAAGGATATTCATGTACTTGAAAGGGACAAAATACTATGGTCTTTGGTATTATCATAGGGCGATTTCTCTTTGAGAATATTTAGTGATACAAATTGGGCAGGAAACATGATGACAGAAAGAGTAAAAGTGGAGAAGAATTCTTCATAGGAGGAATACTTGTGTCACATGGACAAGTAAGAAGAAAAATTGTATCTCCCAATCTTCTGTAGAAGCTAAGTATGTAGCAGTAGCTATCAATTGTACACAAATTGCATGGATGAATCAGATCCTAGAAGTTATCAAAGAGAAGGTAACTAAACATGTGACTATCTATTATGATAATACAAGTGCAATCAATATTTCAAACAATCTAGTAATGCATTCCAAGACTAAACATATTGCAATCAAGTATCATTTCTTAAGAGAGAAACTATAGGAAAAGGTAGTCAAGTTGGAATATGTGCCAACCAAGGAGTAGCTAGCGGATATATTCACTAAGCCATTACCTAAAGATACTTTTGAGTATCTAAGAGGTAAGTTAGGGGTTATTCCCCTACCTCAAGGATACTAAGATGTTGTAAGCATCAATCCAATGGACTCATTGAATATCTTTTACTATTGGGTTGATGTTAAAAAGGGACTAGTTGTTAGGGGGAGAAGTCAAGGAAAAGGGAATTTGGTTTAATGGAAAAGTCCATGTTGTAGGTACCTAGATGGTGTTAAGTTAAAATATTTATCAATACACCCAAGTGGAACCTTTGGCATTGGTGTCAAAGGGGTAGAAGAACTAGATGAAGACAAGGAAGATCAAGACAGGAAGTTTGGTGCATCGGCTAAGGGTGAGAAATTGTTATCAAATCAATATAGTGTTACCATTAATGCCAAAGGGGGATATTGTTGGCATAACTGATGCAGATATTGTTGAGTGTTTATTGGTGCAAGTTTGATGGCAGGAAGATCAGTTATTGTGTTGTCATTGATGACAACTTGGTGTTGTATTTGTTAATAGTGTTCTTGATGTGCTGCTAAGTATTTGTGGAGATGAATTATGTGTTACAATAGGAATTGGAGTGTGTGATCAATGTTGGAGACTCAAGGATGTCTCTAGTTGCATTTTGTATGATCATGTATGTTGGAAACAACAATGGAGCAAGTTATGATTGATTGAAGGGCAACAATGTAGACAGGAGAATAGATGGTGAATGATTTGATTGTTCTATCCAATCAATATAGATTCAAGTGTTGTGGTCATGATATGACTATCTTGACTAGGATATGTTATTAATACTATGATCGCTATAGGATTGGAGTACCGCAAGGCATTGTTTTAGTTGACATAAGATCGTTATATTCCTGATAGCAAAATGTTTGAAACAGGTTTGAGAAATTGGTTTTAGATCAGTGTATGGTGGTGATGTGATCAGTTGTAGTAGATGTTTTCATGATACAGGTGTCAAGGTGATGTGGCATAAAATATTTGTAATATCAAATTTTTATTCCATTTCTCTAGGTGATCGTATTTAATCAAGTCTTGGAAGTGTGTTGAAGAAGTCAAAAAAATAGATTGTTCTTTATTTAAATTGATGTGTGATGAATCTTGTGGCCGACCTGGACTTGTAATAAAATTTTATCAATTGGTATTACATTTTAGGGTTTAAGGATCGAGCGGGAATGATTGTAATTCAAATTTAATATGCTTTGTAAGGCAGTTAATTCCCTAATGAATATATATGTAAAATGATAAATTATGCAAGTGTAGATAGTGGATGCAAAGGTGTGGTCGAGTGAAGAGTGAAGATTGTCTACAAGAAGAAGAGGGTTTGTTCTTAATTGGATCTAAACAAGAAGAGGAGTTCTACACCTAGATTATTGTACTAGTTGAATTCTAATAAGTTCTACAAGAAAAACCCTTAACCAGGTAGATCCTAAAAAGTCTTGATCAGTAAATCCTTTAACCAAGTGACTCTTTAATTAGGTTTTAAATCCTTTAAAAAGGTTACTCCTAACAGGGTAAAGCTCCTAACAGAGCAAGAGGTAAATTGCTTGACTGAGTTACTCCTAACAGGGTCTGCTCCTAACAAGGCATCATTGTAAGCTCCTAACAGGGCTAGGCCTTTAATAGGGAACATTTCATAAGAGTGAAAATATTTGTGGGTACTAATTCCTACTGTGGTTTTTCCCTCTAACCAAGGGTTTCCATGATAAAAATATTGGTGTTACTTTGTTGCATGATTTGGATGTTTGTTTGGTCTCTTTGTTTATTGTTGCATAAGGTCTAAAGGTGATGAATGATGTTAATGTGTTGAATGAATTGAGAAAAGTTATAATCTGATAGAATATGTATTCCCCCCCCTCAGTAATCTTGGACCTTATAGTATTAACAGTGTTTTTGCACTTGTGAGATTTTTAACTAGTGACTGAGACACGGTCCCAGGACAAAGTATTCAATGTCAAATTGCATGTTTTGGCTTCTGCATGTGAAAATAGAGTATATAATTGACCTAGTGTAGAAAAAACACAGTTAATTATCGATGAGGTGTTGAAAACATACAAAATTTTCCAAGCCTATCAAAACCAATGAAGAAAATACAATGTTACCTCTTATGTTGAAAATATATTGAATTTAGCCCATGAAAAGTCTCTCATATTAGGATTTTGTTAAGTCTGCTCGACGTGTATTTTTTTTTACCATTGAAAACACGATGTTTTTCCACATTAGCAAGACATAAGTGCATCATTGAGATATTCTTTTGAGTCTATCCAATGAAAAACTCCTAAAAAGGAGAAAATAATAAGGTTATTGAATTAAGCTTGGAGTTAAGTAAAAAGTAAGCCTATACCACATGTTTTTTCCATTATGGTAAACTCGATGTATTTTTCCCATTATGGTAAAATGCAACATGTTTTTTGTCAATTGCCCATTTCAAGTAAGAGGCCAAAAAGCTAATTTGCTTCCAATAGGTTTTGATAGATTTTCCACAAATGTTTACTTAAGTGTATAATAAAAAATAAGGATTTTAATAAATTAATCTTGGACTTCAGTAAATATGAAGCCAATTCAACATGTTTTTACCATGATGGTAACTATTAACTATTTTATTCCGTCATTATTTTTAAAAATGTGTTGAAAAACCTAATTTGTTTCTTGTACTCTATTTTGATATATTTTCCTCAAATAGTTAGTCAAGTATATAATAGAAAATAATGAGTTATTAAATTAAGCTTAGAGTTAAGTAAACATTAAGCCAAATCGATGTGTTTTTACCATTATGGTAAAATGTGATGTGTTTTCCATAGATTGCACCTTTCAAGTAGGTGTCTAAAAAGATAATTTATTCTACATATATATCTAGTCTTATTTTGAGCACAACCCTAGTTTTATCTACTACCATCTCTCCAACCCTATGTCTATAACTTTATCTTATCCTATATGTAGGTTAATAATTATCATTTAATTCCTTCATATTCTACACATGTACATTGGGATTCTTCCTTCACTTCACTTATCCATGTTTTACCCTATTTTACATTAAAAAAAAAGTTATAACTTCTTACACATATGAATTTAGACCATCCACTTCATATAATCCCAATGCCACTGTGCAACATTACTTGACATTTAATTCCTACTCATATTTAATCCCTTCCAGAGAACTTGCCTCTTTTAATACATATTTCCATCCTCATATAGTTATTTCCTTATCCCATCACCTCACACTACCTTTTCATACTTACTTGACCTTGGCATGCCTAACATCCTCCATCATTTTCAGATAATATTGTAGATACTACATGGAGTTCTCTCTTATTCTTAAGAGGTCACTATAGGCCTCCATCATAATCCTTATTTCCCCAATGTTTTTTCCAATTCATTTCTACTATCTTTAATGTATCCTCACTTTTCCATATGTATGATGGTAAGGGGAGTGTGCCACCCATGTGTAATCATTTAATACCACATGTATATATTTTATCAACAAAAATCTCAAATTCATTAAAATTATCCTTCATATGCTCAAGGTCCATACATTTAGGTGGTTATATTCTCTCTCGCATCATACATATAGGGTCAAAGAAAACTTATAATATGGATTCAGGTTGCCTTGTCTTCTTATCTGCATAACTAGGTCCATATTTCAATTTCTCAATTGTTGTAGTTGTTATTTGAGTATTACAAGTGTCTATAATTTGCAGTGACTTACTAGAAGGATGGGAATGAGTCATTTTAAAAGAAGATGATGAAAATTTTATTACCTTGATTGAATTATATATAATGATGGAGAAAGATTAATGACTTTAATTGACTAAAGTGGATAAATTGTAGAGATAGTTCTACAAACACTAGTCTTACCCCTCATTTAATAAACAATATTATCATATGAACCTAATTAAGGGATTCATATATGTTATCTATGAGAGGCATAATTTTGTTTATTATATACCTCTTATATGTTGTAGGAGGATAGCTCTTTTGTGCTCTCTTCTTTTATTTTCCTTTTCCCATTTCATCTTTATAATGGTGCGACCATCTAATAGAATATTTCTAACCATTTAATTTATGATCTTCATTTTGTTATCTTTGTAAGTTATTTTTGTTGTCATTAGTTTTGTCAAAGTCATAATTCATGGATAAAATAGTCAGTGAATGGGTAAAGTCTCATAAAGGACTAGTCGGTAATACACATTGAGGCAGTTGGTCAAGACATAAAGCATTATGTAGTCAGTAAAGCAAAGAATTGAGAACTAAGTATACCAAGCATATTTTTATACCGAGTGGATATACTACATTGAGTCAAAAGGAATATGCAACTAAGCCAGACAGTTAATTCAAAAAGTGATAAGGACGCATTTAATGCATTGTTATTGCATTAATTACATTGCTACATGTATTAATAACAGTTGGTTACACGATCAATGATCGAGATAATTTAGGATGAAGATATAAGGCATAGATAAAGTGTTTAATGGGATTTTTTATATTTCCAAGAGAAGCACCAAGTACCGAGGTAAAAGTGACATGGTCACCGAACGAGAAAGAAGATCATACGGTTAAGGATAATCGTTTCCCAACTACCTCACATGATTAAGAGGTTAAAATTTAATCTTTATAAAGGATGAATTCATGATTTATGTTGTTGTTGGGGTTGATAAAGTTGATGTTGAAGGATTTAATGTTGTTATTGAATTGTTGAGGGAGAATAGCATAGAGCATAGCAGTACTGATAAGATTTAGCTACATCAGAGCAGAGCAGTGAAGTGTTACAGAGATCAGATTAAGGTAACACATATCAGAGCACATAGAGTCTGAATCAACATTTTTATTTGATGCAAAGTATAACAGAAATTTCATAGTTTAAACACTATTGTATTATGAAGGTTAAATCCCAACACTGGGTAGATCCTAACAGATCTTGTTATTGTAAATCCTTTAACCAGGTACATCTCTAAGTGTAGAGATTGTAAAATCCTCTAACCAGGTATACCTAATAAGTATTGTATACTCTTAACCGAGTAAGCGATCAGAAGTAGTGAAACCTTTGTAGCTCTAACTGAGCAACCTTTCATACTACAATTTAGTGAAAGTTGTGGGTGTCATCCCCACCATAGTTTTGTCCTCTAACCAAGGATTTATGCGTAACCAAAATCACTATGTTTTGAGTTTATTTGTTATGGTTTTAATTTTTTGAATTACATACTTTACATTACTTTCATTTCAATGCAATGGAGTCGGTAAACAAAGAATAGAAAGTTTATGGTTAATCAGTTAAGGTATTAAGTTAAAAAATTTATAAGTACTCATTCACCCCTCCCCTCTTAGTCCTTACTTTCCATACATTATTCTAACAATTGGTATCACAGTTGTTACTCTTGAGTTATAGGGTTTGACCACCTGAGAGTTAAAGATCCTAGTCATGGAAAGTTTTAGGTAGTTTAAAAGACTTGATGGTCTTGAATCTGAATTGGAAGGTGCAAGAGAGTTAATCATTGATTTGAAGAAGAAACTTGAAAGATCTCTAAGGTTTAGACTGAGAATTTATGATGAACTAAAGGTTACACAAGAACAAGTTGATACACTTGAAACAACATCTAAAGGCATTATAACTGATGAATCTGAAATAGCTATAAAAGAACTATTGGAAAAGAATGATACACTTACCGAGAAGTTGGACCTAATGAAGATAGATCTTTAAACCAGCATGATAATAATTACTGAGTTGATTGAAGGGAAAACGATTGTTGAAGATGAAAATAAAATGGTAGAAGATGATAAAAGACAAGTTGAGATGAAGCTACTGGAAAAATATAATGAGATCATGGGAATGACACAAGTTCACTATGACGTGGCCCATCAACTTCTGAGTGAAAATCAAGACAACACCAGAAAATAATTTGAGAATCAAGCACTGAAAGCTGAAATTGAAAGAATGGAATAAATATTGAAAGATGAGAAAGATGCAAATGAAATACTGAAAATAAACAAAGAAGCACTGAACTCTCTGGATCAATAATTTAAGAATCAGAAACAAAGAAATGATAAAGTAGGCATTGGATTCAAAGAGGACAACACCACCAAGAAAGGAGAATCATCAAAATCACAAAGAGATGAAAGTATCGCATCCCCACTGAGACAAAAGAAGCCAAGTTTCAATTACTGTGGGAAGCCTGGACATACTACTAATGTCTGCAAGAGAAGGAAAGGTAAATCATTGAGCATACCTAATTTTGATAGTTATTATTTTAGATGCAATAGGTATGGACATCAAGCATTTGAATGTAGAACTAATATGGTCAACAATACAAGGAAATCTAAGTTTGATGGTTACTGCAAGAATTGAGACAAGTTTGGATACAAAGCTAAAGAGTGGAGAATAAAGAAAAGAAATGAAAATTGGAAGCCTAACTAAGAGAATTCTAAAACCAACTGAGGAGGTATTTCTATACCATGGGACTATAATACAATAATTTTATGTTTATCATGTGGAAGGTATGGACACATTTCTTCAAACTGCATGTTGATGCATGGAAGGAGCAACAGAAGGGCATGGAGAAATCCTGGCATGGCATGTTTTCACTGTCATAAGGTAGGACACCTTGGGAGGAATTGTAGAAACCAAGGTGATGCATTGACCAAAGATGAAACTAAAGTAAAGCTCATACTACTATTGAGGAAATATGAGAACAAATGAATAAATCCTGGATGCAAAAAGACTCGGGATGAAGGGACATCATCCGGAAGCATAGACTACACCATCTCTATTGAGTTTGTTGCACTGAGCTCCACCTAATTGGTGAGAGTTATGTAGGGATTGAAAACCTATTGAAAATCTTATTTCAGTTTTGAAGTATTAGATTTGAGATCCATATTAGCATACTAAGATGCATTTGGATAAGTTGTGAGATTGAAGTATTGTGTATAGTTATTTTGTTTTATTCGATTAAGCAAAGTTACTACATAGTTGGTGAATAAGACAAAATAGACTCGACAAATCATTTATTGCAAAACCTAATACCTATTGGAAACCCTAATCAAGGAAAATATATAAATAGGGCAGTTTGTAGTTCATTTGAACTTACCATTTACAAGAGCATTTGAGCACGTTGCAAGGCGATCATTTCTGACATCCAATAAATGATATGAGAAGGTATTTCTGAATCATTTAAGAGAATTTTGAGAGCATTTTTGGTTACTTTATATTATCGAGCTACATTTGTGAAGTAATACCTATTTGAGCATTCCCTAGTTTGTGTTTAAGCTATCTTGAGAAGATATGGCACCGAGAGTCCAAAGATCCACACTGGTTAAGGATACAGAATCTGTATCTACTAAGCACAAGATTCCCCCCAGTAATTGCATCAGAAAAAGATATGATGAAATTATTATCTACAATCCATCCATGAATAATTCTGAATGATGATGTGCATACTTTTATGCATTTCAAGATTGAAGATTTTTGTCAAGAAGAAATTGATGCATCATTTAGTAAATTATGTAGACAAGAAATTGAAGGACGAGCACACTGACTTGGAAGAAAAGCATCTAACCCACATAATGAACCTACTGAGGGTATTCAAACCTGAATGGGTGAGAATGGTACTCATTTGAGTATGCATGTGAACCATGTGGTTGGATGAACTGATCAAAATTACAAAAGATGTTCTACATCTCATTACTGGATTACATATTGGTGATAGACCCAAGGCCGTGAAACAAATAGAAAGAGATAAACTTATTGAGTTTACAAAGGCATTGTGGGATGGAAGAGGCATGCAAATATCTACTATTGAAGACACCGAGCTGAGGTATGCATGCAACATTCTATCATACTGAGTATTTCAATCATCTGGAGTGGACAGCGTACCATGTAGTGTTGTGGACTTAGCATACAAGATAGTGAAGAAGGGAATAAAAATTGATGCTTGTGAGATTTTGTTGAAGCAACTGGATGATAACATGAATACTATCTGAAAGGAAAAGACCAATACTCTAAAGTTTAGTTCAATGTTGGTATGTATATTCTTCCATTTTTAGAACTCTTTCCCTTCAATTGGTGATATAGTATGGAAGACAGACAGAACTATCATATATAATATCAATAAGTGCATACAGAGTTTAGGTGATAACTTTGACACTATAATGGCTAATTATTTTACAAATTTTCAAGCTAGAATGCACAAAAGGTATAGGATACCACACCAATTGATTGCAAAATATCAAGACAAAAAAATTTTGAAGTTGACACTGGTGAATGTATAGAAAAGGTTGTTGAACCTATAGAAGAATGGATAGAACCTATGGGATATGAAATGAGTATTGATGAAGCCTCAAAATAGATAGAAGCCCTACTGGCACATCCAATTGATCCCAAATCTCCAAGATATGGAACTTATGAGGAAGTAAAAGAGAAAAGAAAGAACATCATTGACATACCCGAGGCAATAAGGAAAATAGAGAAGATGATTGAAAATATGTCTAAGACCCTAGGAGAAGATGAAACTAGTAATGTCAAATCTATTGTTGTAGTTGATAAGAATTGAAAATAGTACCCTCACCGAGTACTACTGGAAAAAAATGGAATACTAGGTCCTCTATACAAGGAAAAGATAAGGCTGCAATCAAGATAGTTCAACCGAAAGGTAGAACATATTCAAGAACTAGAGGAGGAAGGCAAGTTGTACACACCAGAAGAAGACTAAATCTTGGAAAGGGAAGTGACACAGAATGTGATAAGGCAAATAAGTGTGTACCTGTAGCAATTTTTGCTAATGTACCAAAGAGTCTAGATGAATTTCTTGAATCATTAAAGAAATTTGGAGGATTTGCAAGTTTCAGGCAGACTAAGTATGAGAAAATAAATGAGCTAGACATGAAAAAAATTTAAGATGTTGTGGTAGCAACACTACTAAACTACAGAGTCACACCAATTGAACTTGTTGATCACATACCATAGGAGTTATATGAAAAAAATGATGATAGATGGAAGTATTCCATGAATGCTGAAAAGACAATGAGAGAAAGGTCATTACTTAATACTATTCCTCATCTGGAACCATCACAAATCAAAGAAGCATTGAAGATATATTCTAATAAATTCATTGTCAAGGAAAGAGCCCTCAGGATAATGAATGGAGATATTGAATCTGTAGAAAAGGAGAAGGAAATAAAATGGAGAAAGATATACAATCTAGATAACACTGAGCATGGAGAGGTAGAAAAAAGTAAACAAGGAAGCATGGCTAATCAAGTAAAGGAAACCACTACCAATGTAGATCCAATTGATCTAACTTTAGAAAAAGGAGAGATACTTATTGAAGATATCACAGAAGAATTGGACCCTACAAAATATTTACATAATTATGATAATATTATGGACGCTCAAGTACATGACATCGAGTGTATGGACGTTGATCTAGATACACTATAGAGTCATGAACTGATATTGATACAAGTCCTTAGTTATACTAAATAGTCAGATACTACAGATGACATTGCACATGGAGCACCTAAGGACACTAAGACAGAGAAAGAGAAAGAAGAGGTAGAAGGAACCCATACCACCGAGACTGAGCAAGGAAAGACAACTGAGTTGGTACCACCAACTAACCCTAATGGTCAGCAACATACATTGCACCTACTGACACAAAAAAATTTCATGATACACAAAAATAAAAGTCACAAGAATCAAATCTTAATGATAAATCAGATGAGCATAAAGAGGAAGAAATACATGAAGAACATAAAGAAGAAGAAAAGATTGGAGAAAGAATTATTGGAACTCATACCGAGTCACCCGATGTAGGAAATGCATCACATTCAAAACTTTCTACTGGTGAAAGTATGTTGGGAGGTAAGAAGAAATCAAAGAAGAGGATCCCAAATGACTTAGAGAAACAAATAATCATTCCCAAAGTCGATCCTAACACTCTGAAGCATAAGTATTTAGGGAAATACTTAGAGTTAGTAGCTCTAAAGACAGCTCATAGTAAGTTGATTGCAAAGAGGAACAAGGCTACAATACTTGAAGATGTCAAGAAAATATTTTCAATAATTGTTCCCGAGGCCAAAATTGATGAAACAGAGAATCTACCGAATCAAGTTGGTGAATTGATCAAGCAGATCAAAGGACCAAATAAGGATATGACAGAATACAAGATGAAGATTCACCAAGAAAAAATGGAACAGAAACCAATTGAAGGACTTCTTCAAGAAAGAGAAGTGGATAAGATAACTCTATCTGAGTCATGTGAAGAAATTGAAAAGTTTCTTCTATTATTTCATTGTTTCAAAAATCTTGTATTCTTTCACATTTTACCCAGGATATCAGAAAGAAGGAAATTGAAGTTGAGAAAGAGCTGACAGAACAACTAAAGGCTATACCGACCGAGACTGGATCATTCCAGACATTTTATGCTAAATTACAAGAACTATTGGGAGTTCAAGCTTCATTGAAGCAGGAAGAGAATAAGATCTGATTGGAACTTCTTGAACTTCAAGAATTGCTCATACCCCACATCCAACCAATGCAGAAACAGTTGAAGCAGGCCCAAGAGCTAGTAAATTTTCTAGGATTAAGTACATTGGATGGTCTTACTGTCATTTTAGCAGATATATCCAAGCAGATTATGGTATTACAGACTCACCAAGACACTTGGGAGACTGTATTGTCAAGTATTCAAAAAAAGTATAAATATCTTTTTGACAGTTAGACTATAGTTGTAGAAGTTTTTGTCAAAAAAGGGGGATGTATTATGAAAATTTCAGGTGATATATTATGTATAAGAGATAAAGGGAGATATATGAGATATCAAAAAAAATCATATATGTGAAAATAAAAAAAGAGGAGAAGGAAAAGTGAATAGGGAGGAACTACTCAGGGGGAGTTATACATTTTGATGACTTTGAATATTTTTGTCAAAAATGCCCAACTAATGTCAAAGGGGAGATTGTTATCTCTGTAATTTATTTTTGTTTTCATTAGTTTTGTCAAAGTCATAGTTCATGGAGAAAATAGTTGGTGAATGGGGAAAGTCTCCTAAAGGACTAGTCGGTAATACACACCGAGACAGTCGGTCAAGACATAAAGCATTATGCAGTCGATAAAGAAAAGAATTGAGAACTAAGTATACCAAGCATATTTTGTTACCGAGTGGATATACTACACTGATTTAGAAGGAATATGCAACCGAGTCAGACATTTAATTCAAAAAGTGATAAGGATGCATTTAATGCATTATTACTGCATTAATTACATTGCTACAAGTATTAATAATAGTTGGTTACATGATCAACGATCGAGATATTTAATGATGAAGATCTAAGGCATAGGTCAAGAGGTTAATGGGAGTTTTATATTTCCAAGAGAAACACCCAGTACCGAGGTAAAAGTGATACAGTCACCGAACAAGAACAAGATCAAATGGTTTAGAATAATCATTTCCCAACTAACTCATAGGAATAAGAGGTTAAAATTTAATATTTATAAAGGATGAATTCATGACTTATTTTGTTTCTATTGGAGTTGATAAAGTTGATGTTGCAGGATTTAATGTTGTTATTTAATTATTGAGGGAGAAAAACACACATCAGAGCAGTACCGAGCATATTTAGATACAGCAAAGTAGAGCAGTGAAGTGTTATAGAGATCAAATTAAGGTAACACATATAAGAGCACATAGAGTCTGAATCAGAATTTGTATTTGATGTAAAGTATAACAGACATTTCATAGTTTAAACACTATTGTATTTTGAAGGTTAAATCCCAACACTGGGTAGATCCTAATAGATCTTATTATTGTAAATCCTTTAACCAGGTACATCTCTAAGTATAGAGATTGTAAAATCCTCTAACCAAGTAGACCTAATAAGTCTTGTATACTCGTAACCAATTAAGATATCAAAAGTAGAAAAACCTTTGTAACTCTAACCGAGAAACCATTCATACTTCATTTTAGTGAAATTTGTGGGTGTTATCCCCACCGTAATTTTGTCCTCTTGCCAAGGACTTATGCGTAACCAAAATCACTGTGTTATGATTTTATTTGTTATGGTATTAATGTTTTGAATTATAAACTTTACATTACTTTAATTTCAATGCAATGGAGTCGGTAAACAAAGAAAAACAAGGTTATGGTTAATCAGTTAAGGTATTATGTTAAAAGTTTTATAAGTACTGATTCACCCCTCCCCTCTCAGTCCTTACTTTCCATACATTATTCCAACAATTTCATCTTTTTTTGTTATTTTCCAAATGATAAAATGAAGAGGTATACTATCTATTTTTCTCTACCATAAAATAAAAGGTTAGCCTTCAAAACCTTCCTTTTTAGGAAACAAAGATATGTGCACCCAAAAGAAACTACTCTCCCCATTTCATTTTAATATAAGGATGTGATAGGATTTCATTGGAGATATGAAGTTGCAGGCTGAGTTATGCAATGTACTTTTAAACATGCAGAAGCTCAATTAATGATAAGTAAGATGTATTTTTCTACTCATTTGATGTTACCTCAAATTAATCATTGGATTTCATAGCCCTCCTCTTCTTGTAATAGAGGAAAGTGTACCCAAAAATAGTGTATTCCTCAATTTATCTCACTATAGAGTTCTGATAAGATTTCGTTGTAAATATAAAGTTACATGTTGAATTATATGTAGCATTTTTCAACCTTCTAAAGTTTTGTTTTTACTTTGTAGGATATATTTTTCTATTTATTGACAATTTTCAATAATAATGACAAAAGGTATTATTGAATGAGACGGAAAAATGAAAAAAAATAGATAGTAAAGTGGGTATTCATTCTATAATTCCATTATAATATAAGTGGAGGCAAGGGATGTTAGAGTAATCAGTTAGTTTACTTACTCTTTTTTGCTTAAGCTATCTCTTAGGTGCATATAATTAATACTTTATATTAATTATATTGCGCAACCTAGCATTTTTATTTTAGGGTTTGTTCACCTTTATAGGCTGAACTTTGTAATGTTTTTTCATAACTTAGAGAATAATATAGTGACTCTTCTTTTGAGAATCTCTGAGATCTGCTTTTTTTTTTTGTGCTTCTACTTTGTATCAGGTCATTTGCATGCAGGTGTATTCAGGTTCTGTGGATTTGCATGTTTCTCAAATCCTACATGGTATCAGAGCATTCTCTTACAGGTTCACAGTCACAGGCATTGCTTACCAAGTCATCTCAGGATACACAGAAGCCGAAGCCGAAGCCGAAGTAGATATCTGATTCCTCTTCTCAGCACTCTACTGGCCCACCATCTTCTTCTAAGAAGGAGAAATAGAAGTCTCAGAACCCCACTTGTTCGTATTGTCAGAAGGGCCCCCATGATGAGTCCCAGTGTTTTCAGAAGAGATTTAATGGCTATGAGAAACAGATTGCAGATTTGCAAGCTCTCCTTCAGAAGAGCACTATTTCCTCTCCATCCTCTTCCACCTCACAGGGGTCCGCTTTTCAGTCTTCTGCCTCTTCTTTGACATTTGGACAGGTTCATGCATTACGGGCATTTGTTGCATCCCCTTCATAGGTCCCTTGGATACTGGATTTAGGTGCTTCTCACCATATGGCATCTTCTTAGGATTTGTTCTCTTCTTTTGAGGCTTCTCCTATTCCTCATATTCTCATGGGGAATAACACTATATAGACAGTCTGTGGGACAGGTTCGGTCAGCATTCAGGATGGCACATTCAATGATGTATTGTATGTTCCATCTCTCTCTGCAAACCTTCTCTCGATTTATCAGATTACTTGCAGTGGGTCAGGGAAGACAGTTGAGTTCACGGCCGATTCACCCTTCATCAGGGATAGTGTGACAGGAGGCATTATTGCTACAGGGATAGTTGATCATTCCACCTATCTCTACACCTTCTCTCACTTTGGTCCACCATCTCCATTTTCGGAGCACAGCTCTCCCCTTTTGAGAGAGCATCATGAGGTGCAGTCAGGTCGCTTGAACCTTTGTGTTGTTCCTGAGACCATTGTTGTGACTGCCACACCTCATCCTGAGGAGTACTTTTCTCTTTAGCAGGATTCATCTTCAGCACTTCTTAACCCTTCAGCTCCATTCATTGAGCCACCAGGTGCAGTTTTTGAGGACTCTCCAGAGGACACTCATCTCCTCTTTGCTGACAGTGTCAGCACACCTATCATACCTCTTACATTGGGGATTCCCTTTCAGGATCCTCATGTCTACTCCTTTGAGCATCAGCTCGGCCTTCGAGTGACACCTCATCTTTCGAGGTCACCTCTTTAGTGCCCACTTCCTTTCACTCCTTTGTATTGGAGTCATGGTGGTTTGTTCATTGATCCAGGGGTTCTTTCATTTCGGGGGGGCTTTGAAGCCTCGACCCTCTCTCACGAGGGGGGGTTGGCAGCATGCATTGTACTACTAGCTTTGAGAGAGTCTCTTGAAGTCATTCTTTTTGTCTTTGCTTGCTTTTACATCTCTTTTTGGGGTAGGGTTTTTCCCACTGGGTTTTCTCTATTTCCCCAGTTTACAGAGATTTCTTTGTTGTTGGGTACCTGATCAGGCCTTGTTGCCGGGACCCATTTCTTTTGCTTTCTTAGTTGTGCTAGGTTAGCTTACCTCCTGAGCTTCACTTAAGAGGGGGTGTTAGAGTAATCAGTTAGTTTACTTACTCTTTTTCGCTTAAGCTATCTCTTAGGTGCATATAATTAATACTTTATATTAATTATATTGCGCAACCTAGCATTTCTATTTTAGGGTTTGTTCACCTTTATAGGCTGAACTTTTTAATGTTTTTTCATAACTTAGAGAATAATATAGTGACTCTTCTTTTGAGCATCTCTGAGTTCTTTTTCATTTTTGTGCTTCTACTTTGTATCAGGTCATTTGCATGCAGGTGTATTCGGGTTCTGTGGATTTGCATGTTTCTCAAATCCTACAAGGGAGTCTTGCATTTTCTCTTATCCTTTTCACGAGAGGAGAAATGGAGGAAAAATATGAACACGTGTAAGGGATAGGGAGAAAACTAGAGAGTGGGTAGATAAAGAGGCGAGAATCCTAGAGGGAGGGAGAGAGACATGAGAGACCTAGATGAGGAAAGAGAGGTGATATATATAGAGGAACAACAAGAGATTAATAATAATAAATGGTTAGAAAGGTGGATATGTCATCCCAAAATAGACTAATATAATGCATATAGGTTAATCACATCTTTTAACCTTGCAAGGTGTATTCTTTTCATAATGATAAAGCATAGAAATAGATCATCGGGCATATTTGGAAATTAAATAAGAATCTACTAATAAGAGATAAGATCTTACCAATTTGATGAAAGAGACAATTTATATAAGGATACATGAAATGAGAAAGAAAAAAAAAAGAACATCTTTCCAACTATGAACTAAGTTTGTGTAGGTTGCAAATTACTTTGTGTAGTTCAACCTAAAACTTCATATCTAAAATATAATCATGTTGAGGTGTACATGCCTCTTTTATTTGAAAATGAATGTTTTGATAACTAACCTTTAATTTGAGATAACATCAAATAAGAAGAAAAACCACATCTTACCAACTATGATATAATTTTGTGTAGGTTGAACAATACAATGTGTTTAGTTCAACCTATAACTTCGTATTTAAAATGAAATATCATTAAGGTGGAGACACCTACCTAAAGAGAAATGATTTGATATCCAACCTTTAATTTGAGATAACATAAAATGATTAAAAAGTACAGCACATCTCTCTCTCTCTCTCTCTCTCTCTCTCTCTCTCTCTCTCTCTCTCTCTCC
>MU224368.1:496266-516350 GCA_018584345.1 Thuja plicata
TATATATATATATAGACACACACACACACAAATTTATTTTAATTGATTTTATTTATTTATTATTTCAAATTTAAATATTTAATTAAAAACCTTTCTTCCTATCAAACTAGCTTAACTTACTATTTAAAGTGTGAAATTCTCAATTTAAAAAATTATTATATATAATTGAAAATGAATTCATTTCCTCTTCACTTTTCAAGTATAAAAAGATATATAAATTCCTTAGTATGAAGATATAATAAATCTAAACATATAAGTGTAAATATTAAATGAACACAGATACGGAATGAAAACACAATACGAAGAAGAGAAGACATGATTTTATCGTGGTTTGGCAATATGCCTATGTCCACACTCAAAGCAGGGAATCCTTATATTAACTCAATCAATCTTACAATACTTGACATCTGATCGTTAATCAAATTCATGACTATACAACCATTTATAAAGAGCTCTTCTAGATACAAAGAGAAGAGAGAAATGAATGGTCATGTGACTGTTGGGCTTCACATCCCAACAATCTCCCCCATGAAGTCCAACTGGCATAGCCATGCAGTGTGGCGGCCCCTGCTTCCTGTTTTGAAACTTAGAGAACAGCGAGAGCTTAAGAAGATCTCAACTTCGCAAGACTTTTCTCTAGCACCATCTGAATGAGTCTTCTCCACATCAAATCAGATTCAAATATATCCTCTCCAACAACAAATCAGGGCACAAGCTGGTCCATCATTCCATAAAAAAATTTACTACTTCCTGACTAAAAATACATGGGTCTTGAGTAACTCTCAAATTCTTCCATCTCCAAAACCTAATTGTTGTCCGTCCACCCAATCACCATGTCCACCGCTGATTTGATCTTCTGCTTGGCTGATACTTTGTCCAACAATTGGTCAAAACCCTGTGTATTGGGTGGTGGGAATAATATGGAAAGAAAATGCCATGGCTGCGATCCCAAATCTACTATGGGACTGCGGATTATATTGTGTCCAATCTGTACCTTATCAAGAAGAAGACTTTCAAGAAAGTTATCAAGATTAACTTCTTTTGTTGCCTCTGCAGATTTATCATCCTCCAGCAACTTCCCTACCACTACGACACCTTCTACACCATCCTCACGCATCTGATTGGTTTCCTTACAAAGAAATTTGCATTGCAAATTATCTTCAAATAGTTTTTGTGACAAAGAATCAGTCTCATACCCCATGTAGATTGCAGATATCCCATCGAAACTAATTTTTCCAGCTGTCTGCATACCATTGGCATTTGGTAATACTTGCAAAGGACATGGTTTTGATAACCAAGCTGGCTGCGTACGCAGACCAACATTTTGGGCTTTCAAACTTCCTATGGGTCTACAACCATCATGCAAGTCAAGCTGCCCACCATCCAAGTGAACCAAATTTGCTAAAATTGCATTATCTTTTGTTATTTTTTGCGGCAGATGTTTGTCTTGTGCAATAATCGAATACCCCAAATTATGAACAGGGGAATTTAGACTTGGTTGCATACTCCCGTGGCTGCCACTTGATCCACCCATGTCTGTGGATATCAAACCAGGATGAGCAACATATTGGGTTTCTTGACCCTCTTTTTGGCCAATACGTAGGCCTCTTCTCTCGACTGCAATAGCCTCAACATCTTCTGCATTTTTATCTTCTTTTACAACGAGCTTCTCGTCTGCCCTTTCATCTTATTTTGCAATGAATTTTTCATCTACCCTTTCATCTTCTTCTACAATGAAGTTTCTCACAGACTGTCGTTGACCAAGAACAAGCGCTTCTTCATTATCTAGCTACAACATTCTATGAATTTTGGAAGCAAAATCATTTGGATTATCAAGACTGAAGCCAGAAGCAAAGAAATCCATTTTATAAAAGACCATCACCAAGTCCTTAATAGACTTGCCAGACTTGTCTGTCTTTTCCCTCTTCCGCAATTCTTCATGACATTTTTCCTACGTCGCACACCACCTGTGCACTCAAGAATTGCATAAAGCTCAAATCTGAGAGCTCTTAAATCTTCTTCTGGTTCAGCTTCAGGCTTATCTTCCCAGCCATCCCACCAATGCACATGGCAAATTCTTTTAGCTTTTGCAAGCCCAACATCATTCTCTACTGAGCGTAAACTTCCAAGAAATTCATCGATGACAAAATTGACTTCATCTTCTTCCATCTCTGCTCTAGCCTCGCCTAGGCTCTGATACCAATTGTAAATATTAAATGAACATAGAAACGGAATGAAAACACAATACAAAGAAGAGAAGACACAATTTTATCGTGGTTCGGCAATATGCTTACGTCCACACTCGAAGCAGGGAATCCTTATATTAACTCAATCAATCTTACAATACTTGACATCTGATAGTTAATCGAATTCATCACTATACAACCATTTATAAAGAGCTCTTCTAGACATGAAGAGAAGAGAGAAATGAACGGTCATGTGACCATTGGGCTTCACATCCCAACAATAAGAAATGGATTATTTATATGTATCAAAAAAAAATCTTTTAACTACACATAAATTTATTTATTTTATTTTCATTTATGTTTGTGAATCAAATTAAATAAAAATTATTCAAAACATCATATTAAATACTTTTTATTCTCACATATTTCTTTTGAGTATGTCACGTATTAACTCTATGTAATACATGGATGAGATTGAATGATTCTCAAAATATAAATGTCTTACCTAAATATTTATTTATTTATTTTAATAAGGTGGCATTGCCACTTAATATATTATATTAATAATAACTAGTTCAAAGAGCTCCCAGAGAAAAGAAGGAAAAAGAAAAACTTTGATCCTTGCCTGTAAACACCTAAATATTAGGTTTATGTATCACTTCAATTTTAAATGTCTTAATAGGTCCAAGCTTTTAGAGGGTTTATTTCTTAAAAATTTGTATTTTGTTTATTAAGTATTAGAACCCCAAAGGTTTCTTTTTTCCAAAATATGGTTATAAACAATAGTCCAAAAGATAAAATTTTATCAAAACTTTTATCCTTTTTACTACTATATAAATGAGAATTGAAATAAGCTAAATTTAAAGTTCAAATTTATCTAGATTTTTAAAATCTTAGTAATTGAAATTTGATAAATATTTTTCGTAAAATCTTAGATTTGTCAAAATATATCAATCTAATTCATTTTATATTGATGCAAATATAATCTTTACTCTCTAATAAGATAAATATTACACAAAAACAATAGATTTAAATTTAAAATAGAACACGATGCACAAAATATTGATGTAGTTACGATAGATAAGATAGTTCACATGGATTTGTAATACAATGTGAATAAACATATTATTTAAACATTAAAAGAAGTAGCTAATTCAAAATTTATACTTATGATCGTAGGATTGCTATGACGGGGTTGATATTTAAAATTAAAATATAAAAAATGATATTGCTAGTTGTTGTATGCATTATTTCTTTAGTACCCATAAATTTTAAGCTCAAGCTCAACCTTAATCATAATAAGATAGGTCAAACATGTTTTTTCTTCCAGAACCTATGACTTTTAAGCTCAAGCTCAACCTTAACCATAATAAGATAGGTGAAACATGACTTTTAGAAGAAAACAATGCATCATTTCAATATGAGTTATGCCAGAATTTTCTTTTCTATGAGCTTTGATAGCTGAGTTGAGAGTCGTTATGATCAAAATCACTCCCACTAATTAGACTATTCTTGTGTGCATTTATTTGAAAACTTTACCCATTTTTGCTTTTTGCATTTCTTGTGGAAATGTTCTTCCTTCTAGTAAAACATTTTACTCGATTGTTACTTTTTCACCCATCAAAATTTAATGTAATAGTATCTTTTCCTTCAAGTGAAATCAACCTATTGGGTGAAAAAGCATTATGTTATAGCTTTACCTTCCTAGTAAAAATAAAAAATTTCCACTTACACTCACTTGTATTTTAAATTACCCTTCCTAGGTAAAATTAACCACTCACTACCTTGAATACATTTTATAACTTTCCTCTTGAGATTATTTGACTCTCAATAACCTTTTCCAATGAATCTCCCATTTTTCTTTTATATTCTTACTTTGCATCTTAAATGTATAGTTTTATAATATCTAAAACATTTTCTTATCTCCCATATTAAAAGCTTCAAATGATGTTTTAAATTTGCAACCATTGACAAGAGAATTCTATTCATCAACAAGTAAAACCATAAACTAAATAGCTCAAGATAATACAAATTGTTCCCATGCAAATACACATTCTTAATATTCTACAACAGCTAACGTTTACCAATATTCAATAGATAAAGAGCAACTGAAATTAAATAAAATGAATTCAATAGAATTGTAGCAATAAACGAAGAGAAGCATGTTCAACTTCAACTTCCATGGAAGGAAGTTGTTAGTCCATAGCCTAGCCCTCATATTCTCTCTTCGATATAAACTAGGCTCTCAAAGCATATTAACAGATAAAAATTCTTATTTGTGTTCAAAAGATTGGTTGCTTACATAACAGAGGTATACAAAAATAGACTCCTCTAGTTAGGCCATGGATTCAAGCTTTATTTATTGAAACAAAAGTGAACAAATTATGCTATCATGTATGTAATGAGGTATGACCTACTATAGAATCTTAGGCATGCATAACATTGACGATTTGCCTGGAAATTAGCTAGAGCATTTCACATATGCATAGACTAAATGAGGGCCCCACCATACCTTATGCACCTTCATATTTTGGTGAAAATTCCTTATAATAAGGGAGATCATATTGCTTTCATGGGGTCCAATATCCATTTTAAAATAGCTACCCAATGATATGCATTTGAATCATTTTAAAATGATTTAAACTAGTGATTTACTCTTTGGAACATTTAAGTCTTTTATCACAATGATTAAAAATAAGAAAACTTGTCTGGCATTTAACCAAAATTGAAACCTACTTCTTGTGCCCAGAATTAGCGTGTCAATTATTATTTAAATCATGAAATATTTTAAATAATAATATTTCTTCAACTCAAGATCATCGTGCTATCGTAATATCATAGTGAATATTGAGTTCCCTTGTGGACACCATTAAAAACAATTTTCATTTTTATTCACTCGGACCTTAAAAACTAACCCCAAACCACTTCAGTATGCATTTCGAATTAAAAATGCAACGCGTGTCATCACTGAAGATTGAATTTCAACCCTTCTATATACAACTCAAGACAAGCACGTGGAATTCAAAACTGGTCAAAAAATAACGTGGGATCGTGGCAACTGGTAAGTGTTAGTATTCAAGGGCACTAATAGGGGGGGTGAATCAGTGTACCCACAATTCTGAAACAATACTTAAATGTGTACCACAAGATCCAACATGCAAAAGCAAACAATACACAGAAACTTAACACATAAACCATTCATGTCAAATAGACACAACACACAACATTTTTCCATGGAAACCCTTGTTAGAGGGAGAAAACCATGTGTGGGATGGTATCCACAAATTTTACTAGTGCACCAAGAAATTTTCCCTGTTAGGGCATACCCGGTTAAGAGTATTTTATCCCGGTTAGAAGCTAAAATTCATGTTAAATACTATGTTGTTAAGAGATTTCAAACTCCTTCTAAGAGTCCCCAGGTATTTTACACTTTAGATCATGTTAGAGATCCTTCCCACCCTATTAAGAGCGACCTTGTGAAAGGATTTTAACTTGCAAATTAACCTATTAGGACTTGCCTTGAGATAGACCCAAGAATGTCTAATCTAAATATGACCTTTCTTTCTGAAAGATCTGCTTCAGCTCTGATCACTACACTTCCTTAGACATAAACCAACTCCAAAAAATCATTAATTCCAATCGCAACGCCTAAAACTATAACCCTAATTCACAATTTCATCCTTCTTTTATAACAAGATATACAAGTCAGCCTTTAACCTAAAACATTTTACCCACCGACCTAAAATTCAAATTCAATCCCACCAAATCACATTGGTCAACTCAATAAAATGAATACATCATAAATCAGGTTGCAAACAATCATTAACTAACATTAAATTGATCGGTAAATAGATCCAATCAAACTTGTTCTGACTGTCTTATGTTCTTCCTATCAGTGTCACTTGAATCTTCAATAACTCGATCAATTCTTTAAACTAACTGATGTGATTGTAGACATAGGTAGATATACCTATATAGATGATAATTACATGATCACACACCCTAACTCAATCTCCAACTCCACATTTATTCACCTAATTGTCACTCATCGTTCTTTACCCGATTGACTATACACTTAGTAATTTCTTCAATTGAATCTCTATCACCATCGGTACTTATGATCTCTCATCTCCAATACATCATGTTTCCAGCAATGACAACACCTCAATACAATATGATAAAAACACATATCATCTTCACCAAATACCAACAATATCCTCCTTTGGCATTGATGGCAACACTTAGAAGAATAAACATGAAATTTTCCTAAGTGTCGAATCTACTGCAAAAATGAAAAATACAATTACATTGCATTTGGAGTAAACAAATTCCAATAGCTCAAAAGCTCCCCCTAGGAATTACAATCATGTATACTACATCCCTTAACCCTTACAAAATGAACTGAGCCAAATTTTAGCTTAAGTGCATCATACATTACCTCCCCCTTTGACAACAATGAAAAAGATATGACAAAAATGTAAAAATTGTATTTATATAGGAGTAGTATCATCTAATTACATTCTACTCAAAATATCATTGAAGTTGACCTTTAAAATATGTAGATTAATGTCTCATTTCTTCAATAGAACTTCCATTGTAGCTATCGGCCCACTTAACAAAAATACTAGCTCTTCCAAACCATCAATAGTACACACATCTGGGAATGCCAAATATTTTTTTGCCTCCTTCACTCCCTGTTGCAAGACTTCTAGCTTCGGTATCAATAAAATTTGAAACTCTAATGAGTTAGCAATCCTCTTTTCTTCATCTGACTGATTGGCTCTCAATGTAATGTTTATATTACTCACTTTCCTACTAAATATTGTAGCAGATTCAGTGTGGGGATTAAAATTGGACATGAGTAGCCTAATCTCTTGTTGAGATTCACTCTTTTCCATTACCAAATCCTTCAAAAAATGAGAGAAATCAGAAATAAAATTCAAAATTTTAGTACCTTCAGTTAGTGCACTCTTCATTTGGTTAACAGATTTTGTGAGCATTTTATTATCAGTGACAATTGACTAAGCTAACTTTTCTGATCATTTCTTCTCATAGGCCTTCTCTACCTCAAAATGGTTGTATCTTCTAAACTCTCCAACTCTTCACCAGTTGCATATACCAGTTGAACTAATTGATCTATGGATCTAGCATTTTCATCATATGTAACAATTCTCAATAATTCTAAAAATAAGTCTCGTGCAGTAACAATTACCTGAGCATATTGTTCCATCATCTTTTGGTTTGCCTTTGACTTAATTACAACAACAATGTTGATCATCTCCTGAGGGCTCATTGCACTAAAATAAATATGTCCTTTAAGTACTAATTCCTCATCAAGTTGTATCTCAGACTTTGTTTGAGGAGTGACCTTATTTTCACTTTGATCATTTTCAATAACTTATTCTTCTTGTACTTGTTTCACTATGATGTTAAATTTTGTATCTTCCTTTTCTTTTTCCTTCTCTTGTGATTGCACATTGGTAATGTCTTTTCCCTGGATATCATCTGTCTTACCCTGACCAGTACCTGTGCTCACTGTATCATCTTCCTTTTGCATTTTAGTCTTTATTCATGGTTCTTGAGTGTCCAATGGGTCATTTTGTACCTCCATGATAGGAACATATGTTGAACTATCATTTTCATCAAGTGTAACTTGCACATTATCAATCTTGAAACCTTCTGCAATTTTTATGACCACCAAGTCATCCTTCTTCTCTTTTGTTGTCTTCTCATCAACATTCATAGGAGTTGTTCCACTTGTGTCTTAGTTCAAACCTAAGTGTTTTCTCAATATATCCTTAGTTTCATCCCTTACCGATTGAACTTCTCCAATCATCAACCTTTTAGCTCTAGCTCTTGTCCTAAGTGGAGGTCTTACCTCTTTAAATTTTTTCTCTATCTCCTCTATAGTAGAATTAGGAATTAAACCCAACAAAGAATGTTTGACCAACTCTCTATCTCTTGAAAGTGCATGCTTCCACCTAGCATCAATTACATCATACAATGTTGCATGGATTTGACCTTTCATCTCTATAGATGCTTTTCTTAATCTATGCATACTGAAAGCTACAACATCTTCCATCAATCTTTTGTCTTCTTCATTCACCTTGACATTAAAATTTTTGACTCCAACCAACATACCATGACTCTTCACTTTAAACACTATTTTTTCAACAGATATAAACTTTCCAAAATCAATTTTATCAGATTTACCTTCAACAGACTTAGTGGTACAGGAACCTACTACCTTTTTTTTTCTTTCCTTCTGTCTTAAGCTCCTTCTTCTCACTTTCTAATTCAATATCCTCACTTTCTTCATCTTCTCCTTTCTTCTCTCTTTGAGTGTGTTCCTTCTTCGTCTTCCCTCTCACCTTAGCAGTGCTAGGAGTCTCCTTTACTATAATTGTCTTTGGATTTGAAATTACTATAGGTTTCTTCTTTGTAAAGACCAGAGGAGAAATTTTCTCCTTCTTTACTTGAGTGGTGCTTCAGGTCTGTCTACCGATTGGTGCACTACAGGTTGCACCCACTTCTCCAACTTCAACTTTTTCTACTTTAGATGTATCATCACATTGTGAAACATGCTTTTATCTAATCTTCTCCAACTATTATTTAGTGAAACCTTTCTTCACCATAAATGTGTCAATGTCTTTCTTTACTTTCCTTTCAATTACAAGTTTCATTAGCTCACTGTGAACTTTGAGATATTTTTCTTCATAAGTTCCAAATCTTGGTTTCTCAGAGTCTACTGATTGAGCCAACAGGTTGTCTGCATATAGAGATAGTAAATCCCCTTCCACTTCATATCCCATGGGCATTACCCATGAAGTTATGGGCTCAAATTCTTCCATCATACATGTATCAATGTCAACCATGAAACATATGGTGTCCTTGTACTTCTCTACAATAGTTGATGGAATTCTCTCTCTTGTGCATTTTATTCTTAAAATATTTTAAATAACCCCAAACTGTGCTTGTGAATCCATTATCCAACAAATTAATTGAGTTATAAATTTGAATGGATACTGTAACATCATTGGCCCAACTAGTATTCCCTTTTCCAGTAAACATGTTCTGAAAATAGAAGAATAAACACATGATTACCTAGCCATATTTAAATTTATGCCTTTTATCTTTCTTTATCTTCTCCAGGTTCATCAATAATTGTTCCCTCATGACTTATGTTAATTCATAATCTTCATTGCCCTTCATTATCATATGATTTGTATGAATAGCACCACCAGGTATGCTATTCAACCTACTAGAGTGATAAACCATATAACTGATAACCATAGCAACATACTTCACCTCTTTATTAGTTATATCATTAAAAGTCATTGCACGACCATCCCATCTTGACTTTTTCATTATGATTAATTCTTCCTTTGGAATGGTGTGAAGAACAGGTACATTTTTGGTTGAGCATAGGTCAGTAACAGCATGAATGACCTCCTTTTTTATTTTGTACAGTTTGTCTAGCCACGTGAACTAGTCATGGATTCTTCTCAAGACAAACCTAAATTGGTCTTCCTCAAACTCGTCTGGATAGTTTTCTGCATAATGAAAACCTTTTTCTTCTATGCGTTTATGTTCATCTTTTAGCACCATTTTATCATTACACATTTCCTCATATTGGGTACAAATTGTATTTGACCCTAAATCTTCTAGTTTGTAATGAATGAAAGCTCTTACAATTTTTGTATGTAAAACTATGTAGGGCACACTGGATAATGCACCCACTGGATCATTTTCCATAGACTTAAAAGGATGTAACTTAAATACTTGTTGTGGTCTCTCTGTTATATCGATAAAATTTGGTGTAGCCATCTCAAATTTCCAACAATGCAAATAGTTATTTGATAAATACCTTAAATAGATCAAAAACTAGGGCTTCTTCTGACGAACTTGACGATTCCTGATAAATTTCTTCTTGTAGATGAGCACACAAAATATTTTCTTTCCTCTTGAATCATAACAGACAATTCAAACAATGCACCTTTAGTTTCACAACATCTTACACAATGCGCAAGGTGGGAATAAAATCCAAAAATATATTTTTATCTACCTTCGCACACATGCAATAAATGCACTAACCGATAGAACTATCCTTTTCACTGATTGACCAGAAACTCATTACCAATGATAAAAAACATCATAAAATTCATCAAAAATTCATAATACATTCCATAAATCCTCAATGCATCTTAGCATGCTGATAGATATTACCACACATCTTTCGGGGGGTCTGAAAGATGGATTCAACAATAATTGCTCCCCTTAAGCCATATGATAGCTTAGTTTGATGATAAATTCTCCACACATGATGGAGATGTGGATTTCTCTGATGACTGAGTGTCTTCTTTCTTCTTCCAAACCTTGTTCATCTCATTCCTGACTTCTTCTGCATTCACAATATGCTTCCCTTTCTGATTGCTTGACTTATTTACCGATTGGTTCATTGACTTGCAATTGCTTTCTAAATGTCCAATCTTATGACAAAGAAAACATGTCATACTAGTTGACTTTCAAGGTCCAACATTACCTCTTTCCATCCTCATTCTATAATTCATAGTTAAGTATCCATAGTTACCAAAAACTAAGAAAGTGGCATTCATTTGCCTCTCTCTTTGATAAAGTCTTTCGTGGTTCACTGGTGACCTTTGATTGTTCAAAATTTTCCTACACTCATTATCTTTGTGACCATATTTGTTTCAGTTGTAATAGTAACCATCAAAGCTACTAGATCTACTACTGGGTCTAGATCTACAATCATAAGCAGTATGATCATACCTATTCCAGTTATAGCAATGGGTGTGTGCACCAAGTTGTGGACCAAAAAGGGGGGTATAAGTGGACACATTTTTTCTGAAATCGGGTAGACCTAATCTTGGAACAAGCATTTGAGGGTCATGCACTCAAAATAAGATGTGTAAAAATTAAAAAAATTAGTACTCTGAATCTAGTTTCTAAAACTCTATTTTTTTTAAAAACCAATAAGATTAAGAGGGTCAAACCTCACGTGCACGAAAACATGTTCCTGATTTTTTTGGAAAAACATAACATAGTTGTTTCCATGCGCAGTACAAAAGATATAAATATATTTAGTATTGTTTAAATCCCTTTGGTAGGATTATGGGTAAGAGTGAGATCTAGAAGTTGTGTATTTTTCTGTAATTTTCTGATGAGTAATTTTTTTCTATGATTTTTTGAAGTGATCGCATCCTGAAAATTTGGTACCTGTCCGTGTGCTGGGCATAACTTGCATCAAAATAATAAAAAATGAAAACTTTTTTTTAAAATTGTATAGAATCAAGTGTAGAAAAATAATATTTAATTTATTTGTAATTTTATTAAGTATATCAAAATTTATTAAAAAAATGGTAGACATGTCTGTGAGGACAATCAAGACACTGGTAAAGAAAATTAAAGTTTACTATGCTAATGTTGTCCAAAAATAGAAAAAATTATATGGTTAGAAAGCTAAGAAGACGTATGAGATTATGCTAAAAATTATAAAGCTACCCAGTTGACAAATTGAAAACCTGATGAAGATAAAGTCGAGAATTCATCGTACAAGATGAAAAAATGTCTAAAAGAACAAAAGTGGAGGGAAAATGAGCCTCCAAGCCTTTGGGTCATTTTCCAAAGCTCTTCCCAAGCCATAACCCGATCGGGTTTCTAAATTTCAAATAACCCAATCGGGTTTATGAAAATAAAAAAGCACTTCAAAACCCGATCGGGTTTTGAAGAAGTAAAACTTATGCATTTTATTCTCCATAACCCGATCAGGTTTTGAAGAAACTAAAAGAGGCTTTGCTCTAGAAGCCATAACTTCCACATACGGAGTCTAATTGACTCTGTTCAAAAAGCATAGGAAAGATCTTGAGATGATCTAATACATTATTAACCTATGATCATCTTTAGGCATCAACATTTTTTATGCCATCCATTTGAATCAAGTAAGGTATAAAATAGGTACTCATTATTGCCCATACATGCAACGTATAGGAAAATCAGTATTCTCTCTCTCTCTCTCTCTCTCTCTCTCTCTCTGGTGCAGGAGCACCCTAAGGTCTTTGAAAGATCTTTTTAGTCATTTTGGCTTGTAGGTTGGTTTGGCCAACCATTAGTGAATAAGTACTATGTTATAAAGTCCAAAGTGTGTCTAAGGTGTGATTAGGGTTAGTAGTGTTTATGGTTGAGTAGTTGTTGAGGTCAAGTTGCATTTAGGGGTCTATATCCTTAGAAGTCAACCAAAAGGTCAAAGGGTTGACCAAAAATCCAAAATGGAGTGGAATTCAAGTTTTTAATTTTTTTAAGTGTTTTAAGGTCATATGATAAGTTTTAGGACCAAGTTGGGCCATTGGAATTGGTAAAATGTCATTTTGAGAAAAAATGTAAAATTTGTCATGACAACTTTTGCAACTTTGCAAAGTTGTCATGACAACATTTCCTTGTTCTTAGGAATTGGATTTAATTATTCCCAAATCCCAATATGAGGGTCCAAACATGTGGTAATATGATATATAAGGTGGAACAAACCCTAAAGTGACAGTTAGAGTTCATTGTGTACGGACTGTTTATGGAGAAGTAAGGTTTTTACACTGTATCTTGTAGACAGAGCCATTATCCAATACTTTAATAGATTGAATGGGTTGAATTAATGCATTGGGATTGTTTTGTGTGTTATTTTCTTAGTCTCTATGGAATTGGTTTCATCATTTAATCATACTGGTTAGCATTTTGTAGATTACTTAGGTTTTACTGGTTCATTGTCCAATTTTGGACCAGTCATGTAGATAATGGCTTTTCTTGGAGTTCCCATGGTCCAAAGTCTTATGAAAACTTGGAATAAAGTAAATCCTTGTATATACAATGTACATATGGTGTGTGGAGTGTGTGTGTGTGCAAGGAAAGCATGATAACATTCAGGCCCTATGTGAGTACCAGTTATTCTGGCTAGGGGAATTGAACAGTGCAGAGGCAATAAAGATTGCTTGGTATGTGCCAATAATTGGTAGAGGAGTGTAGGGGCATGTATCACAGACATGTTGATGGAATGAGAAGATCAGAGGAGGTATTTAGTATAGTTTTTGAAAGCCAAGAAACCAAACCAGTGTACATGCCCTAGAAACCCTCAATTTTAGGGGTTTGGTGAAAGTCCAATGTATAGACAAGATGGAGAATTAAGACCTAGTAAATATTTAAACCGAGGAAAAACCCACAAGAAATATGTGATTAGTTTCCAGGGGTGTTAAGGGATTTTGAGAGTAAATCCACTTTTTCAGTGTTTAGGAGGGTTAATTAGGCCTAAAAGGCTACAAGGCTTTAATACTAGAAATCTTGAACCCGATTGAAATTAAACTAAAAGATCCACAAATTTAGACTTAGGTAAGTTTAAAGAGACCTAAGAGGGGTTAGGAATCCAATATCAAAGAGGATAGGACAAATGGAAAGAAAGATGACCAAAAGAAGCCATGGATGTTAAGGGTTAGAGAGAAGGATCTAGTGAGGAATTGAACTTGTTGGAGAGCTCCTAGTGAGTTAAGAGGATCAGATAGGAATCCTCTAGTTAGGGTGGTGATAGAAACCCTAAGAAAGACTAAGAGAAGGTCTAGGAGAGAGCAAGAAAGCTCTCTCTCTCTCTCTCTTTGTGTGTGTATATATATATATATATATATATATCTCGCTCCTTAGAGAGAGAGGGTTTGGGAGTGGGACATAATATGATAAGGAGAGAGAGAGAGAGAGAGCATACTGATTTTCATATACGTTACATGTATGGGAAATAATGAGTACCTATTTTATACCTTAATTGATTCAAATGGATGGAAAAAAAATGTTGATGCCTAAATATGATCATAGGTTAATAATGTGTTAGATCATCTCAAGATCTTTCCTATGCTTTTTGAACGGAGTCAATCGGACTCCGTATGTGGAAGTTATGGCTTCTAGAGCAAAGCATATTTTAGTTTCTTCAGAACCCGATCGGGTTATGGAGAATAAAATGCATAAGTTTTACTTCTTCAAAACCCGATCGGGTTTTGAAGTACTTTTTTATTTTTAGAACCCGATCGAGTTATTTAAAATTTAGAAACCCGTTCGGGTTCTGAGACAGATTATGTTTTTTAATAATATTTTCTAGGCTTGGTTACCAAGCCAAGAACAATTTCTAATTTTTAATAACCCGATCAGGTTATATGAAATTTGAATTTTTTGTAAAGATGTGTCCACTTTTTTGGTCCACAACTTGGTGCACATACCCCAATATCCATCAAAATTTCTAGATCTATTATCAGACTTACTTTTACATGCATTTGTAGTATGTCAGGTACCTTATGACATTTGAAACATACAGGTTTGTAGGCTTTCCTACCAATATTTATTTGTGTTACCTTCAGTGGAGACTTTCCTTCTTTCTTAATTTCCTTTGTTCCAAAGGATTATCCAACTTCAAAAGTAGTATATCAAGTGTAACCAAGTCTTGTAGTCTCTTTGCTTCTTCTTTGATTTCTCAGTTGTTCATAAAGTTTTGCAGTGCTCTCATTGAATTTATTGACCAAATCATAACCATTCTTCAGCTCTCATGTTAGTTTCTCATTCTTATTTCTCAAATCTTCATTCAGTCTTAAGGCTTCTTGAATTTCTTCATTTGTATCATTTAAATGTTCATGCATTGTAGCAACCTCTTTTTCAAATCTGAAATTTTCTTCCATTTTTTCCTCTAAGATTTATGTTGAGGTTTACAATTGTCACCCCAACTTAGGCATTAGGGCTGCACGACAATCCCATCCTAACAATTGAAACCTTCTCTAGCTGTGGGTAGACTATGTTTAAGAAGGAATCTCTGGATTCTAGGTCGGTTCCTATTGAATTTGGGTATCAACTTTATACTATCTTCCCCTGATTTTGGGAGTGAAAGAGAGAAATTCTAACTAAAATTGCATGAACAAAACTTGAAAAGGTGATACACCAAATAGTTTCAGATCTCTCAAAGCTTCAAACTGACACTCACTTAACATACCCTAATGATCTCTGCAATATCACTCACTACCCAATACATAGGCTAATTAGAAAGTCACTACTAGGGTTTAACCACAAACAACAATCTTACTATCAACAACATGCATATTCTGCAAAAGGCTTATATTCTGTAATCTAGAATAGGAAATGATACAATCCACTAATCCATGCTACAGAGGTATTACACTTTAATACAGAAAATTGAATAGGATTTGAACATATGATCACCAAAAAATGTATGAAAAGTGGGGCAAATATATTCTTCTCAAAATCTGTGTGCAGTTACATGTATGAATTTTAGAATAATGGCAAGGAATATAGGCATCCTCTTGCACAAAATTGAAATCACAAGCATGAACTAACAATGGATACAAAAGCATAAACAGATAGCTATAGGAATAAGAAATTCACTAAAGCTCTTCTCTCCACAATCTTGACCCCCATGAACATGAAGCAAATGTTCCACTATATAGCCAACATGGCTTATTTTTGAAAATATTTCCCCCCAAAAGCCCTCCATAATAGCAGACTACTAAACTACATGGCCTAACAAGTGCTCAAAAACAAACCCTAAGTTTAACCTCCCTAAAACTGATAAATAAGATATATCTCTCTATACACTTTACCAACCTTATTACATAACATCCATTTCAATAGTATAAAACCCAAATATATGACCTCAAAAAGCATATTACCCCAACATAACCCAAATACATAAAAAACCCTAACTCTGCCAACACTATACTAAGGTAGTTGATGTAATTGCAGTTTGTTTGATCACCACAGTTTGTTGTCGACATGACCATTTCTATTGAGAGGACAGTTATTATACTTCGTGGCACCAATAGTACCATCGTGGCACTATGAAGCAGATGTCAACAGACTGGCAACTATCATAGCATTTACTTCTCTTGTTAGTGGACTTAAATCTTGGGTAAAACACAACGCATTTTGTTTATCGATCTCATTTGCACCTTAGGGTTTTCCTTCTCTGTGTCGATGTCATGTTGAATCTGGAAACCATGATTTTCTACAATGTATCCGCTCATTCTTATTGAAGAAGCCTGGGATTCTTTGAGCCTCGTGAGGAAAAAAAATATTTGAGTTTGACTTGCCACAACATATGGCATCCTCTATTGTTTTCTCCTTCGAAAATGTTGGAATGCAGTCTTCCATTTGCTCGAACAACTTTAACAATGAGATAAGTCTAGCTTGATGTTTAATGAAATAGCTCAGAGCTTGAAATTTCCAAGGCCATGAAAAATGGCGCTGGGTATATGCTTGTAACTTGGGGTTTTGAGGTTTGAAAAGTAACACTTTGTTTGACTTCGGTCACCACTACTTGATCCTAGGCTTTGACAATGGGTTAACTCTAGCTTGATGTTTAATAGAACAACTTGGTCTTCGAAAGCTTTAATGCCATGATACATGGTGCTGCATTCCTGACTTCAAACTTGTGGTTTTGACAATGAGATAACTCCAGCTTGACAGACGACCACTGCAAGCTTGGCATAAATGAAGCCATGGTGTCGAGCTACCTATGAAACTCGTCCTTGAACTCGCAGTGCATGAAGTTGGAAACAAACTCTGCTATCTACGGCCACCGCTGCTTGTCTTTAAAGAACTCGAGCTTCTTCAGATAAGTGATCTTTTCATATTTCTTAACTGCAGTCTTTCACATCTCTTGTTACACTGTTGTAGGAATGTTGATAATAATGGGGTCTTTTTGGATTTTTGTTTGCTGTCGACTCCACCTTATATCATAGAACATCATTTTCTTAAGCTCTGCCGTCACTTTTTTTTCTGTTGTCACTTTGCTCTCTTGAATAATAAAAATAAAGGACACCCACATGGCATTTGGTCAAAATCATTGGAAGATGAACTTATAGATATTTGTCTTGATTGGATTTGTAACAAAACATGGGCTTCATGACTGTTTCTTTTTTTTCTTCTTTTGCTTTAATAGCACTCCTCTTGTTGTCTTCGAACACAATCACTGCAGTATAAACAGATCCTTTGTCCAGGCCGACCATTCTTTACTCTGTTTTGTCTGAAAAACACAAAAGATATCTCTTTCCAGTATGCTTCTAATGATATAAAAATATAGCAACATTTATTTTCACTGATCACAGCATGAGCATTTTTTTATTAAAATGGAAACACAATATGTTTAAAACATTATGAAAAAGATTATTTCTCTAAATGCAGAAAACACATTTTTCTTTTCTTAAAAAAAAATGTATATGAGATAGAACCCATGGGGTTCGAGCACGGGCTCGTGACTCCCATGGGCCATACTCAGAATAGGAACCCTAACTCGCATGTATGTTTCATGATCAAGACTGTATACCCTGCACTGTTATCATGAATGTATATTATCTTTTAATATAGAAGTACAAGATATATTTGTTAAAATGCCCTGCATTAAAGATATCCTTTTGAAACTTTGCTTGAAGGTATGAAACTGTATTTTTTCATAACCATTAAATATGACATCATCTGATGAACCTTTCTGAATGGATAATTTCTAGTATTCTGTTCATAATATTTGTCTTCTGTGTATGTTTATTAGCATAAAAACATGTTGATATTGAAATTCTTGACCTCTGTTCTTACTTGCATGAAGATAGTGAACTTCATATTCTCAATTCTGCATCCTTCTTTAATCATGTATCTCCTGTAGCATCTTTTGAAAATTTTCATGTATCTGCATCTTGTCCTTCTTATGCATGTGAGCAGTAACCTCTTGAGATGTAAACCATCTTTCTTGCATGTAATGGCTTATGTGAAGTTCGAGCACAGGCTCGTGACATCCACTGTATTTCCTTTTTGCTTCCTGCATTTAATCATATGATCACTTTTTTGCACAAATATCACCAGTCAATTTTTTAGGACAACAGATAGAATAAATCCATTAATGTTTGTGGGTGAGTGTCATCCAGGATGACACTCATTCATGAATGTTGGTGAATTCATTTGTATGTACTGTCCTAACAGGTTGATCAAATTTTGAAAAAGGTTTCTCAGATGGAAATGCTAAGTCCCTTTCATTCAATTTTACAAGAATGACATACATTAGGACATTCATCTATAGTAAAAGGTTTCATTGTTTAGAAAACAAGTCCCTTTAATACTATCGTTTCCTTATTGTTGATCTATATTTCATTATTTCATTGATTTTTTCAAATAGATATGCAGCATTTAGAAGAACTGATTGTATGTTGTTTGTGTCTTGTGCATTGCTTAGATCCAACTGGATCTAACCCATTTTTCTCTCTCATGATGCAGGTGAAACCCTAAAGACCTCATGAAGATGCAAATGAAACCCTAAAGACCTTATGAAGATGCAGACCTAGACTTGGGTACCTAGGACTTGACTGCTCAACCAGCCAACTACCAACACACCTCAAGGCAATGCATGGGACCCCTACTCCATACTTTTCATGTTTTTAATTCTGCAAATGTAATCTTTAAATTGATATGATACATGAAAAGACATTTGTATATTACATTCAGTTTGAATGTACAATGTAATTGATCAATCATAAATTTGAAATTTTGGACTGTGATCAATACTCAGAGTACAATGGTAATATTTGAAAATCAATTTAATAATGAAATGTAAATTCTCAATACCTGAAAGGTAATATCAATTGGACACCCTAAAAATGCAATCTTTTTCTATTAGTGTTTTTCCTTTTGTATGTTGTGATTTTTTGAGTAACAATTTTGGCAACTTCTGCTGGATGTCTGCCTGTTAGACATGACCTATGAACTTTATCCTTGGGCAACAAAGTTAGGAAATCAGAAACCATGAATGCAACCATTTTTGAAATAAAAAATGCAACTATTCTAGACTTAGGCAACCTAAAGACCTATACAACCTAGAGACCTATGTGCTTGGACAACACTTATTAAAAATGAAACCTAGACTAGAACCTAACCCTCAAAGAAAAGCTTGAGGTGTATTCCATTAACTGGAATTTTAAGAAATTCTTCATCAGTTGTTGACAACTGATAAGCATTGTTTTCCTTACAGGCTGTAATAACAAAAGGGCCTGACCAAAAGTTATCAAATTTATCATGCTGCCCTGGCCTTCTCTTTAGTACATCTCACTTTAGCACTAGATCACCTTCTTTGAAATCCCTAGATGTAGTCTTCCTATCAAAAGACCTCTTAGTTTGTGCTTGCATCAATTCCAAAGTTTCAAATGGCCTTTTCCTTTTTTCCTCCAATTGCAATAATCTTTTAAATCCTTATATTGTGCAAATTCTTTTAAATCCTTACAATTTTAGATTCGTTAACTACTTTAACAAAGATATTGTAGCCACATACCATGCATACAAAAAATAGAGAATGACACAATGATTTACCCTGGGGAAAACCTTTCGGTAAAAAACCCCAGCACTCCAAAACCTGCAAAATGTATTATCTTCAACACAACGGTTACAACACACTTGCAATGCAAGTTCTTTCAGGAGACAATCGACACACACAGACAAATCTAGTAGCACCAGATTATACCAACAATACACTCTTTTCGTATCCTATCCTGTAACCCTAAAAAATGCTTATATCATTGCGCTTTCCTTTTTAGGGCAACTCCCAAAGATAGCCATATTAGAGTGTACAGTACTCAACTTTATCAGTTGCCACATGTCATTGCATGTCTTCACCTCTCATTGAAATCTCCTAGAAATAGCTCTTATGTGTCATAGGAATCCATCATAACCATTTCAACCATGAGCTCCTTACACACAATTCAAGATGCCAACACATCAAGTGGAGTGACACATCAACATGCCAACTAGACATGTACACTCACACTTAATTACATTATTTGCAAGAAATACATTTTACAAAACAAATAATAA
>MU224368.1:557643-618132 GCA_018584345.1 Thuja plicata
TATCTTTATATCTCTCCTTCCCTCTCTACCTTTCTCTCTCTATCTCCCCCCTCTCATATCTATCTCCCCTCTCCCTCTTTTTCTCTACATATATCTTTGTCCCTACAATACCTCCTATCTCTCAAGCCTTCCATTTCCACTTCTATCAATCTCACCTCTCTCTATACTTTATTCCCTACCTCTCCCTCTCTACCTCTCTGACAACCTACATCTCTCTCCATCCCTACTTTTTTCTTTACCTCTTTCTCTTTCCTTTTTTGTCTACTTACCTCTAATTTCCTACCTCTCCCTATCTACCTCCTTCTATATTTATCTACATACCTCTCCCTTCCTCCTTCCATATTTATTTATCTCTATCTCTCTCTTTCTCTCTATCTCACCTCTTTTTGTATTTTTCTCTCTACTTATAGATAGAGATAGAAAAAGAGAGGTAGATAAGTGAAAGACCTATTTGGGGAGAGGGAGAGAGAGAGGTGGGAGTGATAAATGTGACCGTACCATGAGAAAAAGTGAGAAACATTCATGGAATGGCCATTAAGCCATAAAAACACTCAAAATTGTCACAAAAGATGTAAATCTCTATGACTGTCAGCAATGCAATGAATAACTAGTATGAAACAAAGTCTTAAAATATGTGTAATTCTCCTATGGATGGTTATTAGTATCCCTAAAACATTATAAATGTATTTGTAATAAGAAAAAAATTCAAACTACCATGAAACTTTGTAAAACTTGGTGATTTTATTGAATTGTTCAGTACAGTCTGTACAATCATTGTTTTCTCCATATTGTCCTTCATCCATATGTTTCATCAGGATATATATGATGTTTTTACAACTTCCCCAAATAGATTCCAACCGGTTGGAATGCATTAGTATTCAAAACAACTCTTAACTATGCTTTCCCTCCTAATCACGACTAGCCATTAGAATTCAAATATTTGAATTTCTAACCTTTGTTTTATTGCTTTATTTTCTATTTAAATTATCAAACTTATATCTCAATTCACCCTAGGATCTATTTATCCTATCTAGGACCCTACTAAATTTTAATCTTTGCATTGAATTGGACATTATAAATGGCCATGATTGGCCTCAAAATATTCCAATTAACTTTTATAGATGTTCTTCCATTCTCCAAAGCACTTTGTGTCTTCATTTCTTTGGGTGCTTGTCTAGGTGCTCTTGCACCATACTCCCCATGTGAAAAAGAACCTTTTCCCCAAAAGTTAAGGGGTCTTGTCTTCACACCTATCTTCCTTGAAGGGATTCTGAAACTTGGTCTTCCTTGGGACCTCTTTTGTAATAAAAACTCCTTCTCTCTCCATGAACCTGCAACAACTTGGTTAGAAACATGAAAAGAAGATATGATATGCATATTATTATTTGAGTGTTGTTTGGGATAGTCATCTTCATATTTTTTGTGCTTCTCCTTCGGCTGCATTGTAGGATCCAAAAGACCCTTGCTACTTCCCTCCATGGACAAACATTCATAACCTTTCATTGGTGAATCAATAGGACACCAAAGTTTTCCCACTACTACTTTCTCCACAACATTCTGCCCGCTTGTCATCTTGTGTTAATTGCCATTGCACTTTGTTTTCAGCACCAACAAGAATGTTTTTATCCTCTCATCTTCTTATGCAATCCTATCCTTTGTGTGACCCTGCACATCCACATATTCTTTTTTCCCAAAACCAATAATTCTTGATTCATTAGCAACACTACTTGTCAATGGTTTAAGAGTGAATACCCTACCACCCTTATGAACCACATATGTATTCTCAAAACCATAATGAATAGTTCTTCTTGAAAACTGCCAAGGTCTCCCCAAAATAACATGACAACAAGTCATTGGAACAATGTCACACAACACCCTATCATTGTAGTCACCAATTGAAAAATTAACATATGTTTTCTCCCTAATCAGAAGACTTTCTTCATCACTTACCCAAGAGGCTTTATAAGGTCTGCTATGAGGAAACTTCTGTAACTTTATTTTTTTTAACCATTTCATAAGAAACTAAATTATCAAAAGACCCTGAATCAATTATCATTTTACATATTTTACCTTCACTCTTGCAATGATTTCTAAAGATGGATACCTCTTATTTTGTTTGCTTCTGTATTGTTGCTCCCTTTCTCACCATGAGAAAGTCACCTTCAGTATAAGGCTCCACCTTAATGCCTTCATTTTTATCCATATTTTCCTCCTCCCCTTGTGTTAAATTTACTCTTCTATCAATCTTCTTTTCATCTTTCTTTGGACATTTGTAGAAAGGATGTCCTACCTCTCCACAATTGTAACACTTACCATTGAAGGTGTTGTTTCCTCTACCTGCACCAAATCTTCCTCCTACTCTTTCTTCATTCCTCTGATAAAACATAGGATCCTTGCCCTTGTCATTTCTTCTTTGTCCTTTTCCTTCATTGGATCTATTACTTTTGTCCCTATTTGCTTGTCCTCTTCCACCTCCTTGTCTTTCTTGTCTTCTTCTCAACTTGTCCTCAGCCTAATAGCCAACTTGTAATACTCTTCCACAATGTTGGGTGCATTAAAACTAATCTCATCTTGGATGTTGAATCTCATTCCACCCATGTACCTTGCTAATTTATCCTCCTCTTCTTCGTCATGAGAAACTTTGATATCTAACTTGTGAAATTCCTCAGTATACCCTTGGACATCCATGTCCTTCTGTCTCAAACCTTGCATCTTTGTGTACAAATGTACCTAGTAGTCTATAGGAAGGAACTTCTCCTTCATTTTTTCCATCATCCTTGGCCATGAAGTTATTTTATCCACTCATTTCTTCCATCTATCAATCTGCAAGCAATCCCGCCAAATCAATGCATGCCCCTTCAATCTTGACTTCGCAATCTTCACCTTTTATCCATCTTCAACATATTCACAATCAAAGAAATTCTCCACAACACTGAACTAGTCAATCAAATCCTCATCATTCATCTTCCCATCATACATAGGGATGTCATAATTACCCTTGTAGTCATTACCTTTAATGGATTTAACAAGTGTTTCCATCCTTGCATCCTCGGGATCAATCTCTTCCCTTGGTGCTCTCTCTTCTTCTTCTGCTTATTCTTTTTTATGGTCTTCTTCTCTTGGGTTCTTACTGGCCTACCTCATCAATCTATATATCTCTTCTTTCATATTCTTGTTATCTTTAGCATATTGTGCCACAATATTGGCAAGCTCCATGTTTGTCAATCTTGGAGGACTCTCTTGAGCCTCTTCACCAAATGCTTCAAACTCTTCTCCTTCTAACATAAACCCTTGTCCTTCTCCCAATGGTATCTTTTCAACTCTAATACCACTTGATATAGAAGCAAGTGGAGTGGAAAAAGAGGTCTTCAAAATCTTCACAATAGCAATGATCAAACAAATGACTCTAGGAACCCCTAAATGCACCATGTGGCTCCTAATGACAAGAATGAAAGGGAAGACCTATCAACTACCTCTAACACCTTATAATTCCTTAAAACACCTATTCCAACTTTTTCCAATAGGTATCAAACCCCTGCAATGACTCCAACCCTCAAATCCACTCTTTAGCCTTAGTAGGCTTAGAAAGCCTAGTAGCCTTATTCTCACTATTTTTTGGACTTTTTGTGAAAACTTATGAAACAAATAAACAAACTCTTTATAGTTTCAGATACCCATTTAGGTTTTACAAAACACATCTCAGAATCAAGTAGGGGTACTTTGGAACATAAGGGTCAAAAAGTGTTCCTCCACTTTCCTTCCTAGACCTAATAAGTCACTTTTACAAAGGAACCCTATCAAAAACTTAACACCCAACCTTGCCACTTTTCACAGAGTGTTAATATGGTCCCAATTAGAGGAATATGCAACCAATTTGATTCTACATGCTCCCTATAGCCAAAAGCCCCAAATTGCTCCTTAAAACCCCTAAAAACTAGGGCTTTCTCAATGTCGACTCTCCAATCACTTTCTCAAACAACCATTGATGGATTCACCTTCCCATTTTCATTTGGAAACAAATTCCAACATAAAATACAACCCTTCAATGGCTAGAACTAATGTTGTTATACCCTTGCACCAAACTTAGTGTTCTTTCAACACCCCAACATGGTGATCACCAACTCTTTTTTGCTTATCTGCATATTTACTTGTTAGAATCTTATTTTAAAAGTTAAAACCATGACCATCCCATGAGAAACAGTGAGAAACATTCATGGAATGGCCACTAAGCCATAAAAACACTCAAAATTGTCACAAAAGCTGTAAATCTATGTGATTGTCAGCAATATAATGAATAACCAGTATGAAAAAAAGTCTTAAAACATGTGTAATGCTCCTATGAATGGTTATTATTATCCCTCAAACATTAGAAATGTATTTTTAGTAAGAAAACAATTCAAACTACCATGAAACTTTGTAAAACTTGGTGATTTTATTGAATTGTTCAATACAGTCTGTACAATCTTTGTTTTCTCTGTATTGTCCTTCATCCATATTCTTCATCAAGATATATATGATGTTTTGAGAAATCCCCAAAACCGATTCCAATCGTTTGGAATGCATTAGTATTCAAAACAACTCTTAACTATGTTTTCCCTCCTAATCACAACTAGCCATTAGAATTTAAATATTTGAATTTCTAACCTTTGTTTTATTGCTTTATTTTCTATTTAAATTATCAAACTTATATCTCATTTCACCCTAGGATCTATTTATCCTATACATTACCCTACTAACAATTTAGATCCCATTTAGGCACTATTGGGCCCCCTTACAAACAATTTGGTCCTAGGGTCCTTATCAGGACCCTTAGGACTTGTAATCTTTACATTGAATTGGTCATTACAAATGGCCATGATTGGCCTCAAAACATTCCAATTAACTTTCATATATGCTCTTCCATTCTCCAAAGCACTTTGTGTCTTCATGTCTTTGGGTTCTTTTCTAGGTGCTCCTGCACGAGATAGGAAGGGAGAGTAGAGAGGTAAAGAGGAAGGGAGGGAGAGTCTTGGAGAGGGGAGATGTGTGTGTGTGTGTGTGTGTGTGTGTGTGTGTGTGTGTGTGTGTGTGTGATGAAACATGGAGAGAGGCATAGAGAGGTAAAGAGGGAGGGAAAAAAGTAGAGAGGGTAGAGATAAAAAGGTATTAGAGAAGTGAGGGAGAAGGAAAGGGGACAATCCATAGAGAGGGATACAGGAATAGAAGAAAAGAGGTGAGAGATCTAATGGAGGAGAGAGAGGTGAGACACCTAGAGAGGGAGAGAGGGAGGTGAAAGAGATAAAGGGGGAGAGAGACATGGGGGGTTAATGAGACATGGAGGAAGAGGTAGAGAGGAATAGTTTTTATTTATTAACATGTTCATTAGGGTTCATTTAGGTTTATAAACCTTAATTAACCCTAATAAACATTAATAAGCAACAAATAACCCTAATGAGCCCTAATAACACTAATAACCATAATTTACCTTAATAACTCCTAATGAACCCTAATATATCACAATCTTTAGAAACATAAATAAACCATAAACCCAAATAATTTTTAATTAACCTTAATAAATCCTCCAAAAAATACTGATGAGATAATAAAATTCTTTTTAGATGTCTCTCCCTCCCTACCTCTAAGGAAAGGTAAATAGGTAGGTAGGTAGAGAGAGGCAAGTAGAGAGAGAGAGGAAGAAAAATATATTGAGGGAGGGATGGAGGTAGATTGAGGGGAGATAGAAGTAGAGAGAGAAGAAGGGAGAGGTGGATAGAGAGAAGAGGGAGCGAGAAGTATGTTAGGGATATTATTAATTAAAGTTAATAAATAACATGGCAGAGAGAGAGAGAGAGGTAGAAAGATAGGGGGGAGGGAAATGGAAAGAGAGTAGATAGTGAAGGGTGAGAGAAAGAGAGAGAGGAAGGAGGTATGTAGAGATGGATAGGGGGAGGGAAAGGGAAAGAGAGTAGATAGTGAAGGGTGAGAGAAAGAGAGAGAGGTAGAAAGATAGGTCAAGATATTGGGGAGAGAGGAGAGAGTGAGATAAAGGTAGAGAGGGAGAGAGGGAGAGAGAGGTATAAAACTTAGTGGAGACAAAGAGAGTGAGATAAAGAGAAAAATAGATGGAAGCAGGGAGGGAGAGAGTGAAAGAGGCAGATATTTATGTAGATAAATAGGGGTAGGAAATGAGGAAAGTAGAGGTATGTAGAAAGAGGGGTAGGAAAGATATAGACAAATAAAGAGGGAAAGGATGAGAGAGAGAGAGAGAGAGAGAGAGAGAGAGCTAATTAGCATTCAAAACATGCAAGTCTTTTCAGGAACTAAAGCTTGAGTTGCAGCATGCATTTCAGCTAGCTTTTATTCAAAGAAACACATACACACTTTTCTTACTTAACATAACGTGTACATGTTATGATTATTCTGAGAAACGTGTATGTGTTTTGCTCTCATTAAAGTACATACATGTTTTTATTTCAAATAACATGAACACATTTAGGCTTGGATGGCAAGCATTTGGCTTGGGAGCTTCATTTCCCTCCTTTTGGCATGTTTTTTCTTTCAATCTGGTATCTCAACTTCCTCATCATCAAGTTTATACATTGTCAAGTGGGTAATTATAATTTCACACATCTCCTAAGCTTCCTAACCATATAATTTTTTTAATATTTGAACAAGATTAGGATATTTATATTTAATTTATTTTACTAATCTTTCCATAGTTCTCAGAGACATTTGTACCATTTTTTCAATAATTTTTGACCTATTTGTCCAATTTCAAATAAATTATATACTATTGCTACACTTCATTCTTTAAACTTTCAAAAAAAAAGCATTTTGGATTATTTTGGTGCAAGTTATGTGACCCGCATGAACAGGTATCTAATTTTCAAGATGCATCCACTTTGAAAAAACATTTAAAAAAATAGTTAACAAAAAATTACAAAATAATACATAACTTCTAGTACTCGCTCTTAGCTATCATTCTGCCCAAGGGTTTTTCAAAATACTAAATGCAACTATAACTTTTTTGACTAGCACACCAAACACTATTTTATGTTTTGCTAAATAAATATGAACTCTTTTATGTGTAGGATGGATTTGACCCTCTTAATCTTATCCATTTAAAAAAAATAGTAGTTTAGAAACTAGATTTAGAGTACTAAAATTCTTGTTCTTTTGGTATTTTCAAATTTTGAGAGCACGAGTCTCAAATAGTTCCTCCAAGTTTAGATCTGGTTGATTTCAAAAAATAGCCACTTATACCCCCCTTTTGTTCACCATCTTGATGCACTTAGCCTAAATTTAGATTGGGCAAGTGATATTGATATAAAAAAAAGATCCACTAGTGCTTATGTGTTTACTTTATTTGGTGGTGCTATCAATTGGATGATCAAGGAACATATTGTGGTTGCTTTGTCCACTACTGAAGTTGAATATATGGAAACTACTCATGCTTGTAAACAAGTCATTTGGCTTAGAAGATTGTGTTTGGGTATTGAAATAAACAAAGTGTAGTGACAATTTATTGTGATAGACAAAGTGTGATTTGCCTTGTTAAGAACATAATTTTTCTTGTCAGGATCAAGCACATTGATGTTCAGTATCATTTTGTCATGGATATGGTCAAGGATGGCAAGGTGAATGTTGGTTAAGGTAGAGACTTTGATGAATGTTGTGGATTCTTTAACTAAGACTGAGCACAAAGAAGTTCAAATGGTGTTAGAATTCTATGGGCCCTAGGGCCCCTAGGAATTAAATTATGGTGTAGATACTCCCTTTATTCTTGCAAGGTGTTCGACAAGTGGGAGAAAGTTAGGAAACTGGCGCCTCAACCTAACATTTACACAAGTCTAGTATTTAAAGTATGTTTATATTTGAGCAAAAACTAGTCCAAAATTTCCCCAAAGATATAGATTTGTTAAATAAGATGTCAACACATTTTTGTTGCGAGATCGTGTCTAGATTTGAAGATATAAAAGTATATGTTTTTAAAAGTTGTGAACAAAAGTTTCTAAGTCAATTTTCAAGGCCTTAGAGGCTCTGAAATGACCCGAAAGTGGCCGCCACTAACATAGTTGATTATAGCTTGATAAAATGCTTTAGGATATTGTTGGTGTTTCACACGATTCATCAATCGAACTCTTGGATCAAAGTTATGGCCTCCAAAAGTTGGGTTTCTTGAAACAGGATATATAACAATGTGTTGGACACATAAATGAGTTGTCAAAAAGAGTTACATGTGTTGGTGTGTTTTTCAACATGTCATAGGGCATCTTGGATGGATACAAGTAGTATGCCACTTTTTGGGTGATTTTAGCCCCTAGGTTTGTAATACTAGTTGACAGTTTTATGTATTGTATCTCATATATATTAGGTATGTGAGATGGAGATTGTGTGTAAGAGTTTTATAGATGAGGAGTTACCTCTCAATCTGTCGTTGGTGATACTCATATGAGAAGCTTTCTTTGCAAGTATATTGTATTCAATTGTTGATTTCTGAATAATATATTGGGCAGCTTTTGGAGTGTAGGGTTTTTCTTTCAAAAGGGCTTTTCCCATGTAAATCAATGTGTTGTGGTATGCATGCTATTTATGTTTCACTACCTTAACTTCCTTACAACTGGCACATGGTTTTTTGGATAGTTATCTTATCTCCCACACAAATATACCCAAAAGCTAGCATGCTTTTAAGGTGAAAATACTATTTGATATTCGAAAAGGTGGAGATGTTGCTCATTATACTTATTGTGTTGTTAACAAGCACTTTTCCTTAAACACTGATGTTATCATTTGCTCCAATGTTATCGTGCAAATTCAAGTGTAGCTAGCAAAGTTATTAAATTGTTCATCTCCAAGAGCTTCTAGACCACTGGGGCAATGCCCTTGACACTGTCCACCAAATTCCTCTTGAATCCACCTCCCCTTAAGGAATCTATATGGACACAACTAATCAATTAAGCATGATTGTAAAAGCCACGAAGACCATGGTTCTAATTCTCGCAACCCCTCGTGTCAAACTTTCAAGGATTTTATTGTCCTTGGAGGATGGTATTAGCCTTCCTATCTACCATCTCCCAAGCAAGATTCTAGTTGGTTAGACATTAACAATTTCCTTGTCTATGGCTCACCATTTCTTTGGTTCATGCTCAACAACCTTCCAAGGATAAGGACAATGACAATGTCACTCGTTGAATGGAATTTGATCAATGGTGTTGTCCCCAATGATGTTTGGAGGAAGCTTGATGATCAAGTCCTCATCTCCCACCTGACATAGCTTTGGCTACTGAATTTTTTTTAGGCTTAGCCCCTACTATTTTGTTCAATTGTTAAACTATGTAGGATTATCATCTATCACCCTAGCCCTAGTTTGTGAATATTGTATTTCTCTTTTGTTAATATAAATTTTAGTATGAAGTATCCATAAAAAAAAACTCAGTTTTTCTCTTTTAATTGGGTGATGCATTTGTTAATGCAAATTCCCCTGTAAAAATATTATGTAATATTCATTTGAGCACTTGTTGCAATATTTGACAGGTGATTTTACACTACTTATGTAAGGCTCAACCCACTATTCAATCTCTTATCTTTAAATAGTGCCTTGAAATATGTTTTTATCTTGGTGGAGAATCGTAAATAGGAACTTTCCCTTTCTCTTCCTATCTCTTGTGTTTCTTAAACTAACTATAATTTGGTGCCCACCTACCATGTACAAATGATTAGTGGTTCTCAAGGAATGCATATAAAGGTGAAATAGGATGGAGTGCTTTATATTAACTTTTTAGTCTTAAACATATATTCAAGTATCAAATTTGATATATCACCTTGAACAAACTTATACCCTAAAATCATAACCCTATTTCTTTTGCATCCTTGAGGCTCTTGTATTGGATTTTAAGAAAATCATAACCTCTAAAATAATTGATATATATTTTGAATTGTCATGAACATAAGACCTTGCCATACAACCAAACTTCAAGTTCAGTTAATTATCTCATGTCTACTATTTATTTTCTTGCATCTTAACCAATAATAACAACCTAAAACTTGATACTCTGGAAAATCTCATAAAAATCACAGCATGCAATCTAATAGTGAGAAAGTCTTGTAGAGGGAGATGCTTGGTGACACAACACCTTGTACTCTATAACGAGGATATTTAATGGCTCTATGGCACTATGAATCAAGCCTTACTAAGTGCAAGGTCCCCCAACATCTGAAAGGACGAGGCTGAGATAGTGTTTCTATTACTGGATCATTTGGATAATTGAAGTTAAATATTTCAGGCCCTGGATGATCCTGTTTAACTTCTATAGAATTAAAGTCATTTTACCCATCCAGTGACTAAATTTACAATCAACTACCGCACAAGCCAGAGAGGGGTCCAAATGATGGACATTTCAAAGGCCATCTTCGTGTGCAAAGCAACACCTTCTACGTCATTCTGTATTTCGAAGATGTTTTCATGACAATTCTTTAATATTTATAATAATTGTCCTAATATTTATTTTAAAACTATTAGAACAAGCAAGCATCATCTTAGAAATATATGCAATCCTGCACTCATTTCTTTTCAAAATTTTAATCAGTTAAGTGTGAGAAGAAGAGGAAAGGAAAGAGGAAAGGAAAAAAAAGGGAAACTTTGCATGGAAGTGTCGAGTCGTGTGTTAATTGATATCATCCAATTTAAATTGAATAGAGGAAATATTCCGTGCCTTGCAAGTGCTAACATATAAGACATTGGATATCTACAGATAAAGACAGAAACTGTACATGATGATATTTCAACTCGATAGCAAGACTACAATACGTTGGATAAGTTCTTCTTTCTTGCCTCCTACTTTTGCTTTCTTTGCACTTAGGAAGCATTTGAGTTCTGGAACAGTCAAGGACTTGAGTTTATCCGTAGAATGGCAATTCCGTACCTGCTCAAAAGGAAAGAAAAAAAAAATTAAAAGTCAATGCAAAAAAAAATCTATGAATACATGGCATTTCAATTTTAAGCACGCCCAGTTTTTATACCTTTACATCTATCACAATAGGATCAAGTGCAGAGCTATTCCGCTTATTGGCATTCTTAGGTTTAATTTCCCCATCAAGAATAACTCCAAAAGTAGTGTTATCGATAATATCAGCTTTTCTACTTTCATCTTGAATTATAGAATCCACCTGTGACGAGTATACAAACATCAACAAAAAATTTACTCATTTTAATTGTGTTTTTACTCCAGATTACTAAGTATATGGATTGACAAACATTACCTTCTGTTCTGGTTTTGCTCTCTTAGTCTGGTATTTAAGTTCATCCTCATTGGCATTTAGTTCAGACATACGAAAATCATGGTCAAGTGCAGAGCTATTCCGCTTATTAGCATTCTCAGGTTTAATTTCCCCATCAGGAATAACTCCAAGAGTAGTGTTATCGATAGCATCAGCTTTTCTACTTTCATCTTGAATTATAGAATCCACCTGTAACGAATAAATAAACATCAACAAAATTTTACTTATTTTAAATGTGTTTTTGCTCCAGATTACTAAGTATATGGACTGACAAACATTACCTTCTGGTCTGGTTTTGCTTTCTTAGTATGGTATTCAAGTTCATCCTCGTTCGCATTTAGTTCTGACAAACCAAAAGTGCCCGATAACTCTTTCCTTCCTTGATCTTTTCAAGCATCAAAAAAATCATAAAAGCCAATATTGAATATATCAAATTCATTCGTTTGATGTTCCACAAATAAAAACAGAGAAATCAATGTATACCATGCCATGATACCTGTTACAAGGGACGGACTATGTCCATTGAAGCTTTCATCTAAAGTATAACCAGCAGTTACGATGTTCCGCATTATGTTAGTGCTGCCAGCTATCTCAGTGTGTTGTGATTCAAAAGTTGAACTCCCACAGCCTGCCTGTAGCTTCTGGCCATTCTAAGATTGAGCATTGAAGAACGATGTTGATGTTTAACATTTTGAAGTAGGAAAATAAAAATTTTAAAATGTGTCTATAAAACTCATGGAAATGATTCTTTGAAGCGGAAAGCTAGCTTTTAGATTATTGCAAATTCGCTCATACTTTAGGTCTGGATCCAGGAGTCTTTCTCTTCTCCTTAGGATTCTTTGTTGAATCCAATGCCTGCATGAGAACCAAATTTTATTTTTGTATAAAAACAGAATTAACTTTATAAATAAAGTGCGGATGTTTGCCATAACTCTATTTTGTAAAATAGATTATGCAGCTTACATATGTTTTTGTTGGAAGATATAATTTCTGCCCCAAATATTAATTAAAAAAGACAAATAAAATAGAGAATTTTGAAAGTGAATCTAGATAAGATAGAGATTGTTCTAGAATAGAGACAGGATGAAAAATATTAAATATTTGATCAGGTCGGCCTAGGTTCTGGAATAAACTATAGGTTCTACAGTTATCCATAAAGCTTCTAAAGACCTCTATATATATTGAAGCAATGGTAATGGGTTTGAGCATCAACTGGCAAGATGATCAAGCGATCATAAGCAAGATGAGTTAGATGAATGCTGTTTCTTCTCACAGGAGCACATGTAATGTTTCTTCTCAATAGATTAGTGGGAGTTGGGATGCTGTAGAACAGAGATTTTTGATAAGAAACTTATGTTGTTTTCTATGTTTCTCGATTTGTATTATTTTGTCCATCTCCATCCACCACTACCAAGTGGTATCAGAGCCAATGTCAGGATATTAAAAGTAATTGGAGAGTTGCAGGTTTGTGGACAGACCCTAGGAGTGAGAAGGAAGCAGCCATTGGAGAGAGAGCTGGTCTGAAGGATGATTGCTGAAGATAAAGAAGCTGCTGAAGTCGAGGTGCAAGATGATTAAAGCCAACACGGCCCGAGAGATAATTCAAGGATAGCCCAACAAGATCGCAGGACTGCTCAAAAGAAAGGTTGTTTAAACTTAAAGAATAAAAGTGGAGTGAGGATTTGGTATTGGTTGATTTAGAAGAAGCGTGAAGAAAAGGCAGTTCCAGCTGTTACAGGATTGGAAATCCAAAGAAGGTAGAAAGGCACGCAAAGCTACCAGAAGAAAGATAAATTGATGTAATTATGTCAAGCATAAATAAGGCGAGTTTAATTTGTTTATTACAATGGGGAGAATAGGTAAAAGGATAAAGGAGAAATTTAATATAGAAGAAGAATTAATGGAGGCTAAAAAAGAAATTTCAAAAATGATAGCAATTATAAAAGATAGGCAAACAGAAAAATGTAAACTTCTAGAAAATAATGATCTTTGCAAAGAATTGAACATAATTTAAGATAAAAATGTAGAATTAGAAGAAAAAGTAAAGTTGTTTGGTGAGGTTAAGTAAAAGAATGAAGATTTGGAAGAAAAGTTGAAGAGATTAGAAGAAGAAAATAGTTTACAGATGAAGGAAATTTCAAAATTAAAAATAGGATGCAATGAATGCCAAAAGACAGCCATTGGTTAATGATGCTTCACATAGCATAGAAGAATTGTGTACATCATTTTGTAAGTGTGATTGTGCTTAAGTTTGTCATGTCCCCCTTTTGAGACAGGATTTAATATTAAACAATAATAAAATCAAAATATAAAAATACAGAAATAATAAATGAGTAATAATAAAATATAATATAATATAATTGCGAGTTAATGAAGTTTAATAAAATCGTAAGACTACAATATATTGTTGAGCGTATGCTTTGAAAGTTTCAGCGGTTACAAATGTTTCGGAGATTAGCATGGAGTATAATGCTCTCCCGGCTATGGTTAGTGCAATTGGTGTTGCTGGACAACATGGTTTGTTGCAGTTTGGGATAGCGGTTATCCCCATTACAAGCCATGTGTAAAGAATAGGAGTATGGTTGCAGAGTCCTTCACTGCAATCCTTGGTGTCACAAGTTGCTGACATGTTGGAAAGAAAAATTATTATAGATAGAAGTGGCTATAATAACTTAAATCTGAAGACTTTGGGTTTCAGTGATAAGTGTCTTTATTAAGAAAGAGAATATTCGGTGAAAGAATTTGTGCTTTCCTGGCTATTCTATTTTTAGAATCATCTTTCGAAGTAAGTACAAGAGACTTTGTGTTCTAGGATTTGTTTCAATTTATCATAAATAAACTGTTGTCTTAAGTGTTGTTCTTACGTCAACCCTTAAGCCACCAATATTATTGTAGCAATAAGAATTGTTTGTCTTTCAGTTCACTTTCTGTTGAAGCCACCTACGGTAAGAAGGGAGTCTCCTCTATTGCTGAGAGGAGAAAGAAATTTCACACACTGCTGTCTAAAGTTCCAATTTTGCTAAGTTGTAGTCTTAGTTAGTTGCAAAAAATTTAGCCAGCAGGATGATGAGGAGCCATTGCCAATTCCAGCAGCATCTACATCCAAGGTGTAGATTGAACCATAGTCTGTCGTGTTGAGCGAGGTTTAGCCATAATGGACTCCTAGGACTAGACTCTCTAGTTCTACCTCTCCCCTAGTTTTACTAGAGCTGAGAAGAGGAAGATGTAAAATGTTTTGATATTGTATTTACTTTTAGTTTTAAAAAAAATTGCTATTTTAATTTTTCTTCAAACTATCAAGCTACCATCCATCAGCATTCCACATGAGGATGCCATTTTGTACCCAATTTGCAATTAAATCAATTAAATATATCTAGAGTCAGCTTGTTTCTTTTATGTACTAATTTATTGACTCATTGGATGCATAATCTCATTGAATTTTGCAAAAAAAGTGCATTTCTAATTAAATTGAAACAAATTTTTAAGTTTGCAAGTTTTTTGCCAAGTTTTCGCCGAGTTTTTGTCAAGTTTTTTCCTCCAGCATTGGCTAGTTTTTGCTTTTGGCGAGTTTTTCAACTATGGTTAGGAGCATGAAGATATGATGGTACTTTGATAATATAATCTTGAATTTACATAAGTAAAGTACGATTGTTATCCCATTCTAGATGTGTAATCTATTTTTTAGATTTGCCCCATCAGGGCATAGACTTTTTCTGTAATAATGAGAATTAGAGAAAATTAATTCCAAACCCTATTTTGTTGATTTAGGATAAGAATGCACCTCTCACTGTTTTGTTGCTCTTTTAGGGAGTTGAAGAGCTAGAAATAGGCATTTTAGAGTTGTTACAGCTAGCAAATCTTATGAGAGGCTTATATTCTGCTATAAATTTGACATTGAGTAGTGGAAACATGTGGTCATTGATGAAACATGGTCACAACAAGTTGTAGACAATTACAAGGAGCTACATTTTTTTGTTAGATGACTTCTTGATGGGGTTCACTGAGGGAATTATAGGAGGCTACAGAATTTGTGAAGAAAAAACATTCCGCAAAGCACTTGCCAAGCTCTGGGAAATGATTAGATGTGATATTTGTAGCAGAAGGTACAAGGCGTACAAGATTACACTGTTGACGACTACAATTACAATGTACATCCCACTATGTAGAATGATGCACAATTTGTGAGATATAATAAAAACAACACCAAACCAAAGTGCCATTTTAGGAAATGAATTGCCTCGATCATAGGAAGGAAAGATTGCGTCCTTGAGAAGGACCACCATGAAAAATCTCAATATCAAAGTGAACACTTTATTAGGTTATTGCAAAGCACATTATGTACGAACAGATGCTCAAGAAACCTAAAGAGCCAACCTTGCAAAATGAACACACAACATCAAAGAAAACTAAACATTGGATGATTCACTTTGAAGGACCAAGGCTAGGTAGCGATCTTCCTTAATATTATCCAAGCTATACAAATTTTCTTGTGACGACAACAAACAACCCCTGTTTGCAAAAAACATCAACCAAATAGTTGGCCTCCCTGAAGCAATGTAGCATTTGATGTTGGGAGAAAGAATCTAGTAACTCCCAAGCCTCTTGCATAATACACAATTTCTAGTTTGGAACATCCAATTTCTTCAAAGCAGAAATAATGACTGGGGAGTCTCCATCTATAACTAACTCGTCCACTCTATTACAAATTGCAAGTTTTAGACCTGCTACAAGTGCTCTTGCTTCTACTAAAAAACTCAAAGCATTAGTGAGGTCTCATTTTGAGTTTTATGTTTTCATATGTTATTGTATATTTTTTAAAAATTTATGTAACGCAGGTTTTCATCTATTAATTGCAATTGTCCCCACTATTTAATTGATCTTTTCAAGGAGTTAAAACTAGCTTATTGTGTTGTCCCCTTCTTAATTTTCCCTGGAAGTTGCCCTAAATCACAATTGCAACAGATTAAGGTAAGGGTTTACCAATTAAATGGTTTGTTTAATTATGTGATCTGCAACTTGAATCCTGCATTCAGCACATGAACACAAATGCCAACATACAAGTCAATAATATTAGGATTAGATCACAATGTAAACATTTTTCATAAATAAATCAAGGGTTAGACTAAAGAGAATATATCTTAATCATTATGCAACACTTAAGCTATATGTGAATTCTAATTATAGACGATGTGGAGTAAGGAGGCATGGTAGGGTGCCCTAAGATAGCAGTTCTCCCTCTATTAAATCCTCCCCCATTCTTCTATGGTTGGAGTTATCTATGATTCACCAATAAACCCCTGACGTAGGAGTTGGGAAGGTACTTGCAATAGGGTGCCCTTAGCGGTTCTCCCTCTCATAGTGCAATAGGGTGCCTTTCTAGTTGTTCTCCCTTAATTGGCACTACTAGAGGGTGCCCTTAGTGGTTCTCTCTCTCATAGTGCAATAGGGTGCCCTCATAGCTATTCTCCCTAAATTGCCACTGCAATAGGGTGCCCTTTACGGTTCTCCCTTGATTGCAAACTCTCGCCCATTCCCTTGTGACTGAATATTGCCAGATTAAGTTCATGTCTTAATGTTTATTAACAGCATACCAAAATGCATTATAAACTCACATAGATAAATTAATCGTTGTTTTTGCATTATTGAAAATAGAATAATATAACACTCTAAACTCAGATCTGCTTATTGTTATTCTCTGATTTTCCCTTAATGAGTACTAATTGCTAATTGAGTCTTGATTATTTACCCCTTGATTCACAGCACCATGTATCACATTCAATGCTTGGAATGAATCCTCCTTTATACTTTATTGGTGGAAAGGTAACACCTTTCATAAGGATTCAGTCACCACTTTTCATTGTTGTCTTTGAGAATAATATTATTCCCAAATTGATCTCCCTTTGATGCCCTCTTCAAATGAAACCTTCTCCCCTTTATATCTTCCAATGTGGGGGAAAGTCACACCTCTTCATCATGTATGCCCCTTTGCAATGGTCACAACATTTCATAATTGCCACCTTTCAAAAGAGTCACAACCCTTCAACATTTTTACTTTTTCAAAGAGTCGCAACCCTTCATAAGTGTCCCTCTTTGAAAGAGTCGCAACCCTTCATAATTACACCCCTTTCAAAGAGTCACAACCCTTCATAATTACAACCCTTTGAAAGAGTTAGGACCCTTCATCATTTCTGCACTTTGAAAGAGTCACTTCCTTATTTTCTTCACATTCCTTTCTTCTTCCATTAATTCTTCTTTAATTCCCATGCTCTCCTCTTTCTTCCTTCCTCGATATCCCCTTCCAAATGAACTCTCCTCCCTTCTATATCTTATGTTGAGGGAGTCACAACTCTTCATTCTGTATTTCTTGACCTCTCATTAACTTAATTAACTCGTAATTATATTATATTATATTTCATTATTATTTATCTATTAATTTATATTTTAATTTTATCGTTGTTTATATTAAATCCTATTTCACAAAGGGGACATTACACTTCTAGACATACATTAGTTGTGTTTGTAATGCAATCAGATTAGTGTCAACGAAATGTTGTTGTAAATCTTTCAAATGCAATATACGGGATGGTCAGTACAGTGACAGATAATGGATTGCTAAGTTAAAGTTCTCTTTGATGAATGGAAATGCATTAAGGGTTTGAGCTTTGCAAGACAAATCTAGGTAACCTTGAACTTTTGGAACCTATGTAATGCAGGCATTTGTTTGTTATAATAAATTAGGCACCATGCATGGTTAGTTGCAACTAATCCAACATTTCAAATTTATAGTGAATTATCTAGAGAAGATATAAATTATGTGTCTCCTCTTATCGTAATGGAGCTAAAAAGTTACAAAGGAAGAATGTAAATGCTTGTTGTTTTATCAACCTTTTGCTTGTTTGAATGAGGACAGGTCAATTTCTATAAATTATTTCTATACCTCCACTTGTTAAACAGAAATTCCTTCACTCATACATTGACAAATTTGTCAAATGTCTACAAGTTTAAGGTCTTTACAAATTTATATAAAACCAGCATAGTAAAGATTAGTAACAATGGCTAGAGCTTATGCACTATGCCAGGTGGACCTGATTTTGTCTTTGTATTAATTTCAGTCCAAATCTATATCTTTCTAAAGGCCTTTACTAGGATCACCCTCCTGAGACCTATAGAGCTCAAAGTGTAGAAGACTTGTTTTGTGTCATCTCTTAGAATTGAGGGTTGCAAGAAAAAAATCACCAACACGTGATCTTGTTTTTCATAGCAGGATGCTTCTATTTACTAATTTCTTGAAAGCAGAGTCCTTGCCTTATTTTTTGAAACAACTTGCTTCTTTATTGTGATTATACTTTCTAGATTTTTCAAATAGCCTATCAATTGACAAATATATCACTACAATGTTAAGTTTGCATTCTTGGAGTGTAACAATTGTCTAGCACAATTTTAATGCAAGCAGTAGGTAATCAAGCGAAACTGATATTGTGCAAACAACAGTGAGAGTTTTGGAAACATACCTGATGTACTCCAGTTGAAGTCAAAGATCTCCTCTTCTTGGGAACTACATTAATGTCATTTTCAAAGAAAACACAAAACAAAATCTGTGTAAGACTTAGCAGTCAAAACAAGCAAGGTCTAAGAAGAAATCAAATTATATGAATATCTAATCAATTTTTATTTAGATGCCAATACTGACAAGGATAAAGAACTTATGTTTAGTTGATTGGAGCATGCTTACTCTTTTTTCTTCCAGATGCATTTCCTTCTGTTACTCTTTTCGGGACTTCTTTTAGACAAATGGAGATAGCTTTCATATCTGTTTCACCCTGCTTTTTCTTTGAAACCTTCAGCCCCTGTTACAAATTATAAATTAACAATACAGTAATATTTAGGCAGACAAGGAAACAATAAAGAAAATATAGTACATGCAGATTTATCACTCTACTTAAGAGGTCTTCTTAAGCCTTACATTTGTTACCTTTGTGAAAGCATTTGCACTTCCTCCTATTTCCTGCAAAGTTCAAATTTAGTGTCAATACACCAGCAACTCTCACAATAAACATGAATAACCAATAATTTTAAGCAAATATTTCTACATACTAAATATATTCTTTATTATACACAATTGTCTTGCTTTCTCATTTTTCTTGAAAAATTACTGTGCAGTTCAACGTGTTCAATAAAAAAATGATATATACTTACATCCTTACTTTTGCTTTTAGATGAGATATTCTTGCTTTCAGCTTTAACTGTTTTTTGTAGAATTGCTGCATGCAATCAATAGTTGAGTGCAAATCCAATCACACAATAGTAATATCAATCAAATCACAAATTTTACTTTACTAACCAGCAGATGGTTTTCTCCTTGCAAAAGTTGGAGCTTTGAGAATAGACTGTCTGCCTTCTGTAGCTATTGCTGGAGAGAAGAGTTTGTCCGGTTCTACTTCTTCTGCTTACAATCTAAATATTAGCTTGCACTTGAAATCATATTCACATTATTATTAGCATATATTACTTCATTGCTCAAAGATTCTCAAATTCACTCATATCATGTGAATAATTGCTGGTAAAATGTTTGAAGCATTTTAATATTAGAAAAATCATTAAGAGATTTGTAACCCTAAATTATGTTATTCTCGAATCTCACCATTTGATATGGCAGTAAAGTCCTTAGTCAGGCCATCAGAACCCTGAATCTTGTTAGAAGATTGCTCTTTTCTTCTCACTATAAAGGTTTTGAGTCAATATCAGTTCAAATGCAATACCAACTCTACTCATGCTAATATCTAGAAGGGAGACACTAGAAATACCTGGAGATGTGCCTTTTCCTTGGTTAATTCTACGGTTAGTGAAGTGTGGTACAATTTTAACAACATTCTTGGATTTTGTTCTTGGAGTTGGACAAATACAAAACTGGTTCTCATGTCTTTGAGACATATCCTGAATATCTTCTTTTTTAGGTTCAATTGTTGTTAACAATGGTTTTGATCTGCGAAAATCTATTCAGCGTTATATAAGATTAGCTTCTCCTCTTTCACCAGCTCTGCATACATAAAAGAGTTGATAGCATAGAAAGTAGTAACAAGAATCTTAAAGATTGTTGATTGTTGATACCAAGGCTTGATATGGAAACTGTCAAAGAACTCATTGTGCTGTCACCCAATGTACATTTTTGGTCATCGTGATTCTCAGTAGAACAATGGGGTCCAAGGATATCTTTTGCTGTGACCCATGTACTGACTTCCAGAGATGAATTAACTTGACTTATGCTCTGTCAAGGAAAACACTAACCATGTTAAGAGCTTTATAGGTGATTTAAGGACCGACTACCTGGAAAAATATACATTTTTAGGACTTGCCTTGGAAGGCAACATGGTGATTGTTTCCCATTTACAATAAAGCATACACCCTACTCCCTCAAGAATCAAACTTAGAACCTCCAACAATCAGGTTGCAAATGCCACTTAAAAGTTTATAACCAAGCTCTTTTAATCACTTTTACTTAATTTCTGTAACAGCAATTTTAATGATAAGATACTAATTAATATCACATAGAAAGAACAACTACCTCAAAATTTGGAGTACCTCCATCAAAGAAGTTCCATTCTGCGTTCCAAAAGAAAAATGAATCAATAATCATTTTATTTTTCTTGGGATAGCTGATAAAAAATTTAGATTGCAGATGGTTTACAAATATGCCAGCTCATACAAGCAACTAAGACAATTCATAGCTCCTTTCAAGACATACATGAGACCAATACATGCTCCTTTTGAGCACTAATGGTAGACAATGTTTAGAAATCCACATTAGAAACCAACAATGGAAAATCCAGTCAGGTCTTAGAAATCTACCTTTAGATATCACAGCCATACTAGATTTCAACATTGGAAAACCAAGAGTCAAAACATAGAATTCCAAATTAGATGTCACATTGGGGATTTGAGTTTGCATCTCCACAATGAGAACCCAAGGTGTTAACAAATTGAGCTCAAACCCTTGGACAGATAGTTCAAAAAATCAATATCCTTAATTTTCTTTTGAGCTTATTGGAAATGTAAATATTTTTAAGTTGTAAATTCAACGAAAAAATTATACCTGCAAGACATGTTTTAAGGTTGTCAAGAGCATGAAACACTTCTGATGCTCTTATTGTATGAGCCACTGGCATCAGTCCAGATCTTCTTAAAACAAAACTTGAAGGGAACCTAATATGGTTTAGATTTTCAGCAAAAATGTTCCACAAAGGACAAAGATATACTGGCAGCATAAAGAAGTTTCTCATACACTGTAAACAGTATCCTATTCAAGTGGAAAGGAAAATTGAATTCTTCTAAATTTTGCTTAATATTAATTAACATGAAATTCAGTATGGCAAATAGATTTTACCAGGTTTTATAGTTCTCCTCATCCAAAGTAAATTGAACATTTATATAGAAACAATCTTTGGGAAATTCCAAACCATTCTGTAGAAAAACGCATTCCCTCTATCAGTAATAACAGTCATAGGTGGTTTTCTCATTGAAAGAAAAGGAAAAAAAATGCAAGTCAATCAGAAAATAAAATCTATCCCATACTTTATGTAGCCAAAACTGTTTTGATTCTTGAAAATCCTTATTTTGTGGGGGCATTTTACTCAAGCCTGTTATAATCATATAAATTGTTTAGGTCCAGCAAAACAAAGTTAGCCATACATTAGCATTTAAGATCAAATTCAACCAGAAAATAATTCTTACCCAATATACAACCTTCTATCAAAGAAGGAAGCACGAAACATCTTATCTTTTCAAGGCCTGAATCATCCCACAAGTTCCATATCCAATCTTCCAAGTCGACTTCATAGCCATTATCAAATCTTTCTTCCATTCCCATCGGCAAGAAATCCATGATCTGGACAGTTATCCAATTGATGATCACCTTACTTGAAATTTCCATTCATGATTCTAAGACATCTCTGTAACAGATTTAATATTTAAAGCAGTTTGATTGGAACATCAAGAAATTTCTGGCCTGTATTTTTAAAACATAAAGTATCCCCAAATTATTATTTTTATTTTTGAATTTTTGCAAATATTTGACGAAATGACAAATGAATAACATTGCAAGAAACTGATTTTATTCTTTTCCAAAAGATATGAAATATGGCAACAACATTTCAGAAACATACATCCAGATGTTATAAGTTATAATTTTCAGAATTTTAATGCAACAAAATACTAACCTTATAAGTTATAAGTTATATTAGAGATCGTTTACAAAAATCAGCTCCTTTTGAGCAAACACACTAGAAATCATAAGCCAACTAAGCAGACTAAGAGTCACACAAGATCCCTATGAGATTTGAACTCGGGTCTCCACAATGAAAACCCAAAGCTGTAACTGATTGAGCTCAACCCCTTGGACACAATATTCCACCTTCAAAACTCGTATATTTCAAAATAAACTAAAATAGATGACTGTAGCAATGGTACTGAATACTATAGCTGATATACTTTATAATGTAGCAACTGTACAAACTTACAAAGTACTGTAGCAGTTGTATAAATTATTATAGCATCCCTCAAAAATCAATAATCTTCAAAATTTTCACTCCAAACTCATAAGTTGAAAAATATCCTTCAATCCATCCAACCAATGAAGCACAATGGTGAATCTTGGATGCTATGGTACACGGGGGTGCGTCCCCAAGGTTTTCTGACTGTGTCGCCATACCAGGGATATCTCAGGGATGGTGATGGCTTGGGGACATTTTCTGAGGTCTGACGCCCTAAACAATACATGCTTTGAGCAATTTATTGGGATTTGAATGAAGGTATATATACATCCAACGTTTAAAAACATGAGGATTGCTGTGGTTTAAGGATTCTATAAAGTATATGTCAATATAATGAATGATTCTATAATACACACACACACACACATATACCCCCTTTTGTCTCCAAAAATGGCCTCAAAAAATCCTATCCCCAAAATGTTTCCCCTAGTTCCCACATTCCCGCATCCCAGAAACTTGGTGGAACACCAAGTGAGTTTACTCAATCGGGTATGAGGGTTTTTGTCCCCAAAACTAATTGCCAAAAGGCTTTTCTCTTTTCATTATTTGGCTAAAGAATGAAGGTTGAACCAAGTTCAACCTCTCTAATAAGCCAGGGTTTGATAAAATACATACAATGCATTTTCTTTCCTCAAATCCTCCTTTTATATGCACTTTTGGAAAAATCATAATTCATAGTGCCTCATTTCTCTCCAAAAGTGACTTTTAAAATCTTTTTAATTTGAAATTACTTTTTATCTCCCAAAATGACCCTCTTTTAAAATTACTTTGTGACACTACCCACCCTTAATAAAATGATTAATTAACTATAAGTTGTCCTTTTAAAATAAAATGTCGCTAGACAACTTCAGTTAATTAATTAATTATTTCCCTTGCAGCACCCAAATACCATATGGGATCTTAAATAAGCTAAGGGTCTTTTAAAATTCTTTATGCATGAGAAAGGGACATGGCAATCCTCCCTTCCCGAAATTGCTTGCCCTCAAGCAATTGTAAATTAAAATGCTAAAGAATTTGTTCACCTTCCCATATAGCATCTACTAGAGGCAAATCCTTCCAACAGACCAAATATTTTGAAATGAGGTAAAATGTGTTGCCCAAGTGCCTTTTTGAGGCACAAAACAAAAAATATGTATGAATTTCACTATGCTTTGGTAAATCCTTCTCATAGGAAACCTCCTCAATCCTTCTCACAACCTTGTAAGGTTTATAAAAGTATAGATTGAATTTCCATGCCCCACGTTTTTTGAAAGAAGACTACCTAAAGGGTTGCACTATCAAAATCATAGTTGAAAAATTCGATCTCGGCAAAAACTCGGCGGGCCCAAATTTTATGAAAAACTCGGCGGAAAAATCGGCACTTTTATCGAACATTTAAAAATATATCATTTCTTAAAATATTCTTAAAAAAACACACATGCACCAAATTTGTGTACAGTGCTTCAAACAGTCCGCTGTCGACTCTCCACACCCTGTGTCTCTCCTTGGTGTCATTTCTACACGGCTTGGTCTGCAGTTGCACACTAAAAAAACAATTACGGAATACCTATTCACAACCTTTTTGTCGCTTTACAACTTAAAACAAAACCCTGGATGTTTAAAAAACATTTGTTTTTAACTGCAAAGTTTTAAGCGCCGATTTGTTAAATTAATCACTCAAACAATTGCGATTTTATCAGGAAAAAATTGCCCCGCAAAAATGAAAATATTGCTGGAGATATTATCAGCGATAATATCGTTTCCTCCATTGCATCGCGATATATCGTGATATTTGTGATATTATCACGAGATTTTCAACCATGATCAAAATGATCAAACCTACAATCTTAAAGGTTCTCTCCAACCTAGGTCTATCTAGACTTAAGTTATGCTACTTTTGGGCTTGCTAGAGATTCATCTTTAGAACGTTAAATATATCTTGGCTCTTTTGAACCCAATCCTTAACCTTTGGAACTTTGTTGTCAATAATGATGAAGTCCACAAAAGATGTAGCATCATACCCTTACAAGGCATTGAATAAAGTCATGAGAATCAGTATATAGCATGCAGTATTGTAGCAATGCTCACCAAGGTAAAGCCACTTAATCCATGTTTTTATCTGCCCTACCGCATAGTTCCTTGAATAGCCTTCAATACATTTGTTAATAATTTAAGTCTACCCTATCTTAGGACAATAACTAGTGCTAGGAGTCAACTCAATACCAATCAACTAAAAAAGTTCCTATTAAAGTATGCTAGGAAACCTACTATCCTGATTTATGACTATGTTTCTTGGCAATCCATGTAACCTAAACACCTCTTTAAAAACAACATAACAAATTGAGGTGCCTTATATTCAAAGGATATAGCATAGAAATGAGAAAATTTGATTAATCTTTTCACCACCACAAAAATAAAAAATGCAATCCTTACCCTAAACCCGTGTGTTGTGACCTACACACACACCCCATTTTGCCTTGGAAAAACAAGGACCCCCTTGTTTTTATATCGCTTGTGCTTTTTTTAGTTTTGGGCATGAGTGTTTCACATTTGGAATTTTTGTGACTTGTCAAGATTTTTGGGTTTGTCATATTGGTATGATAATATAAACATCCTGAAAAACCCCAACGTTTTCCTTTTGTTTCTCACTCATGTGTCTGTATCATAGTTATAGGACTCTGCGAGTCCCGAGCTGAGTCAGGGCTCTAGAATTTTTTGTCCTCTAGACTCTGACTCGGCCGAGTCCTGCTAGGACTCGGAGAGTCCATAGACTCTCCTAACTCGGCGAGTCCCGTGGCAAGGACTCGGTTGTGACCAATTGAGCCATAAAGTAAAAAATAAACATTTTTTGTTGTTTTTAATGATTTTTTTTGGCTTATATGATCTTATTGCAATAGCAAGTTCCAGAAATTTTAAATGGTGATTCCCAATAAGGAAACCAACATGGAGTAGTAAAAAATGTCTTGCATGTAGCAGGTATTAAACATAACAATTTGTCTATAAAGCAGATTGCAAATAGGATTTCACTAAAAAATTTGCCAAAAAAGCAGTGTCATATCACAAACTGTAATCACAAACTCCTGGAACCAAGTATTAAAACAACACTATCAAATTTGAAAGCATTGCAACAAATAAAATGCTTTCCTTTTAAAGAATTGGACATCTCCAAAACAATAAAAGAACAATTTTAAGGTTTATGAAAGATTGAAAAAAAATGTTTGTTAAACCGGTCATTTGGCAAAGTTAAAAGATGATGACATTTGAGCAATTATATACTTGATATCATTCCAAAAATTCATAATGATCTTTTTGATCTACTAAGAACAAAAAATTTCAGCGAAGCTATTTTGAAATAGCTTGCGTGGTAGAAGAATACAATATAAAATATGTTGTAAACACTTAATAATATGCCACTTCGAGGGAGCAACCTCGTAGTCCACTTCAAGGGAGATACCACCAAGAATCTTCAACGTGAACACAATACTCAACATGATGATAATAAATAACCTATACCTTCTATATAATTTTAGTTTAACTTATTTCCTTCAGAAATTTGCATTTATACTTATGTGATCAATGTAAACTTGTGTGTGTGTGCAAAGTAGCTTCTATTTATCTCAATTATTGTGTCTTTGATATTAATTGACTAAATGATGCATGAAAAAAGTTTTAAATCCTTAAAAATATTTGAAGTTCTTGGGTTTTTCAATTTGTTGAGTCCTTGCCGAGTCTGGATGCGAATCCAAGTCCAAGTCCGAAATCAGCCTGCCGAGTCCGAGGCGAGTCCAAGTCTTGTAACTATAGTGTGTATTCCTATCATCTTGTTGAAGTAGTCATCTTGGCATGTCTATAAAGGAATCCCCAAAACACAAATCAGCGATGGTCAGTGTTGGACCACCATGCCGCCCTTCTCATACTTTCATAGCTAATCATCCTAGCAATACTATAAGTGAATCTCGAACACCTAACATGATATATGGTACAACCTTGACCTACCCTAGGATTCCCATTTATGGAAGCTTCCTCCATGCATACAAATTTGGTTTAATTGTCATTTGCCTTATTTTTGTGTTAATTTTTATATGTGATTTTGCTATCTTGGTGCTCTGACGATTTCCTCTTGTTGCAAGCCCTTGCTATGAGTTGGAGGCTTCTGGTGCGACTTGGATTTGGATGAACTTTGTTTGCATGTGCGCGGCCCTTTTGTGCATCCATTTGGCCTCCCTCCCCACATTCTTACCAAGTAGGGTTCATGTGCCATGAATGTGCTTTCATGGTGTTTGGTTCTTGCATGAGTGTTGGTTTCCCTTTTGTGTGTTTGCATTTTCCTATAGATAGTTTTTGCGTTTTGAATTCAGTTTTTCTTAATCTTGTTTCCTTTTCATTTCATTTTCACCCTTTTTTGTTTTTGTTGATTTTTGGGCATCAAATGCATTCTATGTGTGGTGTCCCTTTTGAAGTTGTTTGTGATGACATCACATTTACCTCATTGTGTTGTCAGGTCTTTTGATTCTTTCATACCATTTTATTGTAATGCCTAAGTTCACTCCAATCCCTAATCTCCAACATCTTTGTTTTCACTAAGTCTTTTGGGATCAATCGATCGGGCCTCTCCAAGATGGTTGGTCATTTGAGCATAAGTGGTTGCTCTGATCTCCAACACTCTATACGCACTGTCTCTCCAAATTGGGTGATTAGACTCCCTTGTCAAACCTACATTAATTAGCATATGCTAGGTGATGCCCCAATCCCCAACACCTTCACTTAGTAAACATCCAACTCCAAGATTCCTATGTTTCACCTACTATGTTGTATGGGTTAGAGTGTAATTCCAATCCTCGTCTCATGATAAACCCTAGGCTTTATCTTCAAATTTTTTGAGATGTCGGAGTCTTCCTTGATAATCTACCCTTTAGGCAGTTGACATGTGGTATGCCCAACCTTTGATTCCCAATATGCTATATGCTGTACTTTCATCAAGATTAGGGTATCGGAGTTTTCCTTATGGTTTAACATTTAAGTAAAAGTCATGAAGAACACCTATCTTTCGATTCCCAATATGTTATGCTTTATACCTTAATTGGAATAGTGGTATCAAAATATCCCTTGTTGGTTTACCATTTAGGTAGAGGTTATGAGTTATGCCCAATGCTCAATCTGTAACATGCTTTACTTTTATATCTTCAATGAGTTCAAGGCACCAAAATCCTTTGGTTTGACATAACTTTTGAGAACGGGATATTATGTATCCCTAATCCTTAATATCCAATAGCTTCAAAATGAATGCTTCCTCTAACAAGTATCGAACCTTCCAAACTTTTGATGCACAAGGATGAGTTATGGCTAATCACCAAAGCCCAACTAAGGGCTTCCACATGTACATTGACCTAAAATTCTAAGTTACATTAAATGTTGATTTCAATGGATTTGATCATAAAGAACACTTCCCATTTGATTATTTGACGCTCTCTAATATTTGGCTTGTGTGGATGGCTGCAATAAAATGCAAGGTGATATTCCATGCAAAGAGATGAAGTATGTGTTCAAGGGGTATCACCTTCCATTCAAAAACTTTCACCATACACTAACATTGGAGACATCAACATGGGACATGTTGATGTTTAGGAGTTCTTGCAAAGGGTCATTGCTGAAGGTAACAAAACTTTCATGGCTCAATGCACGGCTAAATCAGGCTTGGTTGAAGATGATGCTTTCTCAATTTCTCTCCAATCTCCAAAATTGGTTTTGGCTTGTGCCCAAAGGTATAACAAGGAACAAAGAAAAGTAGTTTGCCCCTTTAGACAAGTCATTTTCAACATCAATGTAGACATCATAGAGACAGTCTTTGGATTCCCTATCTATGCACAATATGACAAGAATCAAAGATTACAATAGGTTGGGCTCAGATATAATGACTATGTAATGTGGCCAAACTACCCAAGAATTTGATAGAGGATGATAAATTCTTGCACCCTTTCTACAATATAAACATGGTATTCAATAAGCCAATTGGCGATATCAATTGATTTGAAGCAAAACACTCCTAATGGAAGCCAAGGCTAGGGTGGTGATAAAGAGATTCTAGAGTGGGTAAATAAATCATGTGCCATGTTGAACACAATTCCCATTGCCAGGGTCAAAAGAAGAAGGTTGAGATGGGAGAATCTTCAACAAGGTCGCAACAAAAAATAGATCGAACCCAAGGAGCCAAGAGAAACCACAACTGCTACCAAGAGGAAAGAAAAAGAAAAGAACGTAAAAAATTGAGCCCGTTCAAAGTGAGGACAATGTGCCTCTATTCAAGAGATGGGTGGCTACTATGCCTCCTATTGCTCAAGTACCTCCACCTACCTGTGGAGGAACCTATCCTTCACCCAATCCTACATTTCCCATGATGTCCCCATTTTTAGCAATATTGTTTCATGATATTTTGGCTAGTTTCTGAGTTTTCCGTAAGCTTATAGGTATGCTAGGAGAACTCCAAACTCCTTGGAGGATGCAGGTTTACTAATTCAAGATTTTTTTTGTTGGCATTGAACCCAATCAGCAATATGGATTGCAATGACATTTTCAGAATTGATTTCAGACCTCTAGAGTGTTGCACATCTATTTTGAGTAAGTTTCCAAGTTGACACTAGTCATCACCCACTACTTCAATTACACCCTAGCATAATAAGAATTGGATTTTGAAGCCTTGGAAATGCTTTCCAAAACTTGTGTAGAGTATTTAAAATATACAATTAAGTTTCTAATGTTTAATGATAAATATTTGCCCAATTGTCATGATTATTAAAAAGTGCATATCCCCTCAAAAGTGGACACCTAGGGGAAAAGGTGGGGGACTTGCACATGAAGATTAAATTTATAATACAAAAAGGTTATTTGGTGAGAAATTTTCAAATTTGTTATTTTTCCCTCCAAAGCTATAAAAGGAGGTTGAGTGGTCTCAATTTACATATGTTGAAAATTTGATGATGTTTTGTTCTTGGATTGAACCTATGAGTTCTTCCACAATCTTCAAAGGGCCAAAACTCTCTTTAGCTTTCTAGTTTCGCATTTGAGAGACAATCCCTATCTAGAGTGTGTGGTCTTATTTCAAAGATCACCACTGTGCAAATTGAAGTCAATTTGGCCATTTCGTCATGGATATTTTTGATGTGTTCTAATTGTTGATTGTTTAGGATTGCAAGTCAGTATTTTGAAGTGTTTTTGCAGAGATTTCTTGGGTGATTTGAAAGAATGCTTATTATATCCTCTCATAGCCACCTAGTATTTGTATGTGGGAGAGTTTTAGCTCTATTTTTGAGTTGTTTTCATCTCAACATGGATTGCATTGTAAAACAAACCTAGCCACTCCAAGAAGGGATGATATCTACTGTGTTTGGGCTGTGATAAGTGAAGAAATAGAAGACCTATACAAGCTGGTACTAGAAGTACCATCTCCTAGCTGACGCATGAGATCTTCTGAGACTAATATACCCCTCTTTCCTTGTCACTATGTTGCTGTTTAATGGTCCTGACTATGTCAAAACCTCATGATCAACCTTGGCAAGTGTACTCTACCTATTAGGAGGTTTTGGTTGTTTTTGGTGACTGTTTGACCTACAACAGCCTTGCATCAAACCTGCAACCAAATATTTGAATCATATTAGATCCATTTACCCTTCATAACAATGAAAAATCTAGTGTTTCAGACCTGTAACAACTTCTATATGTGTTACCAAGCTTCAGGTATTTGTGAAATTGATTACCAGTCTATTTTTCAATACTTCTGACTTCTGAGTGCTGTTGGCAGTAATACAAATCTATTTCCCACAAAATTAGTAAAAAAATAGTGTTGCAGACCTGTAATAGCTTTCTTATACATTACCAAGTTCCGAGTGTTTGTGAAATTGAGTTGGTGAAGGTGAAATATTTTTAGAGCATTGCTCGCAGCCCAGATCTGTTGCAACACCTATCCTAGTGTTTGTTAAGAGTATTTGTCATTGATGTCAAAATATATGATGCAGATGAAGAAATCAATGTTCTGAAAATATAGATTAGAATGGAAAACATATATATCTTTGATGCTTAATTGTTTTATCTATAACAGATTTGATGTAATTGATAATGTTTATATGGATTCATTGTTCTGCACAATGTATATACCTTCTAATGTTATCATCAAATTTGAAAGGAAGTGAGTTTGCATTAACGATATATACTCTATGAATATTTTCTCTACCATGGAAATAAGATTATCAATACTATGGCACGCACAAGATCAGATTATAGTAGTATTTGGGATACAAAAGAAAGCACAAGTCAAAGTTTAAATTATGCTTGACGTCACCTGTCGGGTTGTCTACAGACACAGAATTTAGCAGAGGTTGCACTCTTTGCCATCGCAGTAGATTGTTCTAAGAGATTATTGGGCCTTACAGAGAGTTGTTTGAAACTAACATGTTTGAATATGCTGACTTCTTTTTATTGATTGATGCATTATTTATATTGCCTTTGATAAGTTTTAGAATCCTTCATCAATGTGAGCATTTTCTGTATCACGAGAAGAGCTTGGAAAACACTGAAGAAAATAACGGAAACTAAGGGGATATCCCTGTGCATGATTAATACTCTTGGGTATCAAATTAACACTCCAGCAGCTGCTGCAAGTTAATATTAATAAATGGAAGAAGAGTCGGACCAAACCCATAGTAGAGATAATTGTAGTTTGTGATCCTTTAATCCTTATACTCTGTAAACGGGCCAAAGATTCTAGGCCATCACCGTAATCGGTATTAAAGCAGAGAAAGGAACAATGGAAACATTAAAGTATTCTGAACACAAGAACATCTGTTTGTATTCTCTTGACTTGAAACAAACAACTAAGAACTATTATTTTTAATGCGTGGTTGTTATCATATGCTTGGCTGGAAAATGAAACACACTGGAAAGGAAGTTGTGGCGGTTTGTAGTTAGAAATCGGTTGGAACTAACTACAACTTCCTAGCCATCTACAAAGACTTTTATATATTCACACTCTTTCATTTGATAGAAGTGAGCAAAACATGTGAGGGGCATGTGAATATAAGTGAAGAATTTAAAGAGAGAATTTTTATTGTGTAAGAGTAATGTATATACTCTGATAAACAAATGAAGTTGTATTGAAGCAAGTGCTATTCACTGAAGAGTGTTGAATAATTGTTATGTGTGCATCGATATTTATGAAGATATTCTGAAGATAACTTGATGCTGCAGTCTGAGGTTGTTTCTTCAAGGAAGAAAGGTAACAGATTTAAAGAGGATATCAGGTATATCATGACAGTGTTTTTCTCAAGTCTGATTTTACAGTGCTCTGTTTTAGAATACTATATTTGCAGTAAAGTCTGATCATCATTGTATGATGTCTATAGTCAAAATTTTGTTTCAGATTACAGTTGCAGAGAAGTTGTTTCAGATTGCAAAGAAAACATTGAGCTTGTGTTGATATATCCAAAGTATAAAAGTCTGTTCATACAAATTGTAAGAAAGAAATCACAGAGCTGTAATCAGTTGTAATTCGTGTAACAGTCTTAAAGTTGGTGCTTTGAAAATACTGAGTTGATGCTCAGATCATCAGTGAGTTGGTGCCCATATAAAGATCCTTGGGTTGGTGCCCTAAAATTTTATAATTCTTCAACTTTGAGGCTGGATTAGGACAGTAGATCCTAACAGCATTTCTCACCGTGGTTTTTCCACCCTGGGTTTCTACATCAAATCTTGAGCATTATTTCTTGTGTGGTTGCTTTACTTTATTGCATAGTTACCCCACCCATCGGGAACAGTGGGATGGCGGAATGAGGGGACGAGGTTCCAGGACGTTGGGACAAAGGGCCTCAATTTGGGGACAGCAGGGAGCGGTGGGGGAGCGGTGTTGTATATACTATATACTATACATATAGTATTAAAACGCTAGTTATGAAAAGATGTATAAGACTATTAAGAAGTAAAATAGCAAAAATGCAAATGCCAAATACTAAAAGTAAATACTTGAACACTGAACAATGAACATTGAAGTTTTGAATATCGAATTACTAATTAAAAATTAGAATACTCGATACAAAATAAAATTTAATTGTCAAATCGGCAAATGGAAGATTTCTATTATATCAAAAATATCATAAAGATGATTACAATGAGTAGCATGATGCCATGATATCAAAATAAGTACAAAATGTCAAAATGTAGTGAAGGGAGGTCTCTAATCATCCCTCTAGGAAAACTCCTCATCACTGGAACTACTGGACTCCTCATGGTCAAGATCTGCCAAATGAACACCAACCAACCCTACATTTGAAGCCACTGCATCCTCATCCTCATCAATCTATGATGGCTCCTCTGGCTCTACATCCCATCATGTTGTTGGGCTCTCCTTGTACACATGTGTCTTGTGGTTAGTGATACACAAGGCAATATGTACAACCACTAGCTTTTTTTCTCTCCTAGAGGTAAGTTTGTTCCTCTTAACAGAGTGGATGAAGCTAAAAGTGGACCAGTTCCTCTCTGAAACTGAAGAACTAGAAACCTGAGATAGTAGACGAATGGCTAGTATGGTCGTTGTTGATTTCTGTCCATGACAAGTCCACCAAAAAATCAGGTCCTCCTGTGCCATAGTTCTTATATCCACCTTTGCTGCAACCTTATAACCCCTAAGAGTGGCAAATTTCGTCCACTCAACACGAATCTTGCCAGCAATTTCCTCATCATACATCCTATCAATGCACCTGAAGAACCCTTCCTTCACCTCATCATCCTGAATCGGTGTAACCCTACCAGACCTAGGTATGTACCACTTCAGATTCAATGCATAAGCAACCATGTGCAAGGGAGTGTTCAGGTTGTCCCATCTACGCTGAATGATTGACCGAATGTGCTCATTGTAGAATGCTAAAGTGGGATCCTTCTCTCGCACAACTTCCCTCACCTGGTCAAGCATAGACCGATGCAGTCATACACCTCTCCAAGGGTAGGTGCATCCCCATCCCTGTATTTGATGACCTGGAAAACTGGAGCAATGAGAGAGACTATGTGTTTTGCATCACTCCAAAATGCATCACTCTTCACTATCTCCTTCACCCTCCTCCCCTGCTCTATCCCAGCCTCATCCCACCGATTCCATTCTCGCATCATAACCATGAGTTGCAGTGGCTCTTGCAACTCAAGTATTCTCTCCATGAGAATAAATAGGATGCATATTTGGTCTCAACTAGTTTCAAGAACTCCTCCTTCGCAAAACTCCTGAAGAGTGCATGTGAAGTGTGGTGGTTGCAGATAAACATCTGCACATCTCTTGCATCGTTTACCACTCCTCTACTCCAATCAATCTTCCCCATGTCCTTGAGTGCATTGTTCATGGCATGCACACAACATGGAGTCTACCAAATATGTCTATATGTTGCCTCGATAAGCTTCCCTGCAGCTCTACACACATGTGTTGCATCTATCACTACTTGGACCACATTTTGTGGCCCAACCTCCTCAATATTTGTTTGAAGGATGTCAAACTGAAAATCAACATCTTTCCGATGCTCTGAACAACAACTTGCCCTAAGAAAGAATAGGCCCTCTGTGCATGTAACTATGATGTTGATGAGTGGACGATGCCTAATGTTTGTCCACCCATCCACAATTGTGTTGCATCCAGACTCCTCCCAACATGCCCTCATCGTTGTTTACTCCCTTCGGGGTATGTGTTTATTACTTAGAGCAAATAGAAATATAAACAGAGTACCAGAACATAAAAATTCAATAGAACACATAACACAATAAATTGGCAAAGAGATATAACTTTTCATTCCATGTAATGTCTATACAATGCTAGTTTGTTCTCGGCACCAACTCCCAATATAAAACACCTGATAGTTGGTTAAGAGTGTCAACCGTCGGTTCCCTACAACTACCTGAGAACTTATTTATTCATTACATCGCCTTATACATAACAAAATATAATTTATTTAGTTGGTGAAACTACCACCCCCCCCCAAAAAAAAAGTAGTCGTCTTCCAGACAACTAAGAAGGAGGGTGAGCGTACGCCCCTGGAGTAGTCGAGGGCATCAGCCTAGGAAGTTGTTGTCGAAGTAGTCGCAAGTCCTACTCTGTTATCAGCTATTTTTCTCAAGCAGGCCTCACTAGCATGACAGCCTCCATCAAGTCTCTCTTTGTCTTCTCCAGCTCTCCCACAGTGGCTCCCAACCGCCCATTCACCTCTACGAGCTGAGTCTCCTTTCCTAACCGTACCACTTGCTCATGTTTCAGTTGTTCCTCCAAGGTAATGAGCTTCTCCTAGATCGCAACCTCTCGTTGTATTGCCAACACACATTCTTCCTCTACCTTCTGGTGCTCCTCTTCTACCTTTTTTCCACAATGAGTAGCTCTTTGAAACTAGGAAAATGTATCTCTAAATGCATGCCCCATGCTACGAAGAGTGCCCATCATACCATTGCTCCTCCAGGGTGTATGATCTACATGATGTCTCCACCATCTCCGGCATCTCTATGAGTGGCCATCCCCTCGCTATAAAGTGATTTGCAAATTGCATGTTGGCATCCTCATGTCATAAACTTCAAAAGCGTTTGTACCTCAACTAAGATGGGGCCCATGTCTATTTGTTCGGTAAGGTCTGCCATCACGCATGCCACTACCACCACTCCCTCTAGTTCTGCAAAGTACCTTTGCAGTGATCATATGGCATCCCGTGGGTCGGGTTTGGAATCCCGAATGTACTCAACCGGCATAACTCTCCCAATAGCATCCCCTATCCCAATAGCCTAGTGTAGAGAGATGTCTATCTAGTGCACACTTTCTTCTTCAATTTCAATCACATCCTCCCTTACTGCTGGTACCACCTCCTAATCTCTGAGTGACTCCCCACCTATGGGATCGAACTTGGGTTGGACGTTTGTCTGTTGGAAGTGTTGGACCATCAGTAAAGTAGGTGAAGGGGTTGGGATTTCAACAATGCCCATCTCGAACCTGTCCAAAAGACTCTCCATCCTGGTGTCAACATCATCCACCCCTGCAGGCACAAGTGTCGCGTCCCCTCTTGTCAAGTCTCCATCCACATCCCCTATGGTATCATGGTGTACAGGTGTCATATTCTTCCCTCTAGCATCTCTAGCTCCTGTGATGGGTAAAACTGAACTCTCGGTCGTGGGGACCAAGCCTTCGGCTATAGGGGTCACACCTTCGGCCGTATGGGCTGAACCTTTGACCGTAGGGACTAAACCTTCAGTCGTGGGGAGCGAACATTTAACAGTAGGGACAACACTTTCGATTGTAGGGACGGCACCTTTGGTCGTAGGGACCAAACCTTCAGCTATAGGGACCACACCTCGGTCGTAGGGACCGAACCTTCGGCTGTAGAGATCGCAACTTTGGTCATAGGGACTGTACCTTCAATTGTAGGGACCGTAGGGACTGCACTTTCAGCTATAGGGACCGCACCTTCGGCCGTAAGGACCAAACCTTCGGATGTAGGGACCGCACCTTCGGCTATACGGGTCAAAGGTGTACCTTCGGCCGTAGGGACCGAACCTTCAGTTGTAGGGACTGCACCTTCGACTGTAGGGAGTGCACCTACGGTCGTAGGACCACACCTTCGGCTATAGAGACCGAACCTTCGGCTATAGGGACCCAACCTTCGATCGTAGGGACTGAACCTTCGCTTGTTGGCCCCAGTCTGTGCATCAAAGGGAATTGTCGTGCTTCCTATGGCGTGACCAAATGGACAATGGGCGACAATTGCGATGGTGTGAATACAATTTTGGCAGGCACTATAGATCTTTTGGCTCCCCAGTCAGCCACTATGACTTCCTCTTTTGTACCGTCCCCATCACCTCCACCTATCATCTCCTATACTTCTTCACTATCCCCCTCATGTTGTGTACTCCCTCCTCAATTTCTATAACCACCTTCTCTGTCTCTGCAAATGGTTCGAGAAGCCTTTCTTCCTTCCAATTGAACAAAGCACTGGAACTCAAGAAATTGTTGTGACCGTACGAATGAATAATACTAAGTTAGACGTACGGCATATGGTGCAAGAACTCTGTACAGCTAATCATGTATGACTGACTTGATGGACCATACGGTAATGATGTCATTCGAAACAAGGAACCCCATACGGCAATTATTTGGTCCCAAGAGGTTGCCTATACGACACAACTCGGTACAGTGACACTTCAACCCCTACCGCACAGTATTATCTCTCTCCTGTGCGGATCTTCCTTGGAAATGTCTGTATAGCATATGGTTTTGACATTCCTTGTACGTTCGTACAACATGATTTTGTTGCCTTTGTACAGCACACCCGTACAGTTTGATGTTGCTTCTAGTGTGTGCTTTTGTACGGCCCAACAACTTTTTGGTCCATCATCTCCCGCGTACGGACTCTTCCTTCCGACCTCTATCCCATATTGTACATCTCACATACAGTGTTCTTAGCCCAAACGATACTTGCAGCTTGCATTCGTGCAGCCTAACCACAGACTTGTACGTCTCCGGGTGAGACATGTACGACCCTTTTTTTCCTCCTCTCTAGCTCACGCTTAAGCAGTTGCACAACCTGCCACTTCTCTAGGATGGATTTAGCTTATATAGATGCAAACTTCTTTGTGGATTCCTTGTGCTTCCATTCTTCTTCACTTCTACCTTTCTTGCTTTTGACACGAATACAGATGCAAACTTCTTCAGAAGGTAATGAGTACTTGTCTCATTTTGGCTTTGCCGGATTTTTCCAAACCTTTTGTGCTTGAACGTTATGCATTCGGAATTGGCATTGGGGTTGTTCTAATGCAAGACAAGCTTCCCATTGCTTATGAAAGCCGAAAGTTGAATGAAGTGGAAAGGAGGTTTTCTACATATGATAAGGAGATGTTCGTAACCATGCACGCACTTGAGAAGTTTCACCAATATCTTGTGTGCAGCAGATTCACAATGACGAATCGTCACAACAGCCTCAAGTATTTCATAGAACAAAAAGGATTGAACGATAGACAACAATGTTGGGTAAGCAAGTTGCAAGGGTATGATTTTGATATTGTATTTGTTAGAGGGAAAAATAATGTTTTTGCTGATGAATTATCTAGAAATCCTACATTTTGTTCACTTTCAAAAATTTCAGCCACTTGGAAGGATCACATATTAGCAAAATATGCCAAAAATCAGCATGCTTGTGACATTTTAGATGGTAAAATAGATGATAAAAGGTATAAGGTGCTGGAAGACATCATCTATTACAAGGAACGAATCTATCTAGTACCTAAAAGTGAATTTAAATATAAAATTCTTGCTCACAACAATCATAAAACTTCCTCACTGGTCTACATAGAGATGTTGGTCCTTTGTATTAAATCTTCTTCCACCTACTTTCAAAACTCTAAAATCTCTATTTTTTATGTGGTGCCCTTGGAAATCTCAGCCACTTCAAGCAATTCTAAATTTGTTCGCAATCTTCAGAACCAGCACAAGCGACTGCAATTTTCTCAACGCGGGTTTCAAGATGATGCTCCTCATTAATTCTGAGTACATGTATAAGAATCCCAATACCCCTCTTCTCAAAAATAAACCCGAAACTCCTCTAACAATGCACCACACTGGTCATTTTCAGTTATGTAACTGATTTTACAACGAAGGAGAAAGAACACCACCAATATGGGCCCATCACCAAGATGTTCGCCAAAGCGTCTATGCTGTCATAACACCTTACCAAAACACCTTGAACAAAATCTCATTTTAGCAAAATCTGCAACTCAATAGTTGCTTTTGCAGAAAGAACAACACAAAATGAACACCAAATGGCACCTTTCAGAAGAGGATAGGCATCCCTTCACCATGCTATTTGATAGCGTAACTGCTCATATTTCTGGTTTGTCCCAATCTCAGCCTTACCAGAATGGCAAAGATAATCTCCTCAGCGATTAGATAAGAAATCTCTCCAATCTACATCTCGCAGGCACAAGGACTATAGTCGTTCTAATACCAAATGAGAGCGCAAGAAGGAAAAGAGAAAACACAGCTACTTGATTATAAAATTTGTATTCAACTGAATGCCATCGAGATGATTATTACATTGCTATAGATTGGCTTATAAAGCCTTATTTTAACTGAAAAACTAACCAATGGGAATGTAACTTGCCAACTACCAACTATCAACTAACATTTATTTATTAGCCTAAACTAAAAACTAACCTGCACTAATGTAATACGCCAACAGATATTCCTATGTTTGTTAGCACCAACCAGACCAAGGTCTTAACTATAACCTAACCTAAGCACGGATTTTGAGGTTCTTGTATGTCTTATATCCAAGAAATAGAAACTTTCTATTTATACAAGGTACTAATTGTTAAAAAAAAATTACATGAACAGAGACTTGGAATTCTTATCCAAAATACAAAGAATTGTATTATCTTTCACTTTTTTCCACCCCATCCAACAAACCCACATCTATAAAAATTTCACTACCAAAATTTTCAAATTCAAAGTACAAAACTATACAGACATTTAGAATATAGATAGAAGTTTCTGACTAAATGGTTTCATACCTGTAATGTCCCTTCCTTAGGCAGTTGAGACTACAAAAAAGTGGCCTATAATCAAGGGTTCATGTAGGTCAGCAGAGTGGTTAGGGGATCCAACCAGGGGTTGTGGAGCTTAGCAAGGAGTTTCAAATAGTTTGAGATCGTCTCCTATATTTTAGGAGGATCCATGTTTTTTGGGAGGAGACTAGGAGATAGTCTAGGAGGCATTCTGAATTATTCTGGATGGTTTGAGACAGTTTCCTAGATTTTAGGAAGGGGCCCTATTTTTTAGGAGGGGACTGGCAGTGGCACTACTATATTTAGACATCATCCTTGGATTGGTTGTGGCACTCAGTCTTCAATTCGGAGTCCAAGTGATGATTTCAGGAATAAAATGGAATATTGAAGTTATGACTTTAATGTTCTAAATAAATTAATAAAATAAACATCTAATAGTGTTACTCTATATTATTTTAATAAAGTAACCAATAAGTGGACCATCATGGGACATGATGCCTACGAAAGCTTTTATAAACAATTTATTATTAATAAGCGATTCATAAGGGATTCGATCTTGATGAGGAGAAATAAGTTTGTAAAATAAACTTGATTAAATAAAGGAAACCCTAAAAGGGTTTGATCAGGGTTGGGAGTCAATAAAGCAACATGAGGAGGTATCATTTCACGATTCAAGCATTCATTTTCAGAGCAGCAATTTGGAATTGAGCTTTGAGGAAGAGTTTCTACAGCAGATCAGATTTCTGGGAACGAAAACTCCCTAGAGAATTGCGAATTGGACGAAAACCCAGTTCACTATTGAGGGGAATCCATACAGGGTTTCTATTTGCATTTAGTGGATCATTTGCAGGGTTTCAATAAATCGTTGGTATGCAGATTCAGTTTCAATAATACGGGTCAGATTCATGGAATTGACCTTGGAGTACTTTAGTGTAATTTCCAATAGCAGGTGCCAGCAATAAAATTGGTGAAATTGCAGCTAATGCATGGAAGTTTGCATCAGATTTGAGGAGATATCAACTGGGAGCAAAAATCAGATTAAAAATACAAATTGCAGATTCAGATTGAAGGATTTGATGCTTAAATAGCTTGCAGAATTGTCTACAGGAAAATTGTCCCAGCTGGAAGTGCAGATCGCAGCCTGGAAGCTAGGGTTTGTCGGTAATTTCATCATTCAAAAATGCTGTGCAGATCTGGCGTTACTTTCTCCTTGTAATGAGACTTGAATTCTCTAATAAAATCACCTCTTGGATTAGCACTGGAATTCCAGGTATGAGATTCTTGTTTATGGGTGTTTCCAATATTTGATTTGGATTTGTAGTTGTTGTTCTTAATTAATCAGATTCATAAATTTATATCAGACCTGCATATTTCTGTTACTTTGGGTTTCAAGACTTGTTTCATTGCATATGCTTCATGCTTAAACATTCAATTATCATTGGAATTGAGAAAACAGACGAAAACAGTTGCAAACCCACACAAAAAACTTGATCTGCACTCATTAAAAATCAGAAGAAATCAGGTCGGCTTGGGAAGGGATATTTCAATACCCTAATTCTATGGAAGCATACGATGTCTGGTGCAATAACAAAAACCATTTGATCATCTCCTTCGAGCTCTGCTGCCTGAAAAATGATTTCATGCATCTTTAAATGCCAAAAGAAATACGATGACTCTAATAGAAGAGCTTGTTCAAGCCTATTCCACAAAACACTTTATCAGATCAAAAGGTGAGCTATCTACCACAGAAATGGCCTCCAGGTGAGCTCCTTCTTCCATGAAAGCAATATTACCATTCATGATCAGACCATTTTCAAGTGAGGTCCAACCTCGATTCAATAATGCTGATGCCATAGCACTTTCAACAGCTTTGGTCATCAGGGTTCTGGAAACTACATCTACGTTTGTTGTTTCATCAATTTCAACCTTCAAATACATTTAAACTAAAATATTAAATATACAGAAAGCATTGCATCAAATGACCTCAACAATCAAGAAAAATAGCATTAGAACTTCAGAATTACTTGTAAATATCTTTTTAATTCGATCAATGCTTTTTCAACTGCTTTCCTCTGTGCATTCTGCAAAGATCAGCGCACATGTTAGTTGAAATTCCAAAACAATTGTAGGACTTAGGATAATTTTAGTAATGAATATTCCTTGACTACGATGTTTGTCAAACATTCTACATAAACAACAATCGATAATGAAGATTTCCTCTATTTTCATCAAATGATATTTGGATCAGCTATTAATATTTTCTTAGATATTCATCATGTCAAAGCTTTTCTGCAGTCTTCAGAGAAGCTACTGAAGCTTTTCTGGATAAACGACACAAAATTCTCAATAGATTATTTACAATTTATACAGGAAAGCTCTGACAAAGCAATACAATCCGAAACACTGCCAAAATTTTCAAAAAAAACTTCTATTTGTCGATATTAGTTTTTTTTTAAATCGCCAGATTATTATAGAACAGGTAAAATATGGAGGAAATTAGGAAAATAGTCTTGAATTATGATAAGCTCAAACACAAATCGAGCTTTCTAGAATTTCTAAACTTCTGCAAATATAGTTTTCCTTAAAATTAACCCTACTCAGTCCCCGCAGCTATGGCCTAGAAGCAAGCTGCAGGTAACAGACTTGTATTTGCAACCAGACCTAAGGTGCAAACCTTGGGTGAATTTGACAGCATGGACTCCCGTTGGTGGCCTCGCCAGAGAACAGGCGTAAAAAGCACTTTAAAATTTTCGAAAAACACCGATAGGATTCCTGGCTTTTCTTGAAAATAACCCTGCTGGGACTCTTATTTGGAGATTTTCCAGAACAAAAAATTTACTTTAAACATAACAGTTCATGAACGGAATTTAGAACTACGTAGAATCAATAATTAAGCCTTCAAATTCTACGAAGAGAAAGATCCTAGGCCGGATCGCTTGTACCTGGTAAATAAAATGGAGCTTTGAACCATCAAAAGGATTCAAAATGCAAACAAAATTATTTTCCCTGCAAATTTTCCAGCATAAGGATTCCACGAAGGTGCAAGACACTGAATCCGAGGAACTTATTAGGTTGATATCTATTTTCTTCAAAGCATGTTCCAAGGATATTGGAGCCGTGGCCCTCAAGGCCAGTTTGTTTTGGAATATGAATTGCATTTCGCTGTAAGGAGAATTTCAACAATCTGCCAAAATAAAGTCATTTGCTGAGCATCAAAGTTTATAAAAGTCATCTGATGTAAGAATTTAGCTAAAATAAAATGCATATATTTATTAAATTTGCGAGCGTGAAGCTTTAAGCGCATTGCAAAATACGAATGTAAAGCTTATTTACTTCAAAAGACGGCATATCTTGGACTTACAGAAGCGTGAATTGGAAAGAAAAATATGAAAAATAACTACAAATAAATCGTTATTGAAGCAAACGAAAAACAAATCCCTCCAGTTTCAGAATAATAGTTGACTCTGCTTCCAAACTGAATCTCAATGTACGACTGAGAACAAAATGTTCGTCTGCTAAATTACCTTAATTTCGAATACCACAATCCAACTAAACGGACAGAAAATGTGGCATTCTCTATTCTTTTTGGTATTCTAGGAAAAGTTTGCAAATTATTTTGCTTGAGCTGCCCAAAGTTTACAGATATTTTTGGAGCACGCATAAAACTAATTGGGTCGAAGTGTGAAATTATACCGAGCGACTTGGAAAAACAGCCGGAAATTTTCGAGACGCGGGGAAAGTGCTTCAAATTTAAAACAGATTTTACAAAATCCAAAATTATTTTTAAAAAAACAAAATATATATACAGGTGGAAGGTGATGCCTCTACGAGAGGAAGTGAGCTAGCTTCGACGACCAATGGTTAGACATTATCTGGGCATAACGTAAGACAGATTGAACGTATCTCAGCCGTGAGATTTTCCGAAAAAAACAGTTCGCTCTTTGTTTTTTTCATTTTAGGCAACAAGGAGTGTTTGTATTTGCGCTGTTGTACGGAGTCTTCTCCGGTTGCAATAACGAATGAATGAAACATTTTAATAACATCTACGAGGTTAAAGGTCCTTTAGAAAAAAGCAAACATTTTTGGAAAGGTGCACTTTAGACTCTTTGTAACTGCTTCTTTAAGTCTGCTCTACGATAGTAAATTTTAATCATAAAGTTTGTTGTCATGTCTAATTGTGTTTCTTCAGAAAGAGCACCTAAATTGTCTGCTTCTAAGATCTCATAGCTGGAGCGGATATCGCTCTATGCTAGACACTCCATGATAAAATGTCGCTTTGTCTCAACCACTCCCATGTTGCAAAACAAACATATTCTCTCCTCCCAGTTTTCCCTTATAAGTATCATCCATCTACCTTTTTCACACCTCAGATGATGAGAACTTGTCTTAAGCTGTGCTATGAGCATTTTAGCTCTCCACTTGATATTTGCTCCTATGTATGTTTTCTCCTTGTGATCTCGCGTGGGGTTGAATTCTTTGATATAATATTCTTTTTTGCGCCCATTTTGCTTTGACCATATGAGATTTCTAAATTTTTCCTTCACGAACTTTTTTATTCCATTAGTGGTATTCGAGCATTCATGCATGATTAATATTTCACTTTTTCATCCATTTGACATTTTGCTTCATCCACGTGTTCTTTCCTCTGTCAAGTCTTTCCTCTATGATCAATTTATGCCAGCGTTATTTTTTCATACCTTGAGTTTTCTTTAAATAACTTAATAGTTGAACCATCGTTGAAGCCTCTAAAGGGAGCATACCAATTTCCGCCAATAAAATTTCATAAGGGATAGTAGTTCTAATTTTGAGGTTGTCAATGAGTAAATATTTTTGGATTCTTTCTACTTGCCTCCATTTCTGATCCGACATGTTGCTGCCCCAAATCTCACATCCGTAAGGGCCCGTTTGGCAGTAGGAATTGGACTGGAATTGGCATTATCTAATTCTGGATAATGCCAAATTCCATGTTTGGGTCCTTGGAAAAAAATGGAATTGGAATTTTGAAATTCTCATTTTGCCCCCAAAATGGGAATATCATCTTCCACCTAAATAGGTGGAATTGGAATTTCGAATTCCAATTCCAATTTTTTCAAAAGCAAATTTAATATTTCGTGGGATCCGTGACTATAAAGATGTATATTATATTGCTATAAGGATGTATATATATACATATATGTATATACACATGTGTGTGTATATATGCATGTGTGTATATATACACATGTGTGTATATATACATACATGTATGTGTGTATATACACATATGTGCGTATATACATACATGTATGTGTGTATATGTGTGTATATGTGTGTATATATACACACATGTATGGTGTGTGTGTATGTGTATACATGGATACACACTTGTATGTGTATATGTATGGTGTGTATATGTGTGTATATATACACACATGTGTATATGTATGTATATATACATAAATATGTGTATATGTGTATGCACATGTGTGTGTATACACATGTGTGTATATCTATATATATGGATAAACACGTGTATGTGTATATACACACGTGTGTATACATACACAAATGTGTGTATGTGTGTGTATATACACACACGTGTGTGTATGTGTGTATATGTGTATACATGTGTGTATATACACATATACACATGGGTGTGTGTATATATACACATATATATATATACATGTGTATATACACACACATGTATGTATGTATGTATACACATGTGTGCATGTGTGTATATATACACACCATATTCAAAGAAATTAAAAAATAAAGAATTAAAATTCCTTATGCATCTTCTCATTCATCTTCTGGGTGAACCAAACGGGTCAGACCATATTCCGGATTTCATTTTGAGGATAAGCATCTTCCTGAATATGCAGCATCTTCCTGAATTGACCATATCCAGGATATGGTATTCCAATACCCAAACAGGCCCTAAAGGATCACCTGGGTAACCAACATACCAAAAAACATCTTCTTGGTTTTCCAATCCCAAAGCTCTGTGTTCCTGCAATATCTATTTTGTATTTCAATCCCAAAGCTCTGTGTTCCTGCATCTATTTTGTAAAGAGTATAGTGATTTCCAGCCTCCCTAAATCCTTTTCGTTCTACATGTTTCCCAGCTAAACTTGTTGTAAAAATTGATCCCAAGGTACATGTACTCATCCACAATCTTTAAAGGGTTGTCATCGAAAAGAAAAGTGTTTTGCTAATGAACTATAACTGATTAAATATTTGAAGTGTTAAGTTGATGATCACCAAGACATAGAAAGTTAATGGAAGACATTAAATCAGTTAATGTATTGTATTGTCATTGATGTCAACTTGATATAATATGTATGGTCATGTACATACTGTTAAAGACTTCAAGGAACCAATGAATCAAAGGCTATGCTATCAGTAATGCATAAAAGTTAAGTAATCACAAAGTGACTGTATACACCGATGGAGTGCACACCGACGGACAGAGTAAACTACAAGAGAAAATTCATAGTGTTACCCGACGAGCAAAAGCACAACATTACCGATAAGCAAAGTCACAGTGTTACCCGACAAGCAAAAACACGGTGTAACCCGACGGACAGAATTATAGTGTTGCCCAACGGATGGAGATCCCGAAGACAACTGAAGTCTCACCGACGAAACAATTAGTTGTCACCGATGACTAACTGAAGTATTGACCGACACAACAAAGAGTTCAGAAATGACAAAATGCTTAGCTGTCAAGAGCTAAATATAGACTTAACTGGTACTTATCATTGTTTTAATCGATAAGATAAAGTCGGAGATAAGTAAAGGATTTAAAGCTACTTACTCTAGTTGGCAAGAAGATCTCTACAAGATAAATCAAGAGTTTTTCTTTAAATCTAATTGGCGAGAATTGTGGATCACGCCAAGATCAAGAAAGCCAAGAAACGGTGAAATCATGTCTATATAAGAGACAAGTTAATTCAATGTGAATTAGGGGAGTGACAAGAGAATAAATGTTGAAGAGATTCTGAAGGAGAAGAAAGTCTTCATTCAGACCTGATCAATCAAGCTGAGGAAAGAGCTAAATTTTACAGACACCAACGAACAGTGATACAACATCACAGAACAGAACAGTGTGGAGAAAAGGTATTGAATTGATGACATTGATCAGAAAGGTAATGCACTTACAATAGATCTGAAAATCTGCAATTCGAGTTGTATATGTGAACAGATCAATTTATTGTTTCAATTTAACCATTGAAGCATCAAGTCTCTTAACCGAGCAGGACTTAAAAGTCTTTTCTAATTGAGATACATCCTAAGGAGTATCAAAAGTTTGGTCATACAAAGTAGCATTGGATATGCCTGATACCTATTGATAGGCCAAGTGAGTGTTTGATCAAGGATGGTAGCATTAGATGTCAGATACTAAGTGACAAACTATTCATTTAAATCCTCTAACAAGGTCACACCTAACAGTGTGTTTGTGGCCTTTAACAGGGTTGGCTCTTCACCGAGCTCACTTCAAAATAGTAAAAATTTGGGTTACCAGTCCCAATGGTTTTTCCCTTAACAGGGTTTCCACGTTAAAAATACATGTGTTAATGTGTCTGTGAGTCATTACTTTATTGTTTTGCATTTCACATAAGTAAATCTGGATTGATCGGTATACACTAGTTATTTACTGTATTTCGGTAAATAGAAAGACTGCTTATAGGTAAACATACAGTAGAAGGTTTTAAAAAGCATTCCGACAAGTAGTAATTTGATATAAGTATTTCAAGGCATTTATCTTATAGGACTGAATATAACTAGAGGCTTATAAATGTGGTAATAAGTTTTTGGGTTGATTTAAGGATTAATTTTTGAGGTCGCTGATTCACCCACCCCCCCCCCCCCCCCCCCCTTCTCAATTATTCTAACATTTGTGTCCTCATGTTTCTTTTCAAAGAAAAGATCATCACTTTGGTTTTGCTAGTGTTCACCTGCATCCCAACCTCATGGCAAAAAGCATCAAGCACCTCCAAGTGTTCCCTTAAACCATCTGTCGTTTTAACAATTAAAATGAGATCATCTGCATACAGAAGTAGCTTTATCACATAATTAGCTAGTTGAACCCCATCACCATTATTCTTGTTTGACCATTCTTCTAACATGTCAATATATAACCCAAACAAGATCGATGAGAGGGGTCAACCTTGTCTGACACCTATATCGCTGCCAAAACACTCTGACATCCCATCCATAGTTCTAATTTTAGCTTTGACCTGCTCATATAGCCTATGTACCGCAACCCTGAGCTTAGTAGGAATTTTTAGTTCTTCCATTCTATCCCAATGTTTGTAGCGTGGTATCGTGTCAAGGGCGTTTTTAAAGTCAACAAAGTAGCAAAAAGCCTCCTCACCCTGTGTATTCCATATTTTTTCAACCAAGAATCTAAGTGTAACATCATGGTCAATGGTGGAATGTTTCGATCTAAAACTAGCCTTCCCCTTAGCTCTTTTACCTTCTGTTTCAACCCATTTTTTTATTTTGTGCTCAACCATGCTACCAAAGAGCTTCCCCAGAAGGGGGTTAATCATAATGGTGCGATAGTTTGAAGGGTTATTTATGTCGCCACTCTTGAGGAGAGAAATCACCACGCTATTCGTCCAATTTTCAGGAAACTTGTTTGTATTGACATCATTAAAGGTACAATATATATGAGGTGCCAAAATATTGTAATCACCCAAAAATGGTCTACAAAAGCCTAAGACCCTAATCTTGATTCTTCATCAAGAAAACCCTAATCTTGATTAAATCCCCTAAGTCCTAATCTAAGGCAATTCAACTTATCAATCTGATTTGACCTAAACTCTAGGTCTCATTCAATCATCGCACTTGATCATATTTACCTAGTTAATTCTTAAATCCTAATGTTGTTGACAATTAAATTGACCTTATACTATTTATTTAATTAATGTCTTAGGATGTTGATTAAATATATGAGAATTGTCAATTAGTCGCAAAAAGGGATTAAATTAATTATGCCATCATGATTTGGAGGAAAATGCATCAAACCATTTAAATAATCCAAAAAGCACATTCTTAAGTCATCAATTACTTAACTAATTGATCAAATCAGTTTATTTCAGTCAACTGATTACCATAATGGAAACAAATCAAATTAGTTTAGTTAACTAAACATTTTCTCCTTATCATTTTGGAATCAAATCAGTTAACTATTCAATCAGCTCTGTTAACTCATCATTCAGTTTACTAACTTCCAAATCAACTTTGATAACTTCCAAAATGACTAATTAATCATTGGAGTTAACTGATTCTTCAACTTTGATTCTCAACCAATCAAATTAGTTGCACATGGATTGTGCTAGTCTGGGATCAATCTCAATTGTCAATCATTAATCGATCTCGTCCATCCATTTTCGAGAGGATTTCTATATAATCAGGCCTCCATTCTTCTAAAAAAGGGAGAATTGTGAAGTAGAGGAAGGTTGTCGAGTTGGTGATAGATTATTGTTAATTGCTTATCATATTCATAGTCTATTTAGTTTACTTGCATTTGCATAATTAAATCATAGGAGTCTACTTTCATTTGTTCAATAATGGATTAATCTTGGCTTAATTTGGATGGACCTACATTTCATTTAGCTTGGATTTCAAAATCCTTCATTTAGATAGAGTCTATAGTCTTCTATTTATTTCATGCATAACTTTTAGATGGGCATTTCCAAGTGGGAAAAGTACTCACCCTTGGAGAACAACCCACGTGAGCATGAGGTGTAAGCAAAACCACTCCAACTCATGTTAAACAAAATTTCTTCTTAGGGCCAAAGCCTTGGAAGAGGGGTACATTTGAGCTTATACTCAGCTCTCACCTAGCATATGGTAGGGCCCTAGAGGTCTTAATCATGTTTACGTGACTATTGTGTCAAGGTGCTTTGTGGGGCTATAGGCCTAAATTGTGCATACGCAAACATAGAGGATGTATTCGAACGGAAACCCTTACTAGACTCCATAGAGTAGCAGTTTACCTCGGTCACCTTCAAAAATGGGATAATCCAAGTGCAAGAGAGATAGTAACTCCCCCAAGACACTCGTCATATTGTGCCCCCATAAGCGTTTAGAGTTGGATAATACAGCATCATCAGACCCATTGTGTGGTTGGTAGTGGTCGTATTCTGATTAGCTATTGGGTGTGTACATAAGTCATTGAGCAAGGATTTTATCACTAAGCCAATTGACTATAGGGCTTAGAAAGTTTTAGTGTCATTGAGTCTTTTCATGTGTGTGTTTTTCGTGCTTGCATACTTTGAACATTTAACAATCAAACCTTGAAACAAAACTGAAAACTAAATAGTAAAATGGAAAATGAAATGAAAAACCTTAACATTCAGTTGGCAAAACCCAAAATTATTTCAGTTTTGTTAGTCCTCTTAGTTTGTTGTACAGTTTGCACAATCGAGTCTTTTTTCATCAATTCTAGACCTCTGGTTAGATTATATCATGTCTTCTGCAGTTCTGACTTCAGAATGTGAGCTTGTCATAGTCGGCCATCATTTTTAGTCATAGTTAGTGGATAGTCTGATGTATTTTGTTGTGGGTCCTGATTTGTTGGTCTAGTCCTTTGATCAATCCATCATCATCATCAATTCAATCTTATCTATCTATTATCCTTTTTCTGAGTCGTGAGTGCGTTATTATCTAGGTTTGTTAACATTGACTCAGATCTATGTTATTTGCATCTCATTCTTAATTGGACATTATCTTATAGTCATCATCATCTATCTTGGGCTTAATCAAACAATCAATTGATTCATGCCTATACAAACTAGAAGTTCTCTCAAACAATCTCAAGAAGAAGAGAGATAACATCTTACACTTGAAGTAAACCCTCTTACCATAGAACAACCAAAAACTTCAAGAAAATCAAGTTCTCATCAAAACAAATCCTCTAACTCAAAAATGTCTGGAGAAAGAAAAGAGAAAGAAGGTTCTAGACATAGACATCACATTGTTAGTATCCAGGCTACTGATAGAGAACACTCCTCAAGTGACTCTAAGCCCGATGAGGCCAATATTATCAGATGTCAAAATGACAAAGACTTTCTCAAAATGATGAGTCATCATGGCTCGAGAGAAAGAACAATGCTTCCTCGAACTAGCACAACAAGGAGCCCAACTTCCTCCTCAATACAAAGCTGAAGATGTCATCGCTAAAGAGGAAGAAACTCCTTTAAAACTGGTAACAAAACAACTGCAAGCCTTGCAAGAAATGAAAAAGGAAAAAGAGAAACCAACCACAAAATATTCTCTGGACACCATTTGTCCATTTCCTTTTGATAAAAACTTGTACTTACCTCCATTCCCACATGGAGTTGAGATCCCAAAATTTGACAATGATCTTGGTCAATCTAATCCACAAGATCATGTCAGGGAGTTTTGTGCTTTGTGCATGGAATTTATGCATAAAAAGACTTGCCTCATGTGCATCTCTTTCCCTGGAGTCTGGTTAGCCAGACTATTCAGTAGTTTTCAAAGTTACCCACAGGGATCAAAACTTTCAACAAACTGGTCAATTTTTTTTTACAACAATATTCATATAACATTCAACATCTCGTGACAATGATTGATTTGTGCAATACCAAGAAACAAATGGGAGATCCTTTTCTAACTTTTCTTTAGCGATAAAGGAAAGTATTTTCTTGATATCTGCACCTCATACCTGAATCTAAGAAGATGGATATATTCACCAATACGTTGATCCCCAAATTGAATTTCCCCATACATATGCAAGGTCCACCCACCTTTGACAAAGTTGTGGAGAGCACCCTAAAAATAGAGGACGTGCTTGTCAAAAAGGGTGAAATTGCCCTTTACAAGGCAAAAATATAGTTCCAGTTCCAAGGACAAGAACAAGTGTTGGAACAAAAATAAAAACGTGGTAAATGACTAAGTAGTTGACCATGTTGCCCCTCAATTGAAACTAGCAGTCTTCAATCTGACAAGTGGCACAAAGGCCCTAAAATTTGTTGAGAGTACTACTAAAGCTCCTTCAAAAGAGATAAGCAATCTCATAAAAGAGAAACCTTGGGTCAAACCAAAGCGTAACTTCACTCCTCTAGGTGAATCGTATGAATTAGTGCTCAAGACTCTTTTGGAAAATAAACTAATCACATTGCCAGACAATTCCAGACCATATGAACCTGAGGTGAAACCAAAATTTTGGAAAGATAATGACTATTGTGAATTTCACAGGAATAAGGGACGCAAGACTAAGAATTGTATGAGACTCAAGCATGAGATCCAAGATCACATTGACAGTGAAACAATTGTTGTCGATAATCATGCCACGAACGCTAATCATAAAGCATTTAAAAATCCCTTGCCTGAATATGAGAAAGGGGAAAACCCCAAGTCCAAGTAAGGTGCCAGAATCAATCACGCATATGGCACCAATGATGGTAAGGTCATACATATGCTTGAGTCAGTCCCTTCTGAATACTACAATGTCACTATCGTCAAGAAAGACGAAAAAGAGTATAGAGCGGCTAATAATGTGACCCATGCACAAGCAAAGGTCACCCTAAGAGGAGCTGGACCTTCCAACCCTTCTGCATCTAGTAATCAATGAGCATCGTCAAAACCTTCCACATCAACAAACAAACAACCAGTTATAACCATGTCTAAGTCATCAAATTCCAAACTAGTTTCATCTCATGCTGCTAACTACAACATTGTCGAGAAATCGCAAAGAAAGAATGCTCAAATCTCAATTTTTGAATTTCTCAAAATTTCTCCATCTCATAGAGAGATTATGGATAAATCCTTGTCAACTGCCAATGTCCCTAAGGACTTGGACTTAGATCGGTTTCAATCCATGGTGGGTCACTTAACCTGATCACCCCACTATCTATCATTTTTGGAAGAAGACGATAATTGTTTGAGTCGCCCTCATAATCTACCCCTGCACATTGAATTCATGATCCACAAGTGTCAGGTCAAATGATTCTTGATAGATGGAGGCGCAGAGTTGAACATTTGTACCTATAATTTGATAAAATAATTTGGCTTTTCAGAACATGTCATTGATCCCAAGAAGAAGATAACAATAAAGTCATATGATGAACAAGAGAGACAAAGGTCTTGTATGTATACTTATAAAAGTGGGTCCTATGGAAAGAGAAGTCATTTTTCAGGTACTAGATCTTCCACTGACATACAATATTTTGTTGGGATGACCATAGATCCACGAGATGCAAGTTGTCTTGTCCACTTACGACCAGTGCATCAAGTTCCCTTTCAGCATTATTGAAATCATCGTTCATACAAATGTCATTTATGCTTGCAATGCACTAAAACAGTCAACTGACACTCTTATACCACACAACAAAGAAGCTTCCACCTCTGAGTCAGCAAGAGATATAATGAAAGAAATGTAAAAGAATCTTAAAAGAAAAGACACGGGGATGGGTGGATACATGATAGAACCTGTTTTGTCACTAACATCTCTTCCCACATCACCCAAATCTTATGGGATACCTTCACATGAAATGAAAATATCAACTACACCAACCAATGTAATCTATGATGGTATCTTGATTCAAGCAACTATACCTCCTGAAGATGAAAATGAAGAGAAAGCTATCTCGGAATGGTTGTGTAGGGAACCTAAAGGTAATGATGTTAAACATTGTGAGATCTCTCTCGACAAATATAGAAAATGATACAAGTTTGTTCGATGTATGGGTTATCTAGGGAATGGCCCTATAAGGTCTTATCAAAATGGTCTCATAAAACCCATAGAACCCAAGTACATAAGTTATAAAGATACAACTAGCTTAGGCTTCTTGTCAACTAAGGAAATGTGAAATAGAGACACACCCACCTATAAGAGGGACGACTCTAAAGAGGAGGATGAATATCCTTATCCTATTCCTTTATGTGTTCTATCTCTTATTAATAGGTATGAAGAACAAAATCTCCAAATCAATGCTACTGAACAACAAATTCAGGAAGACCAACAAATTATTCCTGATCAAACAGAGGCTCCAACCTCTCAGAAAAGTCTTGATATAAAGGAACAAGACATGACCATAGGATAATTTATGGGAAAGACCCATCCTAATTGGGGTCAAAGGGTACACTTTACTCATGTCTTAGACATGGTGAACCAAGATGAAACATATTCTCATGAGTGTGAATTTGAAAGTTTATCTGAAGAAACTGTAGATAAAGATGTCGACACAATACAACAATGTGTAACCAAACTCGAGGTAGGTGAAAGCTCAAGGATTAGGTCTGACAAGTTAGATCCTCAAATCTCTGATGTGGGATTTGATGATGTTGCTAGGGCCCTCATAGATTTGAACACATCTATATAGGGTACTAATTTAGCACTCTACTTAACAGTCCAAGTCTATGATGAACATACTGTGAACACCCTAGAACCTTTTGAATCCTTGCTACTCATACATCATGAACTCATTGATTAGGCTTTACAAAAACAACCCATGACCATGCCTAAATTTACCAATGAGTATGCATTATCTTGCCATCTTAACGTTCTTGAACCAGTCACCTCTTCCACCAACAAACCGAGCATGAACATGACTGAAGCAGATATCAAGTACCTCAGTCAAAAAATAAAACTGAAAAGAAACAAACATTCTGATGACAAAAACCACATTGCGGTGGTTTCAGAGTAGAAAATAAGTAAAAAAAAAAGACATATCCAATGGTAAAAACCTCTTTGAGGTGCTGAATGATGGGGTACTTGATAACTTGTCGAGTCACTTCCAAGAACGATCATCAGTGTTAATATAACTAACACAACCTTTGAATATTGGAACTGAAGAGCATACACATATAATCCATCTAGCACAATGACTATCAGTAGAGGAGTTAAAAGAGTTCACTCAATTCTTTAAAGAAAAAAAAAAGTTCAACTTCACATGGACCTACTCAGATTTGCCAGGGTTGGGTCTAGATCTCATAATGCACCATCTCTCAATTGCACCTAAAGTTAAACCAATTAAACAAAAACTTAGAAATATGCACCCTCATATTTCTCTACTAATAAAAGTTGAGTTGGAAAAATTGCTCAAAGTTGGATTCATCAGATCAATTGACTATGTAGAATGGATCTCAAATATTGTGTCTGTATCAAATCCAGATAAGCTTATCCAAGAATGCACTGATTTTAGAGATCTTAGTAGGGCATGTCCCAAAGATGACTTCCCTTTTCCCAATATTGACATGATTGTTGATATGAGAACTAGATATGAAATATACTCATTAATGGATGGATTCTCAGGGTACAACCAGATCAAAATTTATCATGAAGATCAAGAGAAAACAACATCACATATGCCTAGGGTACCTTCTATTGGAACATCATGTCACTCTGTTTGAAAAATGCGGGTGCTACATACCAGAAAATTGTAAAAACCATCTTCCATGACATGATTCACAAGAATATGGAAGCCTATGCGGATGATATAATAGTGAAAACCATCAAAAGACCCACACATCTCCAAGATTTGGAAAGATTTTAGACATAATAGAACAGATCAGACTAATGTTGAACCCAAAGAAATGTGCATTTGGTGTGACATCTAGTAAACTATTAGGATACATTGTCTCAACAAAGGGGATTGAGGTGGATTTGGAAAAGGTACAAGCAATCATATAAATTCAACTGCCAAAGAACATCAGCCAAATAAGAACACTCTAAGGGAGGATTCAATCAATCAAAAGATTCATCTAATAGTTGGCTGACACGGCACAACCATTTACAAAGACCTTGCACAAATGAGTAACGTAACAATTGGATGAAACATGCGACAAGAAATTTAACCAGATCAAAGAATATTTGGAGAATCCACCAATCTTGATGCCTCCTACATAGGGTAAGTCATTAATTTTGTACTTCTTAGATACTACAACATCACTTGGGGCACTCTTTGCACAATAGGATGAGAACAAGAAAGAACAATCTATTTACTGCATGAGTAGAACTTTGGTCTTGTATGAGATGAACTACTCAGTGATTGAGAAGGTTCTTGTATGAGATGAACTACTCAGTGACTGAGAAGGTTTGTCTGGCAGTTGTGTTTGCATCACAAAAATTGAGGCATTATATGCTGACACACTCTATAAAACTATTTGCAAATATTGATCCACTAAAATACCTTCTGAGCAAATCTACTTTGACTGGTAGGTTATCTAAATGGGTCATGATCCTCAACGAGTTTGACATTGAGTATGTTGAACAAAACTTTATCAAAGGGGAATCCATTGAAGATCAATTGGCTGAAGCCCCAATACAAGATGATCAACCTATCAATGCTGATTTTCCAGATTGATCCATTATGCACATCACTCATAGATCTTGGAAGATGTTCTTTGATGACTCTTTCACTCAACAAGGTGTTATCATTCTAGTTGCGCACTAAATTGGTAAATTGATTATTATCTTGCATTGGATTATGAATTTTATAGTTGTTGTCTTAAGTTGCAGAATTGTTCAAATTCAAAGGATAAAAGTACACATAGAACATAACAACTGTAAATAACACAAGGATTTCATAAAAGGTACATCCATTCAACACTACTATTCAGATATTGAAGGCCAAATACCTTATTATTGCATTCATATTAACACTAATCTTGTTCTTTAAGTATTGATCTGATTTAAACCTTTCAATTTCATGAATGGATCATTACATTGAACATCCAAAATGAATGTATTAAGCCAGTATTCCTTCATAGGTTACATCTTTCACTTGTAAACAGGTAGAAGATATACAATGATGAAAGTAATGGAAGAGCATTAAAGGATTTAGGGATCTAAGCATTGCCTTGGAGAGGTCTTTTTCATTCTGATAACTGATCATCTAAATTTGCATGTCCTTGTGTCCTTACTTATATCTTTTAGTTATTTTTGCAATCTAGGTCTAGGATATTCTTCTGGTCAAATCCTGCAATCATGAAGAAAGAGAGTAGTTAGACCCAATTTGGATCTAAACAATGCATAAATCCCTAAAAACAACATGCTATAATCATGCTTTTAGAATTGTGTATCAATTATGTAAACATCAATGCTATAATAGGGTATACATCTGCAATAACTAAATAAAGTATCAAAGGGACATAGGTTTATGAAGCCTTTTACTGCATATAGTTGTTATTCTGCATTAGGAAGGGATTGCTATTTAGTAAAGCAGATCATCCACATGTTAATTCAATATATCCAACCAGAAAACCCACATTCATACATAAATGTCATCCCACATGACATTTACATACAAACATGGATTAGCTGATTGAATCCATTAATCTATCATGTGTTGAAAGTGGTGTGTGCAAGCAAGAGAAACATGAAACTAAAAATGCATAAAGAAACACAATGCAAGAGTTTACAAGTTGCAAATGAGAAATAGAAATATCTATGGGTGTCACAAGCTCGTGCTCGAACCTCATTAACATATGCAAGTGTTCAACAATACAAGCCATTAAAAGAATGCTAAATACAGTAATGCTGTTAGAAGGTGTTCCTGATTGAAATGAATTATCAAATGTCGGGAACAGAATGGGAGAATCTAAGAAAATGAGGTAATTCTATACTATTATCTTTATACTTGCAAAGAGTAAATAACGTTGTTTGAAATAGAACTAATATACATATACAGAAAGTGAAAACAACAGTGTTGTTTAAAATGAATAAAAGGATGCATTTTAAGTTGTCTGGCAGCTAAGCATAGAAATATCTATGGGTGTCATGAGCCCGTGCCCGAACCCCATAGGTATTACAACTTTAGAGAAATTAAAATATTTATATATAAATGCAAAGAGAGAACAACATTCCTTACTATAGACATGAGTGATCATGTGCAAAAGGAGGATGGATGACTTAATTATCCATTTTTAACATGCATTTTTATAATGATCAAAATGACAGTGCATATGCAAGAGGAAAGGGGTAACAACAATGCTACTATAAATATTGGCTAGATCATAGCATTTATCATCAAAACAGGGTTATGATATGTGTTTTAAAACAGTACTATGTTCAAATAATGATCAAATAACATCCATGCTTACAGAAAGAAGATATGATGCATGCTCAAAAGCAGTGCATGTATTAGAATGGAAGTCAAAAAGGGTGTTGTTTTTTATACATGATAAGTAATATCCATTACTGTTATTAAAAATGTGATTTTATGCCAGTATCAAATAGTGTCAAATTCTGTCAAAATAGTGGATATGCCTCTCATATTTCAATGATAAGTACATATTTATCAAAACACATCATGAAATAAACACTTCCAGTCCAACAAGAGCTCAAACTTATCTGGTGAAAAACACAGAAAGCATGATGTAAGAAGAATGACAATACTGTTTGTGCAAAAGGTCAAGTAAAGGCAGCCTCCAATGCAAAGTTACAGATTCATCAACATCAACAGATACAAGTTTTTGGGTTCAAGCATACAGTATCCATCTATATGATAGTGTTCTTATAAGAGAATAGAAATGCACTAATAGTGCTGGTCTTCAACAGACAGAGAGTATTTAAGCATAAGACATCAATGATACATCAACACAAGATAAAACTTAAAATCACAGCAGACAACTTTTATCTATTTCCTAGCAACAATACATGGATAAATCATTCTAATATGTAGTGGAGCCGATAAAGCCCTTCATTGATAAAAAGTGGAAGATGTGTCTATTTCTAACTACAGATATCAAAATGCACGAGCTCACACATCCAAATCACAACAGAAGATTATGTGGGTGTCAAAAATAGTGAGTCGACAATAAATAAATGGAAACTATCATAACAAAGCAAATGCCTGGATTCATTTACCGCAAAAGGAGTGATAGCAAAGAACAATAAAAACCCCAGTGATATTGCAGGAGTTATGTAATATAGACCAAATCTGTCTAAACAACATGTTTAGCCAAAGAAAGAAATAACTTATCTATGAGATGTGAAGCAGTGGAGGCTGAGTCCAAGAATGAGTCCGAGTTCGAGCAAGGATGCATAGCCATGTTTCATGACATCCAAAACTTCAGCTCAAATCCCAAGTCAACCGAAGATGCATGCACAATGCCCTTTTCATGGTGTTTTCAAACAAGTTTTAGCCCAAGAACATACAGAAGGAAGCGCCATGTATTATGGCATGGCAAGATTGTCAATAATGAAGAACCCGTGGTGAGAGCTCCATGCATAATCATACGCCATTGTCATTATAGAGAGCCCGCAAATCAGGGAAAGAGCTCGTTGTTGGTGTGAAGAGCCTAAGCTCTTTATTAACATTGAGTAACTAAATGTCAACTCCAGCAACACTCCAAATATCGAATGAAGAGACTCCGGATTGCATGGTGAAAAATATAGAGAGCACAAGAAGATCACCAACATGGTGACACAAAAGCTGTAAACCCTAACTCCTCTTTCCCCAAAATTGGAGATGCAAATGAATGTGAAAAAATGTATTGTGCCAATTTTTATGGAACTTTAAAATCCATCGAGTACAGTAGTTAATGCCTTTGGTAACTACAGTTGCAAAGATAAGCTCTCCTAGTGTCACTATAGGGAGGGAGATATTTATCAAACATTGGTCATGTTAACCATGGTTATAATGTCGAGTTGGGGTGTTTTGGCTATATACTATGGTCAGTTATATGGTTTGGGTGATGTGTTATATACTATGGTATTGGCTAAGTCATAGGTGTTGGAGTTTTTAGAGTTTATGCATTTAGAGTTATGTATTTTGATGGGTTTCTATTATATTATGTAATAAGGTTGGTAACATTATGTCAAAAAGATGAAAATATTTAGTTACCAACTGTGATAGGGTATCTCATTTTCAAAATTAGCCTTTAAGGCTTAAATTTGGGGCATTAATTATGTAGGATTTGAGAAACACAAATCCACAGAACGCCAAGAACACCTGCATGCAAAATACCTAGAGCTAAAAATGAAACCTATGAGAGAGAAGCTAGGGTTTGGAAAATCTCAGCGGAGTGAGAGCAAATTGTTATTTCCCAAAAGAATGAATTACAATAATTATAAAAAGTGGCTTATAAGGTGAGAAACCCTAAAGCCGAAGAAAGCTAGGTTTGTGCATTTAATAATTAATAAAAATATTAATTATTATGCACCTACAAATGACAAGCTTAAGTGAATAGAATAATAGTGTACTTTAATAATTAAATCAAATAGATTTAATTATAAAGACAAATGAACTATTACTCTAACACCCCCCCTTAAGCGAAGCTCAGGAGGAAACTAACCTAGCACAGCTATGAAAGAAAAGGAAATGGGTCCCGGCAACAAGGCCTGATCAGGTACCCAACAACAAAGAAATCTCTGTAAACTGGGGAAATAGAGAAAACCCAGTGGGAAAAACCCTACCCCAAAAAGAGATACAACAACATGCAAAAAAAAACATGAAGGAAGGAAGGCCTCAACAAGACCCCCCAAGGACAACTTTCGTCACCCCAAGCATAGAACGCAACTGAAGATAGCGCAGAGATGCAAAGGGTTTGGTGAAGATGTCAGCAACCTGCACATCAGTGGGAATGTACTCCAAAGTGAGAACACCATCCTGAATCTACTGACGGATGAAATGCATATGAAGCTCAATGTGTTTAGTGCGCTGATGCTCCACCGGGTTGTGGGAAATGTGAATAGCACTCTGATTATCACACCACAGAATAGTGGGACGATCAGGAGGAAATCCAAACTCAGTCATCAACTGCCGAAGCCATAAAATATCTTGACTAGCATGCACTGCAGCTCTGTACTCAGCCTCTGTAGATGAAAGTGCTCAAGCATTCTGCTTCTTGCATGACCATGTGATAGGACCAGAGCCAAGACAAAAAACAAAGCCAGAAGTAGACTTTCGATCATCAACATCACCAACCCAATCTGAGTCAGTGTAGCCAACAATGTGAGGAGCCCCTGAAGTGTAGTGAAGGCCATACATAAGTGTGCCCTGAATGTATCTCAAAATATGCTTGGCATCTTGCCAATGACTCTCATGAGGCTCATGTGAGAATTGAGAGACTAGACCAACTACAAAGGAGAGATCAGGACAAGTGTGTGTCAGGTATAACAAACTGCCAACCAACTGCCGATACAAAGTAGCATCCACTGAAGGCAAAGTGCAAGAGGTAGACAAAGTAA
>MU224368.1:620777-636919 GCA_018584345.1 Thuja plicata
CAGAATGTCTCAAAAGAAGGCATGGTGTGCCTAGCACCCAAAGCATCCATGGTGGAGTAGAAAGTGGAAGAGAAGATCTGATACTATCCTTGCAACTTTGAGAGTATCAAGAAGATACACTCATCATTTGTCTTTGTTCTCTCACATCCCTGCAAAACTGAGCGCAAAGACTTGAACTTCATCAAGAAGTCCTCAATGGTGGGAAAGCTGGTAGGTGTCAAAGTAGTCAACTCTGCATCAAGTTGAAGTGCCCGAAACTCATTCACAGTGCCAAACAATTCTGAAAACTTTCCCCAAATGGCCCTGGGAGTGGTCAAACCATCCAAGTGAAAGAGGAGACTGTCGTAAATGTTCAGTGCAATCAAGCCCATGGCTTCATCCATCTTATTCCTGTGCTGTAGAATCTCAAAAGGACGCTGTAGGATAGGTTGTTGTTCATCTAGGCATGACCATAAGCCACATGACATGAGTAGCCTGGTCATGTGTGCTTTCCAAGTGTGGTAGTTATGCGGTGTCAGCTGGGCCACAGAGGGGTCCGACATTGAGAGAAGAAAAAGATGAAAGTAGAAGGGTTGATTTTTGAAAGTAAATGATAGAAAGAAAAGACACCCCCCACAAAGTATGATTCTAACCCTTGTACATCAAATAATCAACTACTGAAAGCACAAAGAAAACTAGAGAAAAACCTGAACACCGGATGCAAAGTAGAAGGGAAAATAAAGCCTCTACTTCAACACTAAAAATAGGAACTCAAACGGCTGAATCAATGAACAAAACTAGCATCCTTGCGTCTGTCTTAGAAACACCTTTCCGATGATATTTTTTTTTCCAAAAAAGGATGCCGTATGCCCAAGATATGGGCAAAAAACCACAGGTACCACCAAAAACCTAGTCACTGGAAAAAACTAGTCATGTGGATAAATTTGACGGTCGTTTGGCCGTCGCAGGTCATCGGGCGGTGCGGCGGTGGCTCTTCGGTGGCGACACCGGCAGAGGTGGTGCGTAGGCGGGGAGGCGGTGGCGGGTGAGCCGGGCACGGGCAGCGGCCGAGCGGCCGGTGGGTGGCGGCGGGCCCGGGTGGCGATGCGGTGGCCCCTGGGCGGCGCGCTGGCGGTGCGGGCTGGCAGCACCCAAAAAGTGCTAAAAAAATTATTTTTTAATTTTTTTTGAGTTTTTGTCTCAATTTTCGATCTGTACGGCCCTAGGAGGCCAAAAATTTTTGCCTGTGGTCACAGAGGCCAAAAGGGTCAAACTTTATATGTTTTTTGACTCTCCTAGGCCTTCTGAACGCAATGGCGGCATTCGTTTTGGCTCAAATGACTCTAGAAAATGGTGCCTCCTTCAAAGTGACAGAAAAAACCCTAGAGAAGCTGCGGCTATCGCCTTCAAATTGTGGCTTCAAAAATCTTCAACCTAGGCAGTGACAGGGTGGCTCTGATACCATGTAGGATTTGAGAAACACAAATCCACAGAATGCCAAGAACACCTACATGCAAAATACCTAGAGCTGAAAATGAAACCTGTGAGAGAGAAGCTAGGGTTTGGAAAATCTCAGCGGAGTGAGAGCAAATTGTTATTTCCCAAAAGAATGAATTACAATAATTATAAAAAGTGGCTTATAAGGTGAGAAACCCTAAAGCCGGAGAAAGCTAGGTTTGTGCATTTAATAATTAATAAACATATTAATTATTATGCACCTACAAATGACAAGCTTAAGTGAATAGAATAATAGTGTACTTTAATAATTAAACTGAATAGATTTAATTATAAAGACAAATGAACTATTACTCTAACAAATTATGCCTTAAATGTAGGGATTTGGATATTTTGGAGGGGATTTTTGAAGGCTATTTTTTAGGGACATCTTTTGAGCCTTGAAATCAGGGTTATCTAGCTGATTGAGGAGGAATTTTAGGGGGATTGTCATTTTTGAGATTAGCCTTGAGGGCTATATAAATGAACTTCTTTTTCATTTGTAGGGGTTCAGAATTAGGGAAAAAATTTATATTAGTGAACATATCATTCCTTTGCACTTTTTCCTTGTTTTTGTAACCATTTTGCAGATTTTGAAGATAATAGAGTTGGACTTTACTCACATATTTTTCTGAGTTCTGTCATTATTCCTTTTCAAGTTTTCTGCATTTTAGTGTTTATCTCTTTCGAGCATAGATTAGTGAATTGATTCAAATTCCTATTCTAGGTTATAAAGAATTAACCTTTTGCAGAAGTTACATGTTTGCTGGTTGAATTCCTATCATTAGTGGCATCTAACCCTAATAGTGAATTGTAAACCATCCTAGGTGTTGAGAAGTGAAATCATTTGCAGAACTTAGTAATGTGTATTTTTTAAGTACAGTCTTTCAATTATGATAAATCTAAATCTATTTTGGTGTATCACCTTTATTAATCAATTTTAATTTTCAGTTATCTCTCTCCATTTTTCCAAAACCATAAAAGTCAGCATTAGTTGATGTCCTGAATCTAATAGGAACCGACCTAGAACCCGGAGATTCATTCTCTCATCCACCAAGGAGAATGTTTCCATGTTCCAACGGGATGGCTAGATTCTACATCCAGCTATAGGCGTAATCCTGATTGACAACACAAGGCTCAAGTGCAGGTGTGTTATTTATCACTCCTTAGAGATACTCTATTCCTAAGGCATACAAGATCTAGTTTCCTTGTACAAACAACATTGTTGAATATGAAGCCTTAGTGAATGGAATAAAATTGGCTATTGAATGGAATATTTTTTATTTGGATATTCATGGTGACTCTCAACTAGTAATCAACCAAATAAATGATGTCTATCAAAAAGGGGATGATAAAATTATACCTTACAAAAGAATGGTTGATGATTTTCAAAATTACTTCACTTTCATCATATTCCAATAGATTCTGAGGATAGAAAATAGATTTGTCAATGTAATTGCTACACTGACCTCCTTACCACAACAAGGAGAATAATCTTGTTATAGTTCTCGGTGGAAGAGCTCCATTACCACACATACAACTCCCCCTACTCCAAAATGATTTATTATATCATAGGACAAGAATCATACCACTACCAACATGTTTACACTTACCTACGCCATCATGTCATTCCAGATGAGCTAACCGGCAATGAAAAATGACACTTGATCTACAATGTCTCATGGTAGTTTCTCATAGAAAATGGCTTGTAAAGGCAATGAATAGATGGTACTTTTCTTAGGTGTCTAGAAAAGGAAGATTCCAAATGTGCATTAGCTGAGGTCCATGAAGGTATTTGTGGTTCTCATTCTAATGGTTTGACTCTAGCTCAAAAATTACTGAGAGCAGGCTACTATTGGCCAAACATGGAGAAAGAAGCAGTGAGGTACTCCAAAGCTTGTAAGAAATGTCATCTGCATGGAAATATTATACATACTCCATCCAAGGAGCTTATTCCTTTCATCACACATTGGCCCTTTCAACAATGGTCATTTGACCTCATTGGGTAGATACATCCATCCTCTTCAAAGTGACATAAATTCATAGCAATAGCCACAAAATACTTCTCTAAGTGAGTTGAAACAGTCCCACTCACAACAAAAGAAATAAAATAGGTGGCCCTATTCATTTTGATCTACATAATCTGTCGATATGATATCCCTTCATCCATTGTAATTGATAATGGAGGGAAATTTAAGAACAGTGATATAAATGAACTTTATGCTAAGTTCAAAATCAAGCAACATTGTTCTTATATCTATTATCCACAAGGAAATGGGTAGGTTGAGGCCTCAAATAAGAATCTATTGAAAATATTTCATTGCACTTGTTGGTTTTTAAAATTGTTACGCTATGAAAAGCAACCAATATATCTTAAGACTAATGTTAGGAGTGGTTAGCTCCAAGTATGAAAGCTCTGTAAGATAACTGGACCAACTATAGGGTCAATACTTCCCTCTGCACTTCTGGCTCTACAAAACCAAGGTGGGTACACCTATCTAAACTAAACTCAATTCTTTACCACACCTTCTACTTCTAGATTAAAACAACAGATGAATGGTAAGTAAGTACTACATGCCAACTTAGCATTCACTGACTCTCCACTACCATTGGTGGAATAAGAACAACAAAAATTGTAAAAATAAAGAATTTGGTTATGATTTTTATTATTTTTAGGGATAGAATATAGCCAAACAATTCAGATATATATTTCAATAGAAATACTAATTCTAGATCAGTGCCTTATCCATTGGGATAAATCCTTAATACAATACTGAAACTGAAACACCTTACTTGCAAATATTCAAAGCCATAAACATAAGAACTCTCAGATCACACACAACAAGATCCTCAAATAGATATCCAGGAAGAATCAATTTAATATCCAAAGGATTAATTTGATCTAAGATCAAAGACTTGTGGAATACACATATGCATAAGCAAGACTTATAGAGTAAGCCAAAAAACTTACAACCCAATAGATAACACAAAGGAGAGACTCAAATCTGAGACAACTTATATTAAGTATGATGAAACTAGTTCCTAAATCAGCATGACAAGGAAATATGCAATATGAAAACATGAAAAAGATCAAATAACTTTCAATCCTATCTTAATACAAATCTGAAAAATTTCTACTATATCCTAGACTGGAAATAAAATACAAGCCTTAAGATTTATAATATTTCTCCCAATTATCCAGCCCTTTCTAAATGGTCTTGAATATTCTTTTATAGGAACAAGAATGCTACAAGGTTCAAACCATTTAGGGTTAGGGTTACAACCAATCAAAGAAAGCATTCAATCATGATGTCAAGTTGAAACCCTATCTCTTCTCTTCAATCTGTGCAATCCAATCCTATCTGCATTCGCCATAAAACTTTAGGATGTGAACATAGTACCTTGAGGTGCGATAAATTTCATGCCATGACAAGGATAGTAATTGATCATAAATGCAAAAGAGACCAAACATTAGTATATGCATTTATCCTCTAATATGAAACCCTTATCTGTCAAGTCTGGACATAAATGCATCTCCACATATCAGATTTCAATTCCTTTGGTCTTCAACAACTGTGCAAAGTCGATCTATAAAATCATATCGCAGCATTTATGGATTTGAGACAAACATTTGAGTCCACCTCCATGAAACCCTATGAGAAAGGATTTAAATATTCAAATTACAGTTATAATGGTCACAAGTGGTGCAAAAAACAAATCGGATGGCTTAGATTCAAACTTTATTGGATTTTAAAACACCACCGTCGATATCCTTTAAGTAACTCACAAGCACAGGATCTGATCTGCCATGCGTCATGCAGGTGCAATGCCTTGATAACTATCTTCCCTTCATCTTTGGATTAAGGCTTTACGCCCACCATCAGATCAAAAATAACTTGATCGGTCTTTACTTTATCCTTGGCTTCATAACTGCAGGTCCCACTGATATCCACATGGCACTTTACTACTAACTCCAAGAAATCTGTGTTGTCCTCTGACCTATGCTAACTGGGATAGAAACGCGTCAAGAAAGCATGATGCCTCAAAGGTTAGATCATGCACATCTCTGCATCAAGGCTTTATGCCCACCGTTGGATGAACCTTAAGTTGCATTACCTTTATTTCATTCTTTATTGATGAACTCAAATCTGACCTGGACACGTGTCGTCAAGGCGCAATGCCCTGATGGTTAAAAAACTTCATCTTGGTCATCAATGGATTATGTTTGTCATCAATTCTTCTCAAACTTGTTGTGTATTTACTTCCTATTACTTCTACTAGCATTTGAGACATTTTTAACCTCTAGTCCTAAATTGTTTCTTGTCTCCAAGTCGCCAGATGAATTCCTTGACTCATGGTTTACTCTGAGATCAAATGCCTACCACATGATTAAGACAAGACCAACGAATATCACCAGATATTTGAAAAATTGGAAGACTTTGACATTTATCTAGTGATCATGTGCAAGCCCTTCGATTAGATCTGCATCTACGACTCTGATTTAATCTTGGCTAGCCCATCTTGGTTTGATTTAACTCAAGCTTTATCTGGAGATTGAATGAATAAAGGGATCTTTGAGTCACTGAAAATATTCATTAACTCTAGTTTAATCATGAGATCACAAGTCAGTCGTAGGATGAAAACATGAAAATAACTTAATCAACGACCCGCGTTGAATCTCCAAATTTTCTTCTACTTGACCATTTTATTACGAGACTACGAGACAAACATAAGATCATCATTTGAATTGACGGCCTGCGCTAAATATTGAGACTTTCCATGATATTAGCAAGATATTGCAAGATCTAGTGCCAACCATAGGATTAGAATAATGCTATGACAAGATCAATGGTGCACGTGTAATCTCCAAAGGAAATGGAATATTCGATCTTGGTCAGGAGATTGCGAGATAAAAGGCATAGTAAAAGTGCACATGTCTTAAAAGACTTTTAAGTGGCTCAAAAAAGGTAACAAGGAAATAGAACATTTCCTTAAGGGTTTAGGGTTTTGCATGAAAATGATCTCAACAAGACTTAGGGTTTTAGGCTAGAGGCCAAAAATAATTGCAGAGACAAGGGGAAAGAGCTTGGAACCATGGAAAATTTTGCAAGTGCTAACATTGGCTCCATCTAGGGATGCATGCCTCTTTCAGGCATAGCAAGGATTCAGGATCTTCTAGGATAAGAAGACCACCTACTAAAATAGGAAACCTAACCTAAAACAAAAAAACACAGAAAGAATATATACAAACTTACTTGTTCATGGATTTTTATCTCTTCAAGAAAAGTAAAGTTTCAGGAATTGTCCATGAACCGACAATTCTAGAATATTTACAGTTAAGTCCTTCAAAACATATGAAAAAGAACCCCACCTTCTATGAATTATGTATGGACCTAACCAAATAGGATCAAATTTGGCATGTTTTCCTTTGTCCTCTATTCTAGCATTCCACATCAAAACCATATCATCACATTCAAATTTCCTAGTAGTAGTTTTCTTGTCAAATAGATTCTTGCATTGTAGTTGCAATCTGACATTCCTATCATGTGCTTCCTTTCTTGACTCATCAAGTTGTATCAAACCCTCCAATCTATTCCTCATATCATCTTCTAAGTCATCATCATATTCTTGGATGAATTTATACATCTAAAACAAGTTATTCGGTGGTAATCTGGCATGAATACCATAAACTATGTCAAAAGGTGCACATCCAATAGCCTTTTTCACTGATACTCTATCTACCCATAGAGAAAGTTGCAATTTGGAATCACAGGCCTTCTTGTTGGCATCCAACACTCTCTTGATAATCTTTATCAGGCTCTTGTTATTGGATTCAGCCTGACCATTGCCTTGGGGGTGATATGGGGAAGAATAAGATATTTGAATCCCATATTGCTGACAAAAATTAGTGAAGTCCTCTGATCTGAAGCACATAACATTCTTCACCACAATGGTTTCTAGACAACCAAATCTAGCCAACATATTTTGCCTTATAAAATTAATTACAACCCTACTTGTGGCTCTTCTAGTGGGAATTTCTTCCACCCACTTGGTAAAATAGTTAGTTGCCACTAGGATCCATGAATGACCTCCACTGGGTTTATTAGGGATCTCACCAATGAAATCCATCCACAATTTTTGAAAAGGTGCATCAACTGAAACAAGCTTCAAAGGAAGATTCCCATCAAACTTTAGCTTGCCTAAAATTCTCTGACAAGAATCACACTTTCTAACATATTGATGAGAATCTTTAAATATTGTTGGCCACCAAAAACCAGATCTAATAACCTTATGGGAAGTAGTCTTATCCATGTAATGGACACCACATGCACCATCATGCATTTCTTTTAAGAGGTCCTCAGATCTGTCATGATCTACACACTTGAGCAATACTCCTTCATTTCTCCACCATAATTGTCCTTGAATTATTGCATACTTCAAAGCATGCAACTTAACTATTCACTTTTTATTATCAGCCATGTCAGGGGGAAGCACCATCTTCTGTAAGTATCCAATGATGTCTTTGTACCAATTAGAACAATGTATATCAAAAATGTAGGGTTTATGCTCCTCTTCTAACATATCAATGTGATTTTCATCTAAATTGCTTTGAGCCATGAGTTTATCAATTCCTAGACCTCTTACCAACTTGGTGATACAAATGTCAATATTAAATTCTTGGATCTTGTTGATCCATCTACATCTCCTCCCTGATACTTCTTGTTGAACTAAGATGTCTTTTACAGGAGCACTTGGCACATAAGCAATTATGGTTGCTCCTACCAAATAGCATCTAAATGCTTTAACAACCTTGACCAAAGCATAGGCTTGTTTCTCCATAATATCATATTTTAGCTCTGTTGCCTGCAAAGACTTACTAAAGAAAGAAATAGGTTGTTCATAGCCCTCTAAATTCTTCTGCAATAATACTGTAGCAACAGTATTATAAGAAGCAAAGGAGAAAATTTGAAGTGGCTTGGTATAATAAGGGGCTCTCAAAATAGGATCATCTTCAATAGCATGCTTGATATCTGAGAAATCCTTACATGCTTCTTGATTCCATTCCACTTTGGCTCCTTTCTTCATCATCTTTGATATTGGAAAACTAGTCTCTACAAAGTTTGTAACAAACCTCCTCAAAAAGTTCACTTGTCCAAAGAAAGACTAAATGCCCTTGACATTCTTGGGCTGAGGGATTTTATCAATTTCACTCACCCTTTCAGGGTCAATTCTAAATCCATCTTTAGAGACAATGTGTCCTAAAATCTTTCCCTCTGTTACCCCAAAAACACACTTCTTTGGGTCAAAGGAAACCCCATACTCTAGGGCTCTTACAAAGATCTTTTCAAGATGATCACAGTGTTGATCTTCTTTTTATGAGTAAGCAGTAAGATCATCTTGATAGACTACCAAAAAATTGTTTATAAAATCTTCAAATGCCACATCCATAGCCCTTTGGAAAGTAGATCCAACATTTTTCAAGCCAAAGGGCATCTTGACATATACATAAGTTCCCGAGGGTGTGGTGAATGCATTCTTGAACTGTTCAAATTCCTTAACCTTGACCTGACTATACCCTGAAAAGCCATCCAACATGGACATCATTTCACACCCTGTGACTCTTTGCAACATCATTTCCATGTTAGGTAATCCATAATTTTCCTTCAAAGAATTAATATTTAAATTTCTAAAGTCCACACATAATCTGATATCTCCATTTTTCTTTCTGACTGGTACCAAATTGGATACCCATGTTGAATGCCTTACAAGCTTTATGATTCCAGCATCCCTCGTCTTTTTCAACTCATCTTGCATCTTGGGTGCTAGAGTGGGATCAACAAGTCTCAACTTCTATCTAAAAGACTTAGCACCTTCTTTTAATGGAATCTCATGCTAGGATAAATCTTCTTTGTATGCTTTCAAATCTTCATAAGACCACGCAAAAACATGTTTATATTTTCTAAGAAGATTTACCAGTAAATATGTAAGCTTGGGGACCGACTTCTTACCAATATATACCTTTTTAGGATCTTGATCTGTCCCCAAGTTTATCTCCTCTAAGCCCTCATGTTTTCTCATCGTACTTGCAGATAAAGGCTTGTCTTTGCTATCAAAATCTCTCTCTAGTACAACCAAACCTTTGGGTACCTTATTGGACTTTAGTTGGAAAACCTCCCTTCCAAGAATATTATCTTTTCCATCTACGATCTCCACAAAAATAGTAAATTCTATCTCTTTATCACCATAATTTGATTCACAAGATAAGAATCTTAAAACATCCAAGTCATCATCAAAGACTTGCCAATTTTCAGCATTGTCTGGGATGGATGGTCAAGATTGAATCCCTATACTAGAGATTCCTGCAAAGTAACATCTTCAGGCCTCAAGGCAATATTAGCCACCAGATCTACCATCTTATTCTAATTTATCTCCACCCAATCAATGCCAAATTCATCAAAGCTTTCAATCTCATCCCAAACAACATTCCTATACTATTTCAGCCTCTGATTCTTTGAAGCATATCTAGATCTTATTTGAGAAACAACTAATTTAGAAGCCCCAATGACTCTTATACATCTAATCTTGTATGTTGAAGCTAATCTAAATCCTATTAGCAAATCCTCATATTCTACAATATTATTAGTGCAAGTAAATAGCAGAGAAAATGAGAACTTGTAGGTCTTACTAGTAGGAGCCACTAATAACACTCCTGCGCCAACTCCTTCCTTTGAGCTTGCACCATCAAAATGCATTGTCCATAAGTCAATATTATCTGCAAGATTGTTCTTCCCTTCTGACAATAACATATTTTGGGCATTTCTCTCAGCTTTGTTGTCTTGCACTTGAAAATATCCAATGTCAGTATCCAAGAAACAATTCATTGCTTCATTTCCACTCTCCTCAATCATGTGAAGAGTTCTAATTTATCTAGATACTTTGACATTTTTACCAGCTATGTCAAATGTTTCAAAGGAGATATCACTCTAGATACTACCTCCCATTAAGGCACTCTATTTCCTAGACAATCACATCACATATGTCAACTACGAGGACACTCATTGTTAGTAACTTTTTTGGAAATGCAACAAATGTATAAGGAAAATCCTTAATAGTACCTATAACATGCACTTCTCTTGAATCCATTTCTTGACACCTCCCATGAGGAGTATCTACCTACAGTCCCATTAATTTCATTATTGATGGAGGCATGACTATGTTAGAAGCTCCTAAATCGATCATACAATTTTTAAGCATCTTGCCATTAATAATCAATGTTAAGAAAAAAGGATCCACAGTTCCCAAAGGAGGAGTGACATGATTTGTATTTAAGAAGATTTGAGGGATCATAGAAATAATATCATCTAATTCCTTCCCCTTTATACCAGATTTCTCCTTGTTGTTATTTTTCTTCTCATCCATTTCTAATTTCAAGGATCTTGTGGTAGAAACACTATTCATCCATGTCAAGGTTGTCTCCTTGTGCTCAGGAATTCTCATCATTTCTAAATGTGGAACCCTGACTGTGATATGTGAAATCAATTTTCCCATGTCAATATGAGCATATTTGATATCAAAAATATCTTGCTTGGTAATAACAATACTTATATCCTCATTTTGAGTAGTCAAGCCTGGCTCAACTCCTTTAGAATATTTTGTCATAGAAGAAGCGTTCATCTTTGGTGTCCTTATTTTAATCTTTTAGACAATACTAGGATCACTTGGTTTATCCTTCGTTTTCACCTTTATCTTCTTCACATCCTCAATAATTTTTTCTTTTTCTGGTGTCTTCTTAGGTCCTATTTTTCTATATGTAATGAACATGCCAGCTGGCCTGCCATCTGCATTACCAACTATCCTATTTCTCAGATTATAGTTACTATGTGCTTGAGCAAACAATCTCTCTATGATTTAAGCCCTTTCTGCATCTAAAGGTCTTCTTGCTATAAAATTCTCTTTTCCCCTTGTATCATTACACCTTACATTATCAATGTCTGCTTCCTTTTCATCAGATGAAAGAACATCTTGAACTTTAGCTTGATCATCACACTCCTCTTCATCTGATGAAAACAACTCCTGAATTTGACCTTAGTCATCAGATTCTTCACTTTTAAAATTTGTAGAAGCCATTGTATTCCCAACATCATCATATAGTTTTTCCTCGTCTTCTCTTTCTTTTTGGGATTGACTCAGATACATGTTCAGAGCAACAACACAACTGTCTGGATTGTGTGGATATTCACAAACATCACACCAATAATCCTCACTACACACACTAGCTGAATTTATTTGAAGAGGATCAGGAGTTCTATCATCAAACCTATCTTTCCTTTGTGGGATAATGGATTTCCCATCTTTGTATTGGATACCATATGGGTGGTTTTGCATCCTATTTTGGGGATTATAATTGTTGTAGGATGACCTATTATTGTTTGGAGGTCTAGGATTCTTACTCTTCCCTAGCTTTAAATCCTTTATAGCACTAAAATCTGCTTCATATTGACCTCCTCTTTAGGTTTAGAATTTGATAGTCTGTCCGAGTCCTTCCTAGCATAATTCCCATCATCTCTTTTACCCAACTTTCCAGAGACCCTCAAATTAGTTTCTATATTGATAGCTATCTTATAAGCTTCTCTTATAGTCTTTGTATTCTTGTCTCTTAGGAGGTATCCCATCGTAGGATCAAAAGCATTAAGAAAATTGATTAGAAAAACCTTGTCATCAAGTCTCAAAACTTGGAAAATTTTATGCATAGCTTTCTGAAATCTTATGTTGAATTCTGCAAAATATTCATTCTGATTCTTTTTAATATTGTTGAATTCATTCAACATGAACCCCTCATTGGTATTTTCACCATATTTCTCCTTAAAACAATCCTTTAATGCATTCATAAATCTTATGGAATGATGAGGTAAAGCCTCAAACCAATCCCTAGCATCCTCAACCAGAGATAGAACAAAGAGATTAATAATTACATCCTCATGTCCAAAATTATAATCATCCATGGCATGTGTGAAATTTTTCAGATTCTCCTCACATGTGATTACATTGTTCCTAGCAAATTTAGGAAGCTTATCCCTAATTTCATTAGGAATTGTATTAGGATAACCAAGAATATTATGAAATGAAAACTTCTTGTACCTTTCTTCATGAGTGGGTCTTCCTTGAGATGAGGTATTAAATTGAGAAGCAGAGGCATTAGTATTTGATGTTTTATCTCCTTCTGTGCCAAGATGAGAGAACCTAGAAGATCGTATGAGAAAGTCAACTTTCTTTTTCATCTCTAGAGTAGCTGCATCATCTTGTGCTTTCTCCAATATCTTAGCCATGATCTCTTGTTCTCTTTTATATTTTTCAAGATCAATATCTAGTTTAGACATTTGATTTGCTAGAGCTTTGAGATTAATGGGTTCATTTACTGAAGACCCTACCATTCCCTACTTTCCTTTATCTTTAGGGCCTTGTTGATCAAGTATTTGACGAATGACAGGCTCCTTTTCAAATCTCCCAGGCTCTGCAACATAATTGATAGCCTCTTGGTTTCATACTTTCATCTTCAATTGCTTAATTCTGATCATCTTTTTCCTTTTCTCATCTTCCTTCTATTTTTTTCTTTGTTGTGTGAGGGCCATCACCTTTTGGAGATGTCTTGTCCATTCTTCTTCTTCATCATCAAAATTTTCTAAATCAGGAAGGGTGATGTCAAAATCTCTTTCCTCTCTTTCACCAGGAGAGTTATAATCTTCATTTGTACTAAGTCCCACATCTGCAGCCTCCTCATACTCGAATGCATTTCCTTCTTCGCTACGTTGGGCTGGTCTTTCTTCTCTAATTTCATCCTCATGTCTTTCATTTTGAGGAGCTCTTCTATTACCCGCTCTTCTTAGTTTCTCCACTCTAGATGTATTGGGACTTCATCTCCCAACCACTCCTTGAGATTTTTATTTGACCAAGATCTGGTACTTCTACGACTCATACTGGAAAGTGTGTGACACAATGATTTTTAATACTCAACACTATTGCAGAGAATAATTCATAGTCACCACCCAACACTAGTTGGGATCAGAACACTAAATGATATGAATATATGCAATAGAGAACTCTTCATGATAAAACAATAACAAAGGACCAAACTTGAGTAACTTTATGCTTCCAATGATCAACTTACTAGCTATTTATGAAAATTTTACTATATTGCTCCCCACCAGAGTCGCCATATTTTTGGTGACTCAGATGGGTAAAATGATATAAATAGTAGAACTCCAGAGATTCCTTGAAAGGTTTAGCAAGACTCTTACTTCTCTGTCCCCAACAGAGTCATCATCTTGTTGGTGTTTAAAGCTATTACACAATGAAAAGAAACCAATATATCTTAAGACTGATGTTAGGAGTGGTTAGCTCCAAGTATGAAAGCTCTATAAGATAACTGGACCAACTATAGGGTGAAGACTGCCCTCTGCACTTCTGGCTCTACAAAACCAAGGTGGGTACACCTATCTAAACTAAACTCAATTCTTTACCACACCTTCTACTTTTGGATTAAAACAAAAGATGAATGGTTAGTAAGTACTAAATGCCAACATAGCATTCATTAACTCTCCACTACCATCGGTGGAACAAGAACAATAATAACTGTAAAAGTAAAGAATTTGGTTACAAGTTTGATTAATTTTAGGGACAGAATATAGCCAAACCATTCAGATATATATTTCAATAGAAATATTAATTCTAGATCAGTTCCTTATCCATTAGGCTAAATCCTAAATACAATATTGAAACTGAAACACCTTATTGGCAAATATTCAAAGTCATAAACATAAGAACTCTCAGATCACACACTACAAGATACTCAAATAGATATCCAGGAAGAATCAATGTAGTATCCAAAGGATTAATTTGAGAAAAGATCAAAGACTTGTGGAATACACATATGCATAAGAAAGACTTATACAGTAAGCCAGAAAACTTACAACTCAATAGATAACACAAAGGAGAGACTCAAATCTGAGACAACTTATATTAAGTATGATGAAACTAGTTCTTGAATTAGTATGACAAGAAAATATGCAATATAACAATATGAAAAAGATAAAAGAAATTTTAATCCTATCTTAATACAAATCTAAAAAACTTCTGCTATATCCTAGACTAGAAATTTAATACAAGCCTTAAGCTTTACAATATTTCTCCCAAATCTCCAGCCCTTTCTACATGATCTTGAATATTCTTTTATAGGAAAAAGAATGCTACAAGATTCAGACTATTTAGGGTTAGGGTTAAAACCAATCAATGCAAGTATTCAATTATGATGTCTATTTAAAACCCTATCTCTTCTCTTCAATCTGTGCAATCCAATCTGATCTGTAGTCACCATAAATCTTTAGTATGTGAACATAGTACCCTGAGGTGCAAGAACTTCCATGCCATGACAAGGATAGTAACTGATCATTAATGCAAAAGAGACCAGGCACTGATACATGCATTTATCTTATAATATGAAACCCTTATCTGTTAAATCTAGACATAAATGCATCTCCACACATCAGATTTCAATTCCTTTCATCTTCAACAGCTGTGCGGAGTCGATCCATAAAATCATATTGCATCATTTATGGCTCTGAGACAAATATCTGAGTCCACCACCATGAAACCCTTTGAGGAAGGATTTAAATATTCAAATTACAGTTATAACAATCACAGGTGGTGCAGAAAATGAATTGGACAACTGAGATTCAAACTTTATTGGCTTTTAAAACACCACCATCGATATCCTTTAAGTAACCCACAAGGACAAGATCAGATCCACCACGTGTCGCGTAGGCACAATGCCTTGATAACTATCTTCCCTTCATCTTTGGATTAAGGCTTTACACCCATCATTAGATCAAAACTAACTTGATTGGTCTTTACTTTATCCTTGGCTTCATAACTGCAGGTCCCATTGATATCCACATGGCACTTTACTACTGACTCTGAGAAATCCTTGTTGTCCTCTGACCTGCGTTGATCGGGCTGGACACGCGTGAAGGAAGCACGATGCCTCAAAGGTTAGATCATGTGGATCTCTATGTTGGTTCTCAAATCAATAGATTGGATTTCTTATGAACTTTCCAATCCAATGCTTGGAAACCTAATTGATTTGGTCAACTAACAAGTCACAACCAAGGCAAGGTTGGAACTTCTACAATTTTGGCTCTGCAAAACCAAGGCTAGTATGCCTATACCTTAAACTTATCCTTCAAGTCTTAAGGATTTTTATAGCATATGAGAAACACTTCAAACTCCTTTCTCAAGTATGGCAAGGCACTTGAAAGAAATATAACTGAAAGCAATATATCATAGATTATAAACTAAAATACTTTAAGTAATTGAAAGAATGTTTAGTAAATGTGTATGTAATTTGAAATGAACTGATAGATAAGATATCACAAAACTATAAACAATGAGCTAAATAACTATAATCCAAATAATGATTAGACCAGTGCCTTATTCTACCATGGGCAATAGAGTCAAGATCATTCCAATCTTATGTTCAACCTCAAACATAGTTTTACAAGAAAACTTATCACTTCAAAGGTGTTATGGAATGTACATGCAACCTAAAACAAATTCAAAGATATTTCAAAAGGGTAATACTTCTTAGATGATAGACCAATTGACTAAGGCCTCAA
>MU224368.1:657756-716156 GCA_018584345.1 Thuja plicata
TTATATTATGCATTTTTGTTCTAACATTTTGTTTTGCAGCATGCTAAATCCTCTAAGGGTAACACACATAAGTTGCTAAATCCTGAAGAGATATGCATTCAATTACAATTCAATATGCTAAATCCTCAGAAGGTAACGCACATAAGTTGCTAAATCCTGAAGAGATATGCATTTTACAAATGTATTCCATGGTGATATAAGGATATGGATCCATGGGTACTTCATAAAAGCCGTCAGAAGACACACTACATACATGCACAAAGCCGCTAGAAGGCGCACAAATTTATGGGGTGACTATCAAGTTCTTTCTTGATGGGCCATCCTATCCTTTTTTATGGTTCATAGTGAGATACACACATCTTACTGGGTGAGATAACCACTCCTCTCTCTCTCTCTCTCTCTCTCTCTTTCTCTTTGACCAGTGATGTCTCTCTTATCGTGATCTTAGGGTTGATAAAGACTTAAGTCCCTTGGGGGCTTGAGGGTTTCTTTATCCCTTTTGGATTCAATAAGATTGTCTTTTCTGTATATTCTCCTTTACCAAGAGTTTGTGTTGAACTCCTACTCTTGCTAAAGTGGGGGATAAATGTATAGTCAAAAAATGGAAGCACTTCCATTGTAGATGTGGTTAGCCTTCCGAGTAAGTGGTTTGGGGTCATATCAAGCACCTTGAATGGGTTCCTGATCTAGACCTGGCTTTCCCCCTGTTCTGTCCCTCTTTCCACCTCTTTCTAGCCTGATTTCTGCATTCTGGACTGCAGACCTGAGATTCTGGACTTCAGGGTCAGTGTTGACCTTTTGGGTCTATGACGACCTTTTGGGTCTATGTAAACCTTTTGGGTCTATGTCAACCTTTTGGTTCTATGTCGACCTCAACCCTGACCTAGGTCAGGGTTGACCTCAACCTTGACCCAAGGTTCAAATCCTGGGGTCTTCCAGTTTTTGGATGTCGATCTTTGTAAAAAGTTCTTTCCCACTTTTGGGTCAGTTTTTTCGGGTTCCAAAGCACTGATTCCTAAATTATATTTAATATAGGTCCTCTCCTATGGGTAAAGGCTTTAATGGGAATTTAATCCTCCTATGTAGGCCTCCTTAGAAGATTGTGCCCTAATTCCATATAAAAGGGAGCTTTCTCCTCTCATTTTCTCTAAGTCTTCTAATCGTGATCAAGCATTCTCAAGACATCTTCGAGTGTGATTCAAGAAAGAAAGATTTCAAACAAGCATTCATTCATTCAAGTATCCATTTTTATGAAGGAGATCCATTAGAGGCCATTGAAGGATTGAAGCTACATGGTGCCCTTTTGGTGATCTCTCCATCCACCTTCTTCCAAGCCTATTCCGAATTCAAGAACCCATTCAAGACTTGGTGTTGGAGATCTATTAGCAAGAGATTGAAGACATCCTACCTTTCTACATTCTACATTTGAAGCATACTTGTGGATTCAAGGATTCAAATCTGCCACAAGGACTCTTTCAAGCAAGGTGAACTTATGCATTTACTTTGTCCATTTTTGCAAATTCAATTACATATATTTAAGGTTAATTCCAAAATTTGGGTTTGACCAAGGCAAACCCCTTCCCCACAACAAACAAACATCTTTTTCTTGTAGGTACAGATTCAGGATTGCAATTTTGAGACCAGATCTAGATACCCTTTTCGGCAAACTTTCAGGATCCGCAAACAAAGTCACTTTATGATTTGTGCAGGTCAGGGTTGACATTATTGGGTCAAGCTTGACATTTGTGGGTCAAGGTTGACCTTTTTCATGACATGACATCGGAATGGAAAACAATTTCTGGGTTTTGTTTGTCTCTGCATTTTAGTTTAATATCAACTAACAATTTTTCTAGAAACAGCCTACAGACCTTAAAAAATAGTGTTCTTTGATCTGAACTATTTTAAGGTTGGTACTTCATCTCATCCATTTCAATTCCTAGAACTATCATATGCATTCCTTTCTAAAATGGGAATTTAAGATCTTTCCTCTTTGCTCTCATTTCTGAATGGATGATTCATTTGTGCATTGATCCTTCTTTTGGGTTAATCAATTTGGATCTTTCATTTGTGCATTTGAGGATAAAAGGAACATCTTATCTTCCCCACACATCACACAAACATCTACATTTTCAAATGTGACATCTTTTATTATGTTACATTTTGGTGACATCTATTTTATATGTTACAAATAGAAAAAACTAAAAAATAATGAAAAAGTGTCTCAGTGAAAACCTGGTAAACAAGTGCCTTGGTAGCAAACATAGAATCTCTGCCAAGTAGGTGTAAACCTAGTAAATAGGCACCTCTTGTACTCAAGAAATCCATCTATCAAAACAATTTTTGGCATCCTTCATTCTTTCCTACCATTTATTTTAGTTCATATGTATAGCTTTCAGTCACTTTTGTAACACATTGGTTCTTCTGAAAACCCTTGTGGCTTGAAACCAATCAAAGTCATACTCTAGGGGAAATCATATCGGCTTTGTCCTAGAAATCTAAGTCAAGTCATCTCTAAGTCAGTCATGTCTGGTCAGCCAATCTTATTTATTTGTTTGTCTTCCATTTGTCTCAGGGTTCTTGCCACTAAAATAAATCTTAAACACAAAACACATGCAATGAAACAAACACTGAAACCATTTCAGCTATGCTGGAATTTTCTTTGTCTATTGTCTATTTTTTGGATTTTGATTTTTATCCTAATGATAAACTCAAGGGTGTCCATGTTGATTTAGAGAAGAAAGGACTAGGGGCACAATCTTTTCTTGGTTTTATGCATGTAGGATTAGTTCCAATAATCTGTAACATAAAATAAACTGGGTGTTTGTGATAAGAGCCTTCACATCAAGGTGAAATTGCCACACATACCTTGACTCTATTTATTTGAATTCTACGAGGAGACCATAACTATTTCCTCATTTTTGATTTAACTCTTTTTGTTTTTCTCGTGCACAAGAAACATTCAAGTCATCATGGCTTCTTTTTGCCTTGATGTTTATATTCACTTGCAAAATTAAAAGGAAATGACATTCAGGTCATCCTAGATTTGTAGGCCACAATGCTTATGTCCATTTTTGAAAACAATCCCAACAAGTTCATATTCATATATTAATGTTTGTTTTACTTGTGAAGGTTGTATTGATGTTTTGTGTCCCAAAAATGCTCAGTGATGAAAATAGAAAACAAAACTCTAGTGACTAAGTCCTATTTTTCATTCATGTTAGCTATTGCTTTGCAGTTTGATAAGTGGTATACACTAAATTTTGCACCCTATTCAAGCTCTTGTAGTCTTGATAATCTAGTATAGCATGGGAATCACTTCTAGGTTGTGGGACCTATGCTAACTGAAGTGAAGCCTCTAGGTTCTAGGCAGGTTCCTCTTGGATAATCACCTAATCTGCTCTTAAACATGAAAGTAAACTTGGAAGGAAAAGGGATAGAAGGAATGATTGGAAGGAAATGACTGAAAAAATCAAATTATCCTACTAGGTGATGCACCGAAGGTAACATGATCCATAATACAATGACCAAACTAGCATGAAGATTCTCAGATATAATAAAACACAATATTTTTGAATAGGCTTGCATAAGTATTTCAAAGAGATGTATGAAATGGAGAGAGGCTATTCAAGTGAAGGAAAGATTCCACAAACAATAAATTTCCCAAGGAAATAGACACAGACTGTGACCTCCAAGCATACATTCACTCCATTAAATAGGCATAGGAATGAGATAAAATAACCAAGGATGAACAAAATCCACAAGATTATCTAAATCAAATCATACACAGTAGTACACAAAGGTGCTGAAAGAAAGAAAGGCTTAGGAACTCCAAGATTTCTCTAAATAAAGCCACTATATTATACTTCAGTAAGAGAAATACAAACAAGAGAAAGTTAGAGGATAGAAAAGATGTCTCAGAAACTTTAACATAATCTGGAAGTCAATGAAAGATTACAACAAGGTGAAAACCTGAGGGCAAAGAAAATGCCACAGAAAATCTTACACTAGCTGAAAAAACTCTGAGCTCTAAAGGCTCTCAAAAAACTTATATACATGCTCCTCTAGCACACAAGCTTAGGAGTCAATCCAATTCCTAGAAATTAGGGTTACAATAGATCTTGCATAAATAATTAAGAAACCCTAAGACTGCCAATTCTGCTCATTAATGCATCGTAGAAATATCTAAATCGATCAAATATAGACTTGAATATCTTTCTCATCACCATAAATGTGACTTTAAGAAGTTGGCTTGACCCATCCCTCTATAGCTTGAGAAATCACGCCACTGCCATAAACTCTTAGAATTAGATCTTTTTTAAATTTTAAATGTTTGAATATGCAACGGTCGTAGGTGGTGTGGGTACTTGTATCAATGGCGCAGAAAAAGACTTATTTCCTTATTTAAATCATATCCATCAATATCCCATCTTTGACCCTATCCGCCTTTAATCCTCTTTAACTCTAGATTGCTTGAATCCTTCATGTCGCTAAGTCATGGAACCATTCCTTCAACTCTAAGTTTCTCGTGTGATTGCACGAATAATAAAAGATTTGATTAAGATCGGGTGATTTGCATTTAATCTCAAGACCACAGGAGAATATTCCCTTTCCTTAAGAGACTAAGCAACCACCATGAGATTAAGATATGATCAACAACATCAAATCAATCACCTACAAATTCTGAGCTTTACCTTACTTTGTCTCTTACCCTCGGTTCATTCAGAGACACAACGACTGAGTAGTCTCACAATCTTTGATCTTCTTTCTCATCTATAGTTTCATCATGAGACTCAGTGACCACCATGAGATCATCCTTTGCGTCGATGACTTGTGGAGAATCTTGAAACACTTTTCTCTGACACACTTTTATCTAGAAACCTAGTGCAGACCGCAAGATACAAATGTAAATTGACGTTTGGCATTTAATCTCATATTCTTGGAAGAATATTTTGTTTCTTTGCAAGAATAAGTGACAAGCACAAGATCTGAATGAAGATCAATGACCCCGATCATATCTGTGCAAAATTTACCTTAACTTGAACTTTAACCTGAGCATATCTAGCAACTTAGAGACATGAGCAGTCTCACAATCACCACACCTTTTGTCTAACCATGGTTATCTTATGAGACTTTGCGACTGAAAGGATTTTAACCCATCCAGACTCGAACTCAGGTTACATTTTTAGAGTTAGAAATTACACTAAGTCGCGAGATCTCCAAACCATTTCTTAACTTTAGTCTTCATTGAGTGACTAAATGCGGGCCACAAGAGCTAAACACAATCCAACGATCGACGTTAAATCTTGAAGACTTGAAAGGATATTCCTTTAACCTCTAAGATCACGTGACTAAGGTGAAATATAGAGTCGCTCAATAATATAGAATATTCAATATCCTTTGCACGACCAAGAGATAAAAGGGCAATATAAAATGTGCATGTGACCTTAAAAATCACTTAAGTTGCTCAAAAAAGGTAATAAGAAAATAGAGCAAGTCGTGGATAGCTAGGGTTTCTTTTTTAAATTTGCTTAGGGATTTAATACTTAGGTTATTCTCATGAACCAAGGCTAACCTGAGAGTTAGAAAATTGAAGAGGAAAGGATTAAGACCATGTAGAACACATAATTTTACAAGCTGGCATCTACCCTCATGGGAGCAACATTTTCCTCCACTTGTAGCCAAAATTCACATGTAATGGGAAATTTTGGGTAACATTCTTAGCAATTTCTGCTAGATGTCAACCTGCTAGACATGAAAAACCAGTGACCTTTGACATTCATTGGGCATGGAGTCATCACTTTGAGCACACAAAATGTTTCTAGGAAAGGAAATGGATTGAAACCATGAAGAGGGACAACTAACTATGCACAAACACTTGGAGGAAAGTAGGAAACACCAAACCTAGAAAGAAATAAAAGTAGGAAAAATTATTTACAGAGCTGGGCAAACCTCAAATAGGGATTGAGATGAAAACCATTGACTGATATTGGCAAGGCATCACCTTCAAGTGTTGATAGTTGAAATGCATTATGTTCCTTGCACTCTGTGATTACAAATGGTCCACCCCAGAAGGAATCAAAATTTGTATGTCTGTCAAGCCTTGATTTGTATTCATCCCACTTGAGGACTATATCCCCAACATTGAAGCTTCTAGCTCTGGCCCTCTTGTCAAAGTTCTTTTTAATCCACATTTGCTAGAACTCTATGGTTTGCATAGACTTATCTTTGATTTCTTCCATCTCAATGAGTTGAGCATACCTCACCTGCAAAGGATCTCCCTCTTCAAAGAGAACAAGTTGGGTGGAAAGGTCTAATGCTAGTAGTTCTGTTGAAATAGATAATCTGGCCTCCTTTCCATACACCAGCGTGTAAGGAGAATTCCCAATGATTTTCTTTGGAGTTATTTTGTCTAGCCACAAGGCAAACTTGAGCTTGGAGTGCTAGTATTTTTTATTTTCTTGCAAAGTCTTTGTGATAATCCTAAATAAATTATTATTTATAGACTCTGCTAGGTCATTACCCCAAGGGTAATAGTTGGAACTAGTATTTAGATAAATGCCATTCTTGATTGCCCATTCAGTCACTTTTAGACCTCTGAATGCAAGTGCATTATCTAATATGATTAAATCTGGAGTGCCAAATCTATGAATGATGTCATCATAAAAGCTCAGAATAACACTCTCATTGGCCTCTTTTAGTGCAATAGCCTTTGTCCATCTAGTAAAATAATATGTTGTAGTTATGATCCATTTGTGTCCTGCACTAGATGGAAAATTAAATAGACCTATAAAATCAATGCCCCATTTCATGAAAGGTTGCTCTATTCTGATTGGTTAGAGGGGCAGAGCTGCAAGTCTCTCTTTTCCCACAAACATGGCACACTTTATGCATTTCCTCACATGATCATGACTATCTTTGAAGATAGATGGCCAATAGTATCCAGCCCTCATGATCTTAAAGGTAGTGGTCCTGGGAGAAAATGACCTTTAGAAGGTCCATCATGAAACTCTTTTAGGACATTTTCCACTTGATTTGAATCTATGCATATCAAAAGGACACCATTATGATCTTTCCTAAAGAGGATCTCATCAACCAGCACAAAGGGGATAGATTGCAATCTATAATACCTTCTATTTGCTGAATCCAAATCTGTAGGACACTCTCCTATCTTTAAGAAATGAACCATGTTAGGCAACTAACCTAATGCCTTGGCATGTTTGTCTGTTGAATGCACAACTAAAGATGCATTCATTTTCTCTGAATTTCTTGAATTCTCATCCTCTATCAAATGTTCACAAATACCTCTTCCTCTAACTAGCTTGGTGACATGTATATCAATGTCATATTCCATGACCTTCATGATCCAACCAGCCCTTTTCTCATTCAGGTCCTTAGAAAGCAAGAACTATTTGACACTTGGATGAGTGGCTCTTAATTGTACCTTGCTATGAGTTAGTAGATATCTAAACTTTTTTATACCTTTCACCATAGAAAGTACATATTTTTCCACAAAAGAATATCTTTGCTCATATTCTTATAAACCTTTGCTGAAGAAAGAAATAGGTTTCTCCAATCCTTCAGAGTTTTCTTGAGTCAAAATTGCAGATATGACATCATAACCTCCATAAGCATAAAAGATAAAATCCTTACTAAAATTAGGGTTCAATAAGGTAGGAGCCTCTATCAAAGCCTCTTTGATGGCTTGGAATTTAGCCTTCCCTTCTTTGCTCCAGCTAAAGGCTGAGTTCTTCTTTAACATACCTGTCAGAGGCTTTAGTAAATATGTAGTATTGGGTAAGAAACGCCTGACAAAGTTAATCCTTCCTATGAAAGATTGAAGGATTTTCTTGTGAGGTGGTAGCGGTAATTCAAGAATAGCTACAATCCTCTTAGGATCAATTGTAATTCCTTGTTTGGACACAATATATCTCAATAGTTTTCCTTCATGGACTGCAAACACACATTTCTTTGGATTAAGAGAGATCACAAACTCTCTACACCTTTCAAATATTTTCCTTAGGTGTTTGATGTGGTTTATTGAATGTTTAGAATAAATAGTTATATCATCTAAATAGACAAGTACAAACTTGTACATGAGGATTTTAAAGTCCATATCCATTGCCTTCTAAAAAGTAGCACCTACATTGGATAGACCAAAAGGCATCTTTTTATAAGCCATGGTTCCCCATTTGGTTGTAAATGTGGTCTTATATTGATCTTCTTCATGAACCAGGATCTGATTATAGCCTGAATAGCCATCCAACAGTGAGAAGTGTTTTGATCTAGAGACACATTGTAGGATTTTTTCCATAGATGTTAATGGATGACGATCTTTTAGTGATGCCCTATTAAGGTCCCTAAAGTCAACACATAATCTTAATTCCTCATTCTTCATCCTAACAGGAACAAGGTTGGAAACCCAACTAGTATGTTTGATGGGGTAAATTATTCCACTTTCAATTAATTTGAGCACCTCTTTGTGCATGAGTGGTTCAAGCTTAGGATTGACAAACCTTTGTTTATGCCTTAATGGCTTGGCATTTGGCTCCAATTCAATAGTGTGTTGAGCAAGTGCTAGGTTGAAACCTTTGAGGTCTTCATACTGTAAGGAAAATATATAACTGAATTCTTGAAATAATTGGGCATAAGCCTACCTTTCTGAAATAGTATTTACTTTTCCAAAATTTAAGCTCTTACCTGGATCAAGCTTTAATTCAGTGCAATGTTCTTATTGAACTATCAAACCAACTTTACTCTTTTGTGCTTGGTCATCTCTATTGAAGATAGATTCCAGGGTGACAATACCTTTAGGCATCTTATTTGATCTAAGGTATGCCACTTGGTCACCATAGTTCTACATTAATCTGTCTTGATTGTGCTTTAAAAAGACATCCTCTTCAAACAGGAACTGTAGAATTTGTTGATCATTGTCAAAAACTTGCCAATTAACATTATTGTTAGGGATAGAAGGCTTGAAAATTACTTTGATATGTTTTTGATCCTTTTCCTTTGAAATTTTATTAGGAATGTCATACTGGGATCTAACATCAGCTAATCTGTCTGCATTCTGGTTCAATTTTCTAGGGATCGCAATAATGTTGAAAGCATGAAAATCTTCAATTTTATCCCAAACTTGATGTTTATATGCTTTAATTGTTTTGTCTTTGGTTGCACTTATCCCTCTTAATTGGTTGACTACTAGTTCACTGTCACCATAAAATTTTAGGTATTTGATCCCTCTCTTTATAGCCCACTCCAATCCATTCACTAGACTCTGATATTCAGTGGTGTTGCTAGTGCAAGAGAAGATAAACCTAAAAGTTGCATAGTATTTTTCCCCTTCTGGGGAAACCAGCATAGCACCACCACCAGAGCCATGTCTACTTCTATCACCATCAAAGAATAGCTCCCAAACTTGATTTCTATCATCCTTTGATGCTTCATTGATATCCTTCTTAAGGCTTGGTTCTGTGAGACTATCTTCTTGTATTAAGTAGTTCCCTAAACCAACATCCCAAATAACACTAGCTTGGTCCTTTTGAGGCTCTTTCTGATTCCAATTCATCTAGATAGATATCTGGGATATTTTCTATCTTGGTGTTTGTTTCTCTGATGATTGGGAAGTCATTACTGTCAAGTGCAAGGCAACTTGCATTGAGTACATTGGACACATAAGGTTCTATATGGTGTGCTTCCAATGATTCAGACTTGATGGTAACCTTGGTTCCATATCTAGTATGGAAAAGCATGTGAGACAATCAGATGAAAGATAGCCTCCTATCTTGGTTGTAAACTCCCTTGATAAACATATGGCAAATAAGGCAGGGAATTCTATGATATAGATGTCAAGTAGGATGGAGAAATTAGGACTTGCATGAAGGATTAAGTTGGTATATCTAGATACACCTACTCTATTTATTGAGGAACCATCAAGATGGGTCACCTTCTTTTGAAAGGGTTCATATTTAAGTCCCAATTGGTCAACCACTTTCTTGGGCATGACAAAGCTAGTAGCCCCACTATCTACCATAAAATTATGTAATAAATATTTTCCAATAATTAAGGACACATAAAAGGGAGGTGGTTTTAGATTCCTACCTTGTATGGCATCTTCCTTGGAGTTGCTTCTTGAAGTCTCCTTCTTTTGATCAGTGTTGACCAATACTTTCTTAGCGACTTCACTTGTGGGTTGTTGAGGAATCACCACCTCATCCAGAGCCTTTTTCAAAATCTTAGGCTATCCTAGAATAGCAAAGGAGTCCTACATAGACATAGTGATATTCATCTTTTTCTTATTGTCTACAATGTTGAAGGGCACTATCATGTATACTCTTTGGTGTGCCTTCACTATGATAGGATCAATCTCCTTGGGTGATTGACTCTCTTTGACTAGAATGGTGGGAGTCTTCTTTAGTAAGGTAGGAGCATATGGGTGTGATGTCTCTATAGACATAGTAGCCTTAGCTCCATTCTTTACTTGTTCCATATCTTGGGCTCTCCTTTTAGACTGAGTGTTGGCATAAATTAGGGATTCACCATTCAACCTAGTGAAATCTTGTCACTCCCAATTGAAGAGAGTAGTATCATCTAGTTGTGCTTCTTGTTGAGGAGCCGATCCACTAGAAGAAGCCTCTGATTGAGTTTGTGAGGCATTCTGAACCACCGACACTTGGTTCATCCACCAATTCAAGCATGTAGCCTGATTGTGTGGTTGATTGCATGGAAAACACCATTCATTATCTAAGACCAGATTATCCTGATTTGGAATTATATCTCTTGTTAGATTTTCAAAGTTAAGAGGTGTGGGATTATAAGGTTGAAATGACCTTTGATTAAAATTTTGCCTTTGACCTTGATAACTCCCTTGATATGGTAGCCTATTCTACTGATAGGATTGTCCTAGATTTTGATATTATTGGTTGGGACCTTGATTTTGTGGCTGAAAGGGTGTTCTATTCCCTTGGATCTTCTTCTTTATGTTATTCAACTCATTGCTCATTGTCTACAACAATTTCTTCATTTCTTGTTGACTATTCCTTAATTCAAGTAGCTCTTGGGAAGGGACTGCTTTAGATTCTTCATAGCTAGTGCTGGGCTGAGGTGCTACTTTAGTTGGTATGGGAGTGTATGGAGGAATTATCAAAGGTGTGTTGGGCTGGATGTTGGGAAAGATAGGCATGGGTGGCCTTGGGGCTATCATGCCTGCTTGGATTAAACAATTTTCATCCCTGACTGCAATGTCAAAATCTTGAGGCAATGAGGTTCCTCCCATGGATTGAATCATGACAAAGATATTGTTGTTGAAAATTTTAAGAAGTATAGGAAGGCATGGTCAGCTGAAGGTCTTACTAAAATAGTAATTCTATTCCATGTCTTGAGGAATCTATTATTAAAGTCTATCATTTTTTCTTGAGGAGCTCTCTTTATGGTTTTTAATTGCTCAACCAGATATAAGTAATCTGATTTATCCTCAAAATATTTACTTAATGATTCTCCTAGTCTATCCCATGAATCAATTGAACCAACAACTATAGTTCTAAACCATTCTAAGGCCTTACCTTTGAAAGAGGTTGCAAGTAGCTCGGTAGCCACATCTTCTTCTGTAATGTGATGCACACTGCAAATAGTGGCCACATCCCTTATGTGCTCACAAGATGTTGTCTATCCTACACCTATGAAATTAGGTAGACTTTTGAGTGCTGCTAAGGGCACATCATGATGTTGAGAAAATTTTAAAGGAATCCCTGATTGAAGGGCACAAAGTTGAATTGTCTGGCCATTGCGGGAACTGTAACTTGTTGAACAACTACCGTATGAGTTGTTCTTGGGCCAGGTAGTGAAGCTGAACCTTCTTTTAGCTCTCTAGTCAGAGATCCTCATCTCCTTCTTGAGTGGAAAGGAAAGGGTCTCCTTTCTGATGTGGGTAGTGTAGACTATACCCTCCTTATAGGGGATTTTCTCTGAGATGATGTGTAGTAATTTCTTATCAGGGGCAGCTGCAAGAAATCGAAAGGCTTTGAGCTTCTTGTCTCAACTTTTCTCATAAAATTTTAACATGACTGGATCTTCTATTATTTGCACCAATGGAGCCACCAAATATGCTCTGAAGAAAACCTCTTGAGGTTAGTTACTATGAAATTAGTGTATCAAAGATAGCATAGCTTGAACATAAGATTATTTTGAGTCCCACCGGGCATGCCAGAATTATTATACACTAAATTTTGTACCCTATTCAAGCTCTCATAGTCTTGATAATCTTATATAACATGGGAATCACTTCTAGGTTGTGGGACCTTTGCTAACTAAAGTTAAGCCTTTGGGTTCTAGGCCGGTTCCTCTTGAACAATCACCTAATCTACTCTTAAACATGAAATTAAACTTCGAAGGAAAAGGGATAGAAGGAATGCTTGGAAGGAAATGACTAAAAAAAGAAAATTATCCTAATAGGTGATGCACCAAAGGTAACATGAACCATAATACAATGACCAAACTATCATGAAGATTCTCAGATCTAATAGAACACAATCTTTCTGAATAGGCTTGCATAAGTATTTCATAGAGAGGTCTGAAATGCAAAGAGGTTATTCAAGGGAAGGAAAGATTCCACAAATAATAACTTTCCCAAGGAAATAGACATAGACTATGACCTGCAAGCAGACATTCACTCCAGTAAATAGGCACATGGATGAGACAAAATAACTAGGGATGAACAAAATCCACAAGATTATCTAAATCAAATCATACATAGTAGTACACAAAGGTGCCACAAGAAAGAAAGACTTAGGAACTCCAATATTTCTCTAAATAAAGTCACTATATCATACTTCAGTAAGAGAAATACAAACAAGAGAAAGTTAGAGGATAGAAAACATGTCTAAGAAACCTTAACATAATCTGGAAGTCAATGAAAGATTACAACAAGGTGAAAACCTAAGGGCAGAGAAAATGCCATAGAAAATATTACACCAGCTAGAAAAACTCTGAGCTATAAAGTCTCTCAAAAAACTCATATACATTCTCCTCTAGCACACAAGCTTAGGAGTCAATCCAATTCCTAGAAATTAGGGTTACAATAGATCTTGCATAAATAATTTAGAAACCCTAATACTGTCAATTCTACTTATCAATGCATCGTATAAATATCTGAGTTGATCATATAAAAACTTGAATATCTTTCCCATCACCATAAATGTGACTTTCAGAAGTCGACTTGACCCATCCCTCTATAGCTTGAGAAATCACGCCACTGCCATAGACTCTTAGAATCATATCTTTTTTGAATTTTAAATATTTGAATATGCAACTATCACAGGTGGCGCGGGTACTTATATCAACGACGCAGAAAAAGACTTATTTCCTGATTTAAATCATAGCCATTGATCTCCCATCTTTGACCCTATCTACCTTTACTCCTCTTTAACTCTAGATTTTTTGAATCCTTCATGTCGCTGAGTCATGGAACCATTCCTTCAACTCTGATTTTCTCATAAGATTACATGAATATCGCAAGATTGGATTAAGATTAGGTGATCCACATTTAATCTCAAGACCACAGGAGAATATGCCCTTTCCTTAAGAGACTAAGTGACCACCATGAGATTAAGCTATGATCAATGACATTGAATCAATCACCTACAAATTCTGAGCTTTACCTTGCTTTGTCTCTTACCCTGGATTCATTCAGAGACTTAGCAAATGAGCAGTCTCACAATCTCTGATCTTCTTTCTTAACTATAGTTTCATCACAAGACTCAGTGACCACCACGAGATCATCCTTTGCATTGATGGCTTGCGGATAATCTTGAAACACTTTTCTCTGACAGACTTTTATCTAGTGACCTAGCGTAGACTGCAAGATACAAATGTGAATCGACGGCTGGTATTTAATCTCATATTCTTGGAAGAATATTCTATTTCTTTGTGAGACTAAGAAACAAGCACAAGATCTGAACGAAGATCAATGACCCCGATCATATCCGTGCAAACTTTACATTAACTTGAACTTTAACCTGAACATATCTAGCGACTTGGTGACATGAGAAGTCTCACAATCTTAACACCTTTTGTCTAACCATGGTTATCTTATGAGACTTTGTGACTGAAAGGATCTTAACTCATCCTAACTTGAAATAAGGTTACATCTACAGAGTTAGAAATTACAATGAGTCACAAGATCTCTGAACCATTTCTTAACTTTGAGCTTCATTGAGTGACTAAATGTGGGCCACAAGATCTAAACACAATCCAATGATTGACATTAAATCTTGAAGACTTGAAAGGATATTCATTTAACCTCTAAGATCATGCGACTAAGGCCAAATGCAGAGTCGCTGAACAACATGGAATATTCAATCTCCTTTGCGCGACTAAGAGATAAAAGGGCAATATAAAATGCGCACGTGACCTTAAAAATCACTTAAGTTGCTTGGAAAAGGTAATAAGAAAATAGATCAAGTCTTGGATAGCTAGGGTTTCTTTTGTAAATTTTCTTAGGGCTTTAATAATTAGGTTATTCTCATGAACCAAGGCAAACCTAAGACTTAGAAAATTGAAGAGGAAAGGATTAAGACTAGGCAGAACATAGAATTTTACAAGCTGGGCTCTACCCTCATGGGAGCCACATTTTCCTCCACTTGTAGCAAGAATTCACATGTAATGGGAAATTTTGGGTAACAATAACATGATAGCATTGCAACTTTCTCTTTCCAGTGAAAGGTGAGGCCTGAATTCAAAATGATCATCATCTTCTCTCATCAAACAGTCAACTGAGTATCATCATTGGAGACATGATCAAGTACCTGTGTATTGACAAATCAATTTCCTATAGGAGATGTTAAAAGCATTATATTTAAATATATCAAAAACATCATAAATGCATTGCATCATCATAAATAACATCATATATATCCATTTGAAAATCAAATAAACATTTCATTTACATGTGCAACTATATAGTCATACATGAACATCGCCCATCACGTTATCTGTGTGCATAAAAAATGAGAATAGTCATCATAAATCATAAGTATACATGTTCATAAAAGAAAATGCATCCATATAGAGCATCATAGGAAAATAAAGCATCTCATTAAAATCTCATACCATCGATAAACATAAGTACGATGAGATCAAATCATATGTCTATATATCATCAATGTCATGGGGTATACCAAAATCTCAAAATATACAACTGTCATCAGAGCAAGTCATTGTATACAATGCCAAAAATGGGTACAAAATCTATAAGTATAAAAAATTTTGAACATCAAAATCTAACTCTCATCAACATCCTTTGCATCATCAGGAATATGTTGTGGTGAAGGTGGAGGTAGAATAATCTCATCAGCCTATGGCATATGTGCACCCTCTGATTGATCCACGTACTATGAATATGGGACAACTTATATGTCCAAAGGAACAACAACATTGTATGTTGCGACATAATATGTTTCCCTACTCCTCTGATGAGTAGCCTCATGTTGGATTTGATCCCATATAAATGTCTTTTGTGCCACTATGAAAATGATCTATCATACTAATTGAACCAAGAGTACCTTCCTCTCATATCCTACATTGTCCTGTAATAGGTGTCACTCTGCTAAAGCTAGCACCAAGATCTCCACCAGGTCATCTCTATGTTATATCTCATCTACCATGTGTTGGTGGAGGAGGGGGAGGAGCATCATCATCATCTCCAATCCTAGGAATCGGGGCACTTGAGTGTATTAAACAAGGAAAAGGGTATCAAGAAAAATACTCCCTATACTTAGGAGTCATCCCAGCATCAGTAACAACATCAAGATAATCCCATCTAGATCTCCTGGTGGTACCTAACTCATGCATAGTTGTATCAGGAACCAATCTAGGTCTTCATCTCATATTTACCTTGTCAACGTAGTGGGCATATCATTTAAACTCCTATTGTATGAGCTATGGTCAGCCATATTGTCAACGAACCCACAAAACAACAAAATGCTCCACTATAGTGGAAGTACGACTAGTCAAAGGACAGGTAACAAACATCCTTAGTTGAGACCTCTAGTTTCCCCACTCTAATGTGTGTAGGTAAGGCCTCCAGGTGACAACTATATTTTATTTGATTTGTCATCTCTAGTAGGTAGTCTTCCCTAAGTGGGGCTAGACAACATAACCTACGTATCAATAAATGAATGGATTCCCAACTACACAAGAATCATTGACAATGAGCATACAAATAGGGAGGTGCTCCCATGCTCAGATCTCAAGAACTAGAACTCCTACAGCTAGACTCCTCTTACCCCTATAAATAAACTCATGGAGCTCATGATACATATGAGCTAAGAGACAGGAACCCCACTCTAACTTCACTGGTCAATCTAGAAAAACCTCTAAGAATAGTCCCCACCCATAATGAAATCCTTGTTTCCCTCTATTAGGCATAAAAATGCACCCTGTGAACCCGACCATCACACAGGCTAGAGGAAACTATTGGGAATATCGAGTCATCATAGCATCCCATCCCACCCATCTCTCTAAGATATCCTCATCCTAAAATATCTTGTGAAAACAATTCACACCAGGACGCTGAGCTGACTCATATTGTACAAGTGGACTAGAGAAGGGGATACAAAGGATGTTGTATACATCCTCAAGAGTCAAAATCATCTCCCTGGTCAATAAGTGAAAAGTGTTGTGCTCACTATGGAATCTCTCCACAAGAGCCATCAATAATTTTTGATTAATCTGGATATCAAGAATATGGCATAACCAACCAAATCCACACTTTGTTATAACTGTCAAGTTATCCTCAGAGAGATACTATACCAGTCTCATCATTGGTGGATATGAGATCCGAAATTGAATATCTAGTAACACGTCCTGCAAGAGAAGAAATCATCAGTACGACATCCAAACAATACATAGAGAAGCTAGAAAATATACTAATGAACTCAAATCAACAATCAGAAAAAGTGAAATTTTGTGTTTCCTAGTTCAAAAATACTCATTGTTTCTAGTATGAGTAAACACAGAAGACCAGATTTTTGTATGAGCATTTGTCACATATAGTACGAGTAAACTTTTTGATACAAGAAAAGGTGGGATGTTATACAATTAAAGGGACAAAACATAACATTCATAGAAATAAAGCGGCCTCATAGTATGACAAAATTAATAAAGCCATTTGAGCAAATAATTTTTTGCAGTTACTCGTACGAACTCTTCCAATAGGACGTACAAGAAATTGATGATTACGACATAAAAACAATAAAAATGTGCAAAAATTCAACAAAAAAAAGGAAAAAATCTAGGCACTTACTACATGTCCATAGTTTCACGATTGGTTGTGGATTTGTTTCTTCTCAAATCGATGGTTTTGGATAGGAATCACCATTTTCACTTAGAGAATTTTTTTGAAAATTTGAACTCAACGAGTGAAAATGACTCATTTTGTCCTTAAATAGGTTTTTGACCTAATTTTCAACTTGCTCTAATCGACGTGAAAAGTGCACCCTTAGCTAATTTGACCTTCTTGAATCCATTTTCAGGATCAAAATCAAAACTTGAGATCATTTTATTTGTCAAAATTGCAATTTGACTTTTTAGTCAAACATAGTTGACCTCTTTTTGCAATCAATCTTTTGAACTTTAAAAAAAATGGGAATATCTCCTTTTTTCCCTCAAAATAATCATTGTGCCAAAATATTGGTCAAAATTGGTCAACAATATCTAAAACAACTACAGAATGTGTCCTAAACACTTACAATCTCGTCAAAACCAGATCAGTTTCTTCCTGATCCATTTTATCCATCGAATTACTTTCGATCATTGGGGCACCTAGCCATATTTTGATTTTTGTCCCAAGGGGGCATGATCATGACATCATCAAACATTGATAAATATGTGAATCTTTAATAAAGCAATCAAACCATCAAATCAAACAAGACCTCATCGTAAGCGGCATCTCAGCTTCATCACACCACATCAAGTTAAGATTCTTCATCATAAAAAAATCTCTAGGGGCATATCAGTTTCATCAATTCACATCAAGTTAATATTGTCCTCATCAGAAATTGACTTCATCGCATTAAATCAAGTCAATTTCGCTAAATGATCTCTTAAAAGTAATGAGTTTCATCGCATCACATTAAACAGGTTATTCATTCAAACTAATCCAATGGTTTAAGAGTATTTTTTGCATTGATCAATTTCATTGCATCAAATCAAATTGGTCATTTATCATTATCAATCATTATAAATCGATCAAACAGGTGTTCAATTTCATCACTTCACATCAAACATTCCATTCTAATCTATCTTCATCGGTTCTAATCCAATCAAGTTTGGAATTGATATCTTTGAATCAATTGACTTGAGAGTAGTTTCATCGCTTCACATCAAACTATTCTTGGTATCAACACAAAGTTTTCTTTGAATCAATGCGTTGATCATGCATCAATTCAAATAGGGGCAAATGTAATCACCCAAAAATGGTCTACGAAACCCTAAGCCCCTAATCTCGATTGTTTGTCAAGAAAACCCTAATCTTGATTAAATCCCCTAAGTCCTAATCTAAGTCAATTCAACTTATCAATCTGATTTGATGTAAACTCTAGGTCCCATTCAATCGTCGCACTTGATCTTTTTTAATTAATTAATTCCTAAATCCTAATGTTGTTGACAATTAAATCGACCTTATGCTATTTATTAAATTAATGTCTTAGGATGTTGATTAAATAAATGAGAATTGTCAAGTAATCACAAAAAGAGATTAAATTGATTATGTCATCATAATTTGGAGGAAAATGCATTAAACCATTTAAATAATCCAAAAAGTGCATTCTTAAGTCATCAATTACTTAACTGATTGATCAAATCAGTTTAGTTCAATCAACTGATTATCAAAATGGAAATAAATCAAATCACTTTAGTTAACTAAACATTATCTCCTCATCATTTTGGAAGAAAAGCAATTAACTATTCAATAAGTTATGTTAACTCATTATTCAATTTAGAAACTTTTAAAACAACTTTGATAACTTCCAAAATGACTGATTAATCATTTGAGTTAACTGATTCTTCAACTTTGAGTCTTGACCAATCAAATTAGCTGCACATAGATTATGCTAGTCTGGGATCAATCTCAATCGTCAATCATTAATTGATCTCGCCCGTCCATTTTCAAGAGGATTTATATATAATCAAACCTCCATTCTTCTAAAAAAGGGAGAATTGTGAAGTAGAGGAATGTTGTCGAGTTGGTGAGAGATTATTGTTAATTGCTTATCATATTCATAGTTCATTTAGTTTACATGCATTTGCATAATTAAATTATAGGAATCTTACTTTAATTTACTCAATAATGAATTAATCTTGGCTTAATTTGGATGAACTTGTATTTCATTTAGCTTGCCTTTCAAAATCCTTAATTTAGATAAAGTCTATAGTCACTAGACTTTGCGATGATCTGAGAGAAAAAATCATACTCCTATTTACTAGAAGGCAATGAGTCGCTTTGATTTATTTTTGCTTCAGTAGTTTAATTTATTTAATCCATCACACAATGATTCATTGAAGTATTTTTGATGTCTAGCTAAGTCACATTTTCACACACACAACTATCAATACCCCATTTCAGATGTTCAGCTTGCAACCTGCCGATATCTTGGGCCTTTCCCCCTGCCAATCTCTTTATGCCTTGGAAGATATCTTCAATAGTGAAAATCTCATTTGTGACCTTGATTATCGGGGTTCCATGTATTTCATAATTAGAAATGTCAGTGTTGCACATCTAATATCCCTAGAGAAAGACATTAATAGGTGAGTTCTATAGGAAAGTAGTGTAATTTGGAAGAGTATTTCCTGATATTTTGTAGGAGGCTTTAATAATTTTATTTTTTATTTAAATGTAAGAAGTGTTAATTCAATTATGAAGTGTCCAACATATAATTACATTCTTTTCAATTATGTGGATATTTTAGAAGTGGATAAAATAAGTACTCTATTTGAAGAAACACAATTAGGGGAAGATACCCAGTACCTACACACCCTAACTTCGCGCACCTCTAGATCATAAATGGTATGTCAGATTTCAACATTGTTTTTGGTTGTCTTTGCATGAGAGTTAACTACTTAAAGCTAAGGTTTTAGCTTCTGAGTATTTACAGATCTCCCTATAGAGACCATCAAACACCAAATGGTCAAAAAATGGTCATCTCAAAGTCTTGCCTAGAGAGTGACACCTAGTTTTCCAATACCCATCAATCGCACATCCAAAAAAAAATACGTTAAACTCCCAATTAATAAACATAATAAGATATAAATATAACATGTTTAGTATGTGGTCGCACTCACAATCTATACATTACTGCTAGGAAGGGGCTTTAATATAATAATTCAACCCCTTATGTTAAACAAGGGATCATGTTTTTTTATCCCATGAAGGACCCAACCAAATCAAATAACACCCAAAACCTAAACACTTAAACACATTGGATAGTCTCCTAATTCCACATACGTGAGTAAGTTGGGGCCATTACCTACCCCGGAGCCCTTACCTACCCACCACAGAGCCCTAAAACCCAAATTTTACCCTTTTTGTTTTTGCATTCTCTAACTTTCTTCTCCCATTCATTCCTTCAAACTCTTCTCGCAGACATTCCTTCTCTGCATGCGACGAGGGTTTCGGTCCAACACTCACAAGTAGCACCTCCATCGATGTTTATCATTTAAATATGTTTGTCAGAATGGTTATATTTGTTTGTTTTCATGGTTTCTTGTTTATTTCAAACATTTCTCTATATTGAATCGAGGTTTTGAGTCAGTCCTTTTTTTATCATACTATCAAATTATTACATGGAATGTCAAAGAAATAGGGTGCATTGTCAATAATATGACTAAATTTGCTAATTTAGTCATGAAGTTTTATTGTATTCATTTTCTTTTATGATTTATTATTTGTTACAACCATTTCTATGTACTGAATTGAGGGTTTGATTTGGTCCATCTATTTTTTTAATCATACTAACAAATTATTACATGAAATGTCAAATAAATAGGGTGCATTGTCAATAATATGATTAAATCTTCTAATTAAATCATGAAATGTTATTGTATTCATTTTATTTTACATTTTATTATTTGTTCTAACTATTTCTCTATCTTAAATCAAGGGTTTGATTTGGTCCATCTATTTTTTTATCATACTAACAAATTATTACATGGAATGTCAAAAAAATAGGGTGCATTGTCAATGAATATATGATTAAATATACTAATTTAATCATGAAATGTTATTGTATTCATTTGTTTTATGATTTATTTTTTGTTTCAACCATTTCTATGTATTGAATCGAGGGTTTGAGTCAGTCCATGTGTTTTTTTATCATACTGTCAAATTATTACATGGAATGTCAAAGAAATAGGGTACATTGTCGATAATATGATTAAATCTGCTAGTTTAAACATGAAATGTTATTGTATTCATTTTCTTTTATGATTTTTTGTTTGTTTCAAATATTTCTCTGTATTGAATCGAGGGTTTGATTCGGTCCATCTATTTGTTTTATCATACTACCAAATTATTACATTGAATGTCCAAGAAATAGGGTACATTGTCAATAATATGATTAAATTTGTCAGTTTAATCATGAAATGTTAGTGTTTTACACATATAATTTTTTAATTTTCCCTTCCAAGGCTATCTATTACATGGTATGTCAAATAAAAAATGCTTCCTGCAACCATTCTTTGTCTACATGCAATAAGGGTTTCGATCTACCACTCTCAAGTAGCGCCTCCAATTGATTTTTTTGTCATACTGTAAAATTATTACATGAAATGTCTTTGCATTTTTAAGTTGAAATGTGCTAGTTTAATCACTAAATGTTTGTGTTTTTCAAATTTACATGACTATATGCATTTCTTTGTAATCATGGAATGTATGCATTCTTAGTTTTACTATATGCATTCTTAAGTTTACATTGTTAAGTTTACATTGATCGTATGCTTTTGTCTTTGATTATACTATGAAATTATGACATGGAATGTCAAATAAATATGACACATTGTCAATAATATGTTGAAATTTTTTAGTTTATTCATGAAATATTAGTGTTTTTCATATTTAATTTTACTTGTTATAATGTCCCCTATTAGAAATTTCTTATTTAACATATACAATTCTATATTACTATGAAATTTTGTGCTTAAGTTAGATTAAGAGATAGTTAATTTACCCCTCATACAAATTATAAATGCTATATTGAACGTAGAACTTACTTTTGTACTAAGGTTAGGTGGTGTGTGTGTGTGTGTGTGTGTTCACACACACACACATAATTTCAATATGCATTATTTAGAGGCATTCAAATTTCATGTTATCACATTACACTATTTTCAGTTAGTTAATTCATGTTTTTATAAATCAAGCTAGTGTTTTTAGTAGGATCTTCAGGTTGGTACCTATTGTGGGTCCACAACACACACCCCATTTTGGTCCTCTGACCGTGGGGACCCCCATTTTTTTGTGTCTGCTCCTTTCTCAGTTTCTTACAAGTAGGTCTTTGAACGGGCCTGTTGAGCCAAGCCAAAGCATTTTTTTGCCCTTTCGGCATTTCAGAGGACCTTTTGTCCTCTAAAATTTTGAAATGGCCGAAAGGCCGAAGCCTGGTCCTTTCAGTATTTTTGGCCTCTAAAAACACCAAAAAGGCTAAAGGACCGAACCATTGAACCTTTCAGTGTTTCAGACCCCAAAACACTGAAAGGTGGTGATGTCATCCTCAGGCTATATAAGAGATTTAAGCCCTTAGTGAGTCTTCACTTTGAAATTTTCTCCTACATCTTCAGTTCTCCCGCGACCTCACCATTTTTTCATCCTTGCTCCTCATGGCTATTTTCTCTACACTTTTGGCCTCTCTTTCCTTCGTCCTCCACTCCTAGCTCTCGAGAGGTAGGTTTTCTCCCTGCCCAATTGCTTTTCTCCACTGGTTAGGTTAGCATTTTGCATTTTTTGTGTGTGTCCAGTCTAGTGCGCCTCCCCCCTAATTCCTTAGGGTTTTTTTGTGCCCTTAGGCTTGTAGGGGAGGCTTCCTCTTGTCTTTTCATTCTTTCCCTTTCTTTTCTTTTGTCCCTTTATTTTTCTCTATTGTGACCTTTTTCGTAGGCTTTTAGCCTCTGAAAGGCCAAAAAATGAGTAGGGTTTGTGTTATGTTTTGTAGTGTGTCTTGCACTTTTAACCTTTTCAGCATTTTGGACCTCTGAAATGTCTGAAACGCTGACAAGTCCAAATCACCAAAGCATGGTCATCCCTCTGGGAATTTTGGAAGTTCAGAGTTTGAGATCATGTTCAAAATTTTGCACCCCAAAAGTCCAAAAGGTTATGTTCCTCATTGCTTGTTCTTTTCGCACTTTCGGCCCTTTCAGACACCCACCCCATTTTCAGTGTTCAAAATCCTGAAAAGGATAAAAGTGTAAAATCTACATTTTCAGCTACTTGAAGAGCATTTTTCTTGTGTTTTCCTAGATCAACCAGTTTTTTCTTATTTTTATAGTTTCCCTTTCAATAAAACACTGATACTTGGACTTTTCTCATAGGAATGCCTAAGAAATGAACAATGTCTCCAATGAAGTACTTGTATAAGGGGAATCACCCCCTTCAAAGATTGGAAATAAACACATAGAAATCACAGACACCAACATCGGTAACATGGACTGGGATGAGTTCCTAGTAAGATGCTCCCAGCCAGTAGGAAGATTTGAGGACTGCACTTCACTAGTCCTTTCAGGCCTATTAACGCAATAGCCCATTCAGTGGCTATCTCCTCATCTAAGCTGATCATGACACTTTCAAACCATTACACTCCAGATGAAAGGGTGCTCAAAAACATAGAGGGACAAGTGGTGTTGGACATAAGGCCACACATCACAGAAGAGGTCTTCCACCTCCATAAGGGTATAGACAAGTTCTATGACTTCTTCATTGAAAAAGACCTTAGGTGGTTCTGAAACAAAGGTGAAGAGGTATACAAGATCATTAATGACAATTACCTCAAGAAACCTCTTGCAAAAAACAAATTGTATAAGATATATCTCAGGAGGGGGTATATGAAGGATGACATCCAGGTAGCGGTGACATTAGTAAGAAGAGTGTATGGGCTACCTCGGTCCATCCAACTTAAGGATTGAATGGTCCTCCTAACAGAGAAGATCAGAGGCCGCAAGTCCAGGTTTGATTGGGGAACCATTATCAGTGACAGATTGGATATACAACTAATAATGGTGAGACATAACCCAAAATTCTATATGAGTACATACATAGTGTACTTACTAGCTGCACAAGCAGACTATCCGTGACTTACCAAAAGAGGAAACATAAATGATCAGAATGCATGGCCCCATGTTGTATATCCATAGCTGGTGAAAAAGGAAAATATGTTACAAGACAACACGAATTACAGAATAGTAAATGACGCTTTCATCTTCGCGATCATCCGATTTATTGAAGGTGATTTTGCGAAGAGGATGTCAGAAGAAGAAACTGCTACGGTGATTGTCATTGGGGCCTATTACATATAATTTAGAACATTCACATATATTTGGGTAGCAGGTTCCACTTTGAAACCAAATAAGTTACCCAGGTACCCATTTGATTAGGTAATTATTCTGGAAGTGGCCAGGCAGCTCGCTGATGCCTATGAGCATATATAGCACAAGAAGAAGCATTGTTGGGACTCCCTATTCTTCTGGGCCCAAACACTCTACATGACCTGAAGGTTTTAAAATCCTTGGACTTTGAGTGGGATGAATTCCCACTTCAACTTTACAAAATAGTCTGGCTCATATTCGACCCAATAGGTACATACAGCCACATTATTGGAAAATTCTATATCTATGAACCACATCTTGAAGATCACTAGATAAATTGTGTAGATGATCATGAGGTCAGAATCAAGGACTATTGTAGGACTTCCCTTACCCTTACATAGGAGACCTTAAAGACCCCAATTCCACCAAAGGTTTGGGAAAATGATTCAAATAGGGTGTTGGATGAGATTTACACTTTGGATAAAATATATGACAGGCCCATCATGAATGCAAAAATCGATAAGGATGAGAATGATGACATTGAATTTTGAGCTAGGAATGTGATCCAAACAACTAAAACATGGATCAAAAGGCCTTATAAGATGGATCCAATCGTGGTGAAGACATTTATGGATCCACCCAAGAAGACGGATAAGCAATGCAGGGAGAAGTCTACAGTGCCCCAATATAAGAAAGCACCACCATAGAAACCAAGAAAAGTTTATGGCCATGAATGTGTGGTAGAGTATGGGCCTAATCAAAGGTACAAGGATCCTAAAACTAAGATGATATACAAATAGACCCGCTAGTGGTATCATCACAAGTCCCATAAGACTAAGCCCTTCCACTTCTGGCCAATCTCCTCGTACCACTGAAAAGGGGAAGAAAATGTATAGAAGGAGAAGGGCTTCTGCATCTCCACAACTAGAAACCTTACAAGAGGAGCCAGAAGAAGAAGAAGTACCACTAGTTAAAAGTACCAGATATCAGAAGAGGAAGGAAAAGGAGACTTCTAGGAAACATATAGAGCATCCTAAAGAGAAGGACAACCCTCTAGATGCTTTAGGATTAGATGAGTTCCAAATATCTGGTTTTGAAGGCCTAGAAGGTTTTACAACCCAAGAGAAGGACATGCCTACTTCAAAAAATTGACATGGGAGCCCCTACACTTATCCAACCACATGTGGTCCTCACTCCACCTCCAACCTAGTTCACCAATCTGGCACTAAACGTGCCAATCACAGGGATAAGATCCAATAGAGACCAAGGGCCTAAAACTCAAGATGCCACAAAAACTTAGGACACAACAAGGTATAGAGTTACAAGAGAAAGTTCTACTTCTACTCCACCACCTGACATTCCTTTTCCACCAACCTCTCTCTGGCCTCCAATTCCCACTCCACCACCTTCTCTCCCAACTCCAATGCTGACTCCACCTCCTTCAACTTCTACTCTCCCACCTCCCATTTCAAATCTTCCTATTCCTAATCCACCACTCATCGTGCCTATTCCTACTCCACCACTCATAGTGCTAACACCTACCCCACCTCCATTTGTACCCCTATTATGCTTCATCTTGACTCCTTAGGGGATAGTAAGCACAAAATTTGTGTCACCTTTTAAAACCACACTGGAGGTCATGACTGGCCTCAATACAAAAGTGTTGATCAGTTCTTTGGGGGTTGAGGCCCAAGGTAAGGATGGGCAAGATAGGGTAGCAGAGGAAGAAATGGGAGGATAAGAAAGGGTAAAAGGAGAAGATCACAAAGAAGAAGTGAATGAGGGAGATGGTGAATAGGAGGGAGAATATGATAAAGAATTAGAGGAGCAATTGATCATCGGGTCACAAAACTTGGGGTCAATCCTCTGCATTGCCCCATATAAGAAAGACACTTCCTTTAGTAAACCTACTTGGTTTATTAAAGAGATATATACTTGGAAGAGGAATTATACTGATGAGGAAGAAAGAGAAGACACAAGAACAACCTCTTTAGGGAAAGCCTTTCACCAAACAGAGGTCATCATACCAGCTAGGAAAATATCCTATGTCACCCAAGAAACTATGGGTCGCTAGAAGGCACAAGTAGAAATCCATTTTGTTAGCACTTCCCAAACACAAGTGACCCCCAAAGATTACATACTTGAAGAGGTTGAATTGGGTGAACCTATTAGGGAAGGGAGCAAGACATTGGTAGCTTTAGGGATCAAGCATGCTCTAGGATTCATGAGCAAGGACAAGGAAACCATAAAGTCCTTAAGAGAGCAGAATGAGGCTTTGAAAAAGTTCATTCATAAAATGGTAGTTCCTATTGATCCAAGTTTCCCAAAGGCCTCATTACAGGTCATATTAGAAAAGAGGGCTACCCCAGACTTATCGACATGTTTGACCCCATCCTTCATCCAAGAAAGTGTAGAGTGCAAAAATGACTTTGAACAGTATGGAGAAGGGGTCATCAAATTGGTGTTTAAGCCTTTCCAATTCATCTTGGTTGAAGCAAAAAATTGATAGACCTAATGGAGAATGAGGGTGGCTTAGATTCCAAGATAACCAAATGACAAGTCGCCCTCCAGGACCTAAAGATAATCAAGAGGCAATGCTTCCAGATCTTAGTGAAGATATATGAGGGCAAAGAGCTCGACAACTTTGAAACCTAGGTAAAATTCATAGCCAAGACAATTAAGGTCTATGGAGAGTTTCGAGCCCACATATTTGAAAAATAGGATGAAGTCATGGAATGGGTGAAGGAGATAGATGGTTTCTTTATGGGGATTGGCCTTGATCTATATCAGGACCAAGATAATAGATCTTGCATCCATCAAAAGAGGTGGTTCAAAAATTTAAAGATAACCTGGTAGGTGTCAGTACCAAAGAAGCCTTATAGTAGTTGTTTTACTCTAGGGAATACATGTATGTGATGTTAGAACACGAAGAGGATATTAAGTTCTTTGCTTTCGAACTGACCATATTCTGAGAGAAGCAAGAATGAAGGGTCAACAAGGTAAAAAGGAAAGATATAAATTACAAAGAAGTTCAGGAGATAATACAAAGGCTCTAGGATGCACATCTAGAAGTCTTTCCAAATTGACTCCTCAGGCCCTTTAGCAAATTTGAAAATGACAGTTTCCCCCCTTACCAATTTTCTTCAGAGGCTAAGTTCTACCTTTTGGATTTTCAACATTTCAGCCTGTGCATTTTTTTGGCCTTTCAACCTTCTAAACATTTCAACCTCTGAAAGGGTTGAAACTTTTGGGCCTCTAGATTTGGATGTCGATACTTAGCATTTTTTGGGCACTAAAAAAAAACTTTGGAGGAGAGGTCAGGGTCTGAAATTCTGAGTGTTTCTAGCGAGATCACTTTTTGTGTGGAGTTTGAACTCCAAATCAGATGGGTGCCCAACTAGAGTTTGTTTTTGAAGGACTAAGGGTCCCCTATCAGTTCCCATCATAGAGAAAACTCTAGATGAAGATTCCAAGGGAGAAATCCAAGATCAAGAAGAAGACATCATTTGCATGCAAAGAAACCCCATCTTCTTTTTCTCTCTTTCATTAACAAGTTTTATCCCTCTTGCATGGAAAAACTTATTGTAAATGGATTAAAAATCCATGAAAGTTGTTTGGTATTAGTTAGCAGTAGTTTCTTTTCAGCATAGTTCTATTTTTAGTTTACTTTCATTAATTTAGACTCTCTCATGCCCTAATTTTGGCATTCAGAGTTTGTAGGTCAAAACTCTATATATTGTAACCAAATCAATGTAATAGGGTCAGATTCCTAATGCAATAAAATTTACAATTTGGTGCTTCATTCATGGTGCGAAATTTCTACTATCAATGCGAAAGTGATGAATTTGTGCATGCTTGTTCATTATTTTCAAAGAGCCAATTGTTTATTGTGTTTTGAATCCGCATTTCTATTAGTTGGTGTTTGTTGTTGGCTATCTACCTTGTTGTGACAAATGCGTGGAGAAGATCATCTATTGGGCTTAATGATAAATTTGTCTCGTGTGTGCGCATGTCTTGGTGGCTTCACAATTTGATAGGTTTTGAAAATCTTTCATGAACGAATAGGTTTTCTCTCCAAATGATTGCATCCATCAAGTATAGAAATGTGACATCGCCTAGTTTATACTTCATGTATTTGTTCCAAATCTCTCCATCATTCAATTCGCAAGGCAAGATTGACAATGGCTTATGTCCATTAGGATTTCATTTTTAGCAAGTTTATTTTATTCCTTGTTACCGTACTCATCTAAATTTTGTTGCAAATCTGAAAGTAGTCATCTCAAAAATACAAAACTGCATCTTTAGCTAAACACAAATCTTATTAAATCAGAAAATACCAAAAAAAGTACTAAAGTTGTTTTGCAGTTTGATGTCTTGAACATACCAGCAAAGGCCTCCTCATGAACATTCAAATTTATCATCAACTGAGTAACCAAGAAGGTTGTGACCCGACCCCGGAGAACCTTGGGAATGACTTCATTATTCTTTCGAGAGAGGAAGTTGAATCTCGAAGTACTAGCCATTGACTTGTGTAAAAATGATGCTCAATAGAAGTGGCACTAGAAGGAGGGCCTCAAGACTGAAAAGTAGGATAATATTGGATCCTTTTCTCTAGAATGGTTCAAGCGAGTATTTAGATCATCTTTGAAGAGAACCGAGTTCATTGAACTCACTCACCATCAAAGAGCTCACAGTGACAAAGGGAAGACAAGAGAGAACTCCTCTCACCAACCTTTTTAGTCACAGAACTCGCTTGGACAACAATGACACATCGTTTCTTCGACTGTAGCCATAAACCAAAATCAAAATAAGATTGTGCAAAATCAAAATTTGCAACATCATCGTTCGATGGCTTTCTTTGTCAATGCACAAAGTTCACCATTGAATTTTGTTGGGAAGCTCCATGAATTGCCTAAAAATATGGAGAGGTTTTGCACATGTTTCGTATATGGTGAATCAAGAACAATAGAAGAGCACATGTGTGCCTTCAAAGAAATTTGCAATCAGAAGGAGATTGCGCACCAATACATTGTATGTCATCTTTTCCCATACACCTACTGACGGGGTTTTGCTGACCGGGTCCGCCAATAGTCATAAGTTGTCACCCGGTTCCGGGGAAATCGGCCAACTCCGCCTGCAAAGGTTGTTCGGGGGAATAAATCCTCTGGGCCTTCAAGCACCTAGGTGTTGGGTCACGACGGTGTGGGGCTCGGTCGGGAGAGGTGACTATTTTCGAGGGGGATAGCTGGTTTCTTCAACTCATCTTCTCCGGAGATTCGATCAAAGTAAGGTTTTCCTGAGCGTTCTATACTTAGCAAATAAAACAAAAAAGATCCTGCAGGGTTAGAAGTATTTCATCTAATTATAGTCATGCTGAAATGTCTGGAACATCAATGATACCCTGGTAGACTACACTAAATACCGAAGAAACACATAACCATCAGCTAGCATTCTATCAGTAGCGGGAGTAAAGAGTTCGTTAATCTACTTTAACATACCAGAGTAAAAGACATAAAGAACATTAAAACACAAAATACCATTAACTCAGAAGCAGGAATGCCAACAATATCATTGCCAAGAATTCTTCCTTCTTCATTAATATTTAGTCCAGTAAGCACTGGTGCGTGATACAATGGTGGCTCCAGGGGAGCATCTAACTATCAAGAACAAAACCATGGAGCATTGAGCTCTGCAACTTAAAAGAGAATTCACTTTGCTATTGCTATGGACAAAAAAATCATCAATTTTGTCGACCCTTGGAAATGGGCCGGTCTACCTATTTATACCACTTTCTTCTAACCCTAACCCTATTTACATTATGTTCCAATAAAATACAATATTCGGGGGCCGGTACTATCTGCGCCACCCTACAAAAGACCTGGAGATGGAATAGGTCTGCCATGTCAGAAAAAGAAGACAAGAATATACATCAGAAGAATCGGTCTCAAGAAGAGAGCGAGAGAAGAGAAGGTAGAAAGTAGGTCCCCCAAGGACCGAGGCTACATGCCTCATAAATGAGAAATGCGGTGCCTGTCTCTGATGTGTTAGGTGTACCCCTTAGCGGCACCTCGAGAAGACCACCCTGTCAGAAAACCAACCACCGACTCGACGCCCATTGATGGGGCCAACTACCTTCCGACAGTCTTTATTAACCACCTCTAAAAGTGACCGGTCAGCCTCGGGGACTAGGACACGGGTCACTTGAAAGAATACAAAACTTTGGATCCAGGAATCTGGGATCCGAAAACTTATGCCCCCCAAAATAATAAACAATACTCAATGTGAGTTTTTCCGAGCCTCCGGAGAAAGCTCAAGGTTGCTTCATCTATCTCTTTTAGGATGGCCCTTCTGTGCCTGGCCACTTCAACTTGTTCCCCCTGGTCTGGAACATTTTCTCTAAATTCATCCACCCTCCTTGTGGCGTCATGGCCCTTAAGTATCATTTTGGTTAATCTTGCCATCTGGGCCCCATCTATCCCATCTGGGGATTGATACCGGGATGCCATTATTTCATCAAAACTCCCCAAAACTGACTCTTCGAGGGTGTAGGTATCTGTACTAAGGGGATCAGCCCCGGAAGCCTTTATTACAAAATACTTGTATCAATTGGAAGAATATTTTATTGTATTTACCTTCTCTTGCAAGGACTCTACCAGTTGCTTGGTTACCTCCAATGTGAGGTCCAGTCTGGAGTGCTAAGTTCTTACAAAATCAAATGATTCCTCACCCAGAATTCTGGATTTAGAAATTATGTCTTCTCCCAAGGTGAGGAGCTCTTCAAGCTCTGCCTGGTAATTCTCACCGTCACTCTCCCACTGCTCAATAAGCGCTTCCACCTGATGGATAACTTGCCAGGCTGTGAATAGATCTGGGAGGGTGGACGTCAGGAAACGCCGGGTGTTTCCTATCTGCAGGGTGACCCATTCATCCACTGCTTGAGCTTTCTTCTTCATTACTCACAGGGAGTCTATGTCACTCTGTGGTAATTCCTCTGATGTGGAGGTCTGTGGAGTGGCGACATTGATGGGTCTGGCCAGCTTAGTAAGCAACCCCATAAGGTTTGTGTTCTTTTCTTTTTCAGCCTTGAGCCTCTGGGCCTCCTTTTAGTATCGGGCTTCAACTGCCCTTGCCGCCTCCTTAAGCAAGTCTACTTTGCCTTGCTTTCCTCTTTGGCCCAGGGACACCTCTGCAATATTGTAATCTGCGGGATCTGCAGTTTCTTCATCAGCGTCTAGGGAAGGTGTTGCCACCACAGCAACGGTTTCTCTGCCCGACCCAGTTTGCAAAGTGTGAACTGTCCAGGCTTTCTTCACCTTCGGCAGGGCTTGAATTTGGGCCATCATCTCCGCCAGGGAGAGAGGAATCACCGGAGCTGACTGAGCTTTTCTCTTTCTGCTATCTACCAGCCATTGAGGTGGGAGAGGTGGCCTTCTTTCCATAGTTTTCTCTTCTGATTCTTTCCCGGTGTCTGGTGGCTGTTGCTCCCCTTCAACATGGACTTCATCTATCCCTCCCCCTGCTTCAATCTCTATAGCAACATCCTTTTCAATCTCCATCTCCTCAGCCTGGTCTTGTATGTTTATTGTTGCATCCGAACCCTGGTAGGCTTCCTGAGGGATGTCTTCTTCAAGCTACTTTTCTTGTTCTTCTTGGTCTTCTTCTACCGGGGCCTCTTCTTCTGTCGGCACTTCCTTCAGTATTATGGGAGGTGTCAGGCCAAGATTTAAATTTTGAGCCGCTGTGATCACCTGCCCAAAAGAGGATCCCGGGAGTAGCCCTTGGAACGTGGTGGCTGGGGTAACGGTTGTTCTCGAAGGTCCGGGTCCCCCAGTAGATGCTATTTTTTCACTCAATTTTTGTTGGTCCACTCCTGGACCTTGCATTACTTGAGCCCCAGAGATAATCCCTGATTCATGCTCCTTTTCTTCTACTTGCTGCTCTTGTTGTGCAGCTTCTTGTCCCAAGTTTTCTTGATCTGCAGCCTTGTGTTCGGTATCCGGGACTTCTATCTCTGCTTGTGTATTGTCCCCTTGCAGATTTCTAAATTCATCAGTTGCAAATACATCAAACTCCTCCTCCGGAGGGGGACTAGCTGGGACCTCTGCTGGCTTTGTTTCCTTTTTTGGCTCCGGGGAACTGGAAGAAAGAATTTCTACTTCTCGGGGGAGGGATGCCACTAGTGCTGGTTCTACCTTGGGCTGTTTTATGTGCTTTCTCTTCCTCCAAGTAACCAAAGGTGGCCCCACATCGGCTATTGCTACCGCTTCCATGGGATCCACCCCCGTTGCCTTCACCATTAGGGCTGCTAGCGACGGGGATGAAGGAGGATGAATTGGTCTGGCCATGAGCAGGGGAGTGGCAAGCCTTGTTATTAAATGCTCCCTCATCTGTTGGGAGGTAGCCACAGATTGCTTGATCTATTCCTGTATAGATACTTCTTGCGTGGAGGGTGTTGTAGCTATCATTTTTCCCTTGTCTACGCCCTGTGAAGAAATCCCGGCCCCCGGGGTCAATCTTGGTGCCGGCGGTGGTGCTAATTTTGGCGTCGGTTGGGGAGCTTGACGCATACTCCCGGGGCACACCTTTTTGAAATAGGCATGAATTCGCTCGACCACTTCCTGAGTGAAGTCCTTAATTGTGGGCCCCTCTTGGGTGGCCCAATCCATTACCGGTAGAGCCATTTTATCAATCCCCTTTTCTTTGTACTGGGGATCTATGGTGGGGGCGGCATCAAAGAAGCCCGGAGGGAATCTCCAGAGCTTTAGTTCCTGCATCATTTTGACTATCATTCTGACATAGTGCCTACTCTGCACATCCACATCATCCTAGAAATCAACCCAAAAGTCCTCCATGTGTATTCGATGGGGCTCTGAAGCCTGGGGCAGTGCTGTTGCAATTTTTCCATGCAGATCAAAGTTCCTCTGCACTAAATAGAATTCCTACAAGTTATAACTTTTTAGCTCATTGTCAGCCTCCTTTGCATCAGCCAGACTATAGGTGTAGTTCCCATAGATGATTGGGAACGAGACGTTGGGGACCTTCTTGTGGGCTAAGAAGGCGTGCAACTCCATCATTTGCCGGTAGTATTCCAGTAGCACGATCTTGTCCCCGCAATGCCTGGGTAACAAGTAGGGTTTCCCAGAGAAGCCGGCGACCCTAATGTATGTATACTGCTGGAATTGGAGGTAGTAGTGTCCATAATTACTGACTAACTTCATCGCCTCAGCGGACAGGCGGTATCCAGCGTCCCGGGTGGGTGTGAGCAAGTGATAGTAAACGAACGCATCATTTACCCAACAGAAACTAGGGAAGCTGGCCTCCCATTAAATTTGTGAGAAATGGTCCCACGGTGCTTTTTGTCCCAGGCCAATCCTGAGCACGCCGTCAGTAAGTAGGCCGTTGGAATGGGGCCTCTACTGGGCCAGGGCCCAAAAAATATAAGAAGACATAAAGAACTTTTTCTTCCAGTCCAACTAGAGGAACTGGGAGTCGACATGATTAGAGATTATTGTCGCCCTGTCAAAGAATTCTCCCTTAGTGGAGATGCCGAGGAGGAAATAATACATCCATTTGGCTAACTCCTGGGTGGAGGGTTTCCCAAATACCCAAGCTAATGCTATCATCCCCATCTGGATGCTCTCCTTGAATTCAGAGCGGGGGATTTCTATCTTCATTCTCTTTGGGTCCCTCTTCAGGGCCTTGAGCCAATGGGTGTTCATGTACACCCGGGCAGCATCCTCCAGTTCTGTAAACTATGCCAAGGCATCAGCCCTTGTAACAACTGTCGCTCTATCAAATTGTGGGATTCCCAATCCCGCCTGGAATGTGTCTGGGTCGAGGGATACCAAAGGAGTGGGGTATCCTGTAGGTTCTGTAGCTGTAAGCATGACGGCCCAAACAGAGGAGTTATATTTGGCCGCTAGCGTCAAGATAAGCTTCGAAGACTGCACAAAGCACGGGAAGCAAGCTGCCTGGAGGATCCCAGAACTTCTGACGTTGATTGCCAATTGATCCCCAGCTTGTCGCTAGATGTGCATTACCTTCACTAGGGCTTGCATTTCTACCCACATTCTGACGCTGGTGTCGGTTATAAGTTTAACCTTGGACTCAATCTTTGAGCCCGTAATGATGTTGTTCTGCACAAACTTTATGGTGAGGGGCAATTTCTCTAGGGCCCTCTCCATCTTAGATTTCATGGCTGCCCTAGTTTCTGTGGCTATTGGCAGTTTCGGACTCCCGAGAGGAGACGATGCGGATGCTTCAAACATGTTTAGGAAATGAAGTCCGGGAACTTGCAAGGCAAAGCGACCGTCAGAATATTTTATCAAAATAAAATAGTTACTCTGGGGTCCGGAGATCTTACCACCGCAAAGTTTGCTTTCTTGAAAAGATATTATTATGTAAGGGTAACCAAAAAGCAAAATACATCATAAACTTAGGATCTTCATCATACGTCCGGGTCTGAGAAATTTTATCACACTTGGCAAAGACATAGGACGGGTGGTGGTAGGAGGCCCGAAGCCCGGAGAAGTGACCGTTAGGAAGGATGTATAAAAAGGCAAGTTGTCGAGCCCACGTGGATGCCACGTGCGTTGGCATTATAGGGATGTGATGGCGATGACGACAGAGCCAACTGTCTGAACGCGCAAAAAGGGAAAGCCACTTGGCTAGAATTGATTGCGCGCATGGGATGTAAATGAGGTTCTGACAGACTTCATGCAGGAGAGAGAAAACCACCTGTTTGAAACCAGTCGTGAGTCAAGTTTCAAACAGGTGGTTTTCTGCCTCGAAGCAAACTCAGAGGTGGAAAACCAGACACAGAGGTGACTCGACCACCATATCTAGCCACATGGGAAGATATACATGAAGCTAAAGGAATATACATAGAAACAGGTAGATATACAAAGACTATATTACAACTATATATATATACATTAATATACAACACAAGATGACACCCGTGGGAAAACCAGACAAGGAAGATGCAAATATATACAACTATCTACACTCTTTACACTATTTACATTATTTATAGACAAACAACCTCTGCACAGAGGGTGGACAACCCTCTGGCAGAGCCAACCCACCAACGGGCGGCAAAACCAGAAGACAAAAGACCAGACGAAGCGGGAAACAAAACAAAGTGAGACAAGGCAAAACCAGACAAAACCAAAGAAAAACCAAAGATTGGAAGCAAAACAAAGAGGAGGGAAAGCGGAAACACCAACCTGAGAATGCAGAAAGTAGAGGAAAGGGAAGGGTTACCGAGGGAACTCTGCAACAGCGTGAGTTATCTGACGGCTAGAATCACCACCACAAAGCACTTGCACTTGCCTGAGAATGACAGAAGATGTTAAGCACTGATTACCACAAACTTTCTGTAAACGCTCTGTTAATCGCTTTAAAATCGCTCTTTAATTTGCTCTAAGTGCTTGAAGATTTTAATCGCGGTGAATGTGAGGTTGACAGATAAAACCTATTTATACCCGCGGTAAAAAGGTAATCCTCCTCTTTTCGGCGATCTCCAGATAGACACAACCTCTAGACTCTAGGCCTGAGGATTCTTTGGGATGATATCCCTAAGGACATCATGGTGAAGAATCTCGGAGTCTGGAATCCAGTTCCCTCCGAACGACAACCTCTGGGACCGGAGTGCCGAAGGCGAAAACCAAATGACAAACAAAACAAACCACCGGGGAGGAAATCCCTGGAGAAAGAAAACAAAAGAAAAGAAAGGCAAGGCAAAGCCGCAAGAAAAAATAAATGAAAGCAAAAAAAGGGGGACCCAACATTTTGCACCCAAAATGTAGGGACGGGGATGCAGGGCATAACAAATGGCGACTATCTGGGACAAATGCCTTAGCGCATTTGAGAACCCCGGGATCTCTGGTCAGCAAAACTGGAACAGGCTGCCCTCCGAAGTGTCTGATAGGCAAAGATCAACATATCCGAGAGAACCCAACCACACAGGAGTCAGTCTGCGGTCTTTCATCAGTGGTGTCATGTGTGCTTTGAAAGGAAATCAAGCCGATGACCTTGGGGAGAGATAGAGAAGAGGTACTAATCACATCAAACCCGTCATTCATTCGCTCGTTTCTCCCAAAGCCTAGAGTTTAATCCCGCTTTTCCTTTTTTTTTTATTTCACTTGTTGCTGGGTGGGGGAAGGCAGTACTTCTTTCACCATTAAGCTTAAGCTTAGCTATTTTTAATGGTGGTACTTCTTTCACCTATCCACCTATGTTTAGATATTTGAAGAGAGGATAAAACTTCAGACCCGGGAAAAATTCTTTAGATTTTCAGATGTGGGTCAACCAATTAGTACAGCCGATCTACCCTTAGTGTGTCCAATTACTTGTTCCTTATATTATGTGTTCACTGATTGCCAAACTCCCAGAGACAACACCTAATGGAGATTTCTCAAAATGTTTCATAACCCGTGAAACAATCCCGGAGACCGAGCCGATTCCACTATGCTAAAGATAGATTCTAAAGTTCACCATGCCGTAGATATTGCACCAGAGGCCAGAGTTATGCGAAGCATTCCCATTCCTGCACAAATAGAATAAAGCACCGGGACCAAAAGAAAACCAAAAGAAAAAATAAAACAGAAAAAGAAGAGTGCCCCGGAGGGCAGCCGACAAGGCTATTTACAAGGCAGGGTACCTCACACTGAGACACCCAGCAGGGATATTTACAAGCCGAGGGCTTTACATATAATACAACTTTGGGAAAACTTACCCTACTCGAAGTAGTGTTTTAAAAATTGTCCATTAATGGGAAATGCAACAGGTTCTCCAGTCAGGGTGTTAAGGCAGTAAGTGTTGGCCCCATAGATTTCTGAAATTAAGTATGGTCCGAGCCAGAGCCATTGGAACTTGGTATGCTTTCCTTTCTTCTCCTGGGCCTTGTCCCACAACAGGACCAGATCCAAAATCTGAAAATCCTTGTATTGGGCTCTTTTATCAAACCATCATTTTACCACTGCTTGATGACACGCAAAATGTTCAAGGGTTGCGTCTCGTTGTTCTTCCATTCGCACCAGGTTCAAGAGTCGAACCTCCACGATGTTGTCCCTATTGCCAAATTCCTGCATAAACTGTAAAACTGGGATTTGTAAGTTGACAGGGAATACAGGGTTCTAACCATAAACCAGGTGGAACGAGGATGTTCCCAGGGCAGCTTTAATGTGAATGCTATCCGCCCAGAGGGTGAATTTCAGCTTTTGATGCCAATCCTGGGGATTCTATTCTAATAGATGCTTGATCACCTCAAGTAGATTCTTGTTCGTTGATTTAGCAACACCGTTTCCTTGGGGATAATAATTGTTGGAGAACTTCAGCATGATCTTCTGATTGTAGGTCCATTCAAGTAGCTGTGCTGAAGAAAACATCGGCCCATTATCACATACCAAAGCAAAGGGCATTCCAAACCGTGTGACGATGTTTTCTTTCAAGAACTTGATAACTACGTCTGTCGTGTTATTTTTGCAAGGTATCGCTTCAGACCACCGAGTGCAGTAATCAATGGCAGTTAGAATATATTGGTGGTTAGCAGACGAGTTGGGTTTAATCTCCTTGATGAAGTCTAATGCCCACTGGGCAAATGGTCTAGCCTCGTAGACTGTTTATAGAGGCATAGCTGGGTTACGCTCGCGATGCACTGCAGTTTGGCAAGTATGGAATTTTCTTACGTGAGCGTAAACGTCTTTGAATAGACAGGGCCAATAATATCCGGCCTGAAGGATCTGGTGGGCAGTGGTGTCGGCTGAGCCATGCCCGGTTCCAAACTATCCGTGGAATTTATCAATTATTCTTGCAGCTTGGTCCCTGTCAATGCACCGGAGGTACACCCCCTCATAATTTCTGTCATAAAGAGCAGATTTTTTTATCATGAAGTGAACGCTTTTCATCCATAGAGTGTGGTGTTTGTGGGAAGGTAACCCCTCCAGACATTTGTGGTTTAGCAACAAGTATACCAAATCGGTATACCACGGGTCTTGGGTGATAGACTCCACTGTGTAAGTTTGGCATTCTATGCGAGGAGTCTCTTCTGCCATCGCCCGACTTAGTCCCTGGCCCCAGACTATTTTCATGGGCTGCATCTCTAAGTCATATTCCTGGAGGATGGCCATCCATTTCCCTCATCTCTCACCCAATTCACTCTGCATCAGCAGAGATTTGACAGCCTGATCCGGGATGATAGCATGCACTTTTCTCCAGAGAATGTAGTGCCAGAATTTCTTCACGGCCTGAACTAGAGCAAAGGCTTATTTTTCTAGTGGTGAATACTGGACTTCAGCATTCTTAAAGGGGGAGCTCATGAAAACTATCGGTCATTCTTCTCCTTCAACCTTCTAATTCAATACTGCCACAGCAGAGTGCGATGAAGCAAACGAGTAAATGTAAAATGGAAGGGAATAGTCTGGACTAGCCAGAACATGTGCTTCCATTATTGTCTATTTGATTTGGGCAAACGCCCGCTTTGCCTCAGGACTCCACTCTATCTTGGTATCCTTCTTCATCATCTTGTTGAGTGGTTTAACTATTTCTGCGAATCCTGTGATGAATCGTCGCACGAAGTTGATTTTCCCGAAGAAGGATCGCATTTCTTTCTTGCTGTCGGGCATCTGTAAGTTTAGCAATGCTTCAACTCTATCAGGGTCTATGGATATACCCTTCCTAGAGACAATATGCCCAAGCAACTTCCCCTCGGTGACCCCGAATATGCACTTCTTGGGGTTGAGGGATATTCCATATCGGCGGCATCTCTCACAGATCTGAGCGAGGTGGGCGGGATGATCACGCCTGTCCTGGGAAAAGATAGTCAAATCATCCATATAGATGATTATGCACCGATTTACGAGGCCCTTGAATGCAATGTCCATGGCCTTTTGAAAGGTAGCCCCTACGTTGATTAGACCAAAGGGCATTCTTCTGTATGCAAACGTTCCCCACTTGGTGGTAAACGCTATTTTCTCTCTATCCTCATACTTGACCATGACCTGGTTGTATCCCGAGTATCCATCTAGGAAGGACATCATCTGGGATCCATTCACTATCTACAACACCTCATCCAACGAAGGGAGAGGATGATTATCTTTTTTAGATGCCTTGTTCAAATTTTAGAAATCCACGCAGAGGTGGATCTCACTGTTCTTTTTCCTAACTGGGACCAGGTTGGCAACCCACGTAGTATGCCGAATTGGGAAGATAATCTGGGCCAACAATAGTTTTTCCACCTCTTGACGAATTAGAGGTTCTACAAGGGGGTTGACTGGTCGTTGCTTTTGCCAAAAGGGCTTAGCGTCAGGTTTCAGGGGAATAGTATGGGTCATGATGAATGTATCATATGTTTTCAATTCTTCATAACCCCGAGCAATTACGTCGATGTATTCTCAGAGAACCGCGAGAATATTCTCCTTTTCCTCAGGGGAACAGGAGGTACCAATGTGAATAATCTTTTCTTCACCAGGCTGGCCAATGTTAACTTTTTCAAATTTTCCTCCCTCAGAGGAGGATGACACCTTCTCATGGGCCCGGAGGTCCGAGTTGAAGATTCCTTCTAGCGCAACCATCCCCTTTGGAATGGTATCAGTGGGCAGGTCCATGATCCCATCGTCTTCATCACTCTACCCAGTATCATCATGGTCTCATTCCTCCACTATCTGATCCTCAAAGACACCAACATTCACCATGAAGGCCAGGATATGTTGATCGTCCTCAAAAACTTGAAAGTGGGTGACATTATCTGGAATGGACAGGGTGGGGACCATCTCAAATGAAAATTTTTGGAGTCTTGAGCCGGCCATTGGCTCAAGTGTGCTGGCAGAAATAGCGAGGGCATCTGGGACATAAATCTGTTGCTGGGGAATGAGGTCAATGCCAAAGACATCAAAATATTCGATAAGGCTCCAAGCCTGGTTGCGGTATGCGGCCAGTCTTTTGTCATGACATGTGTATTGACTCCGAACCTGTCTAACAATCAACTCTGAACCACCTAGAGCCCAGAGGCAGGTGATACCTTTCCTTAGTGCGAATAAGAGCCCAAGGACCAAAGCCTCGTACTCTGTGACATTGTTCATATAGTTAAACTGCAGCCTATAGGATGCGAGGAAGGACTTCCCTCATGGGTTGATTAACTCTACCCCAGCCCCACAACCTTGTTTGGATCAGGACCCATCAAACTTGAGGGTCCATAAGTCATTATTTGTGATCTGGGGCTGGGGTGGAGGAGTTTTCTTTGGATTTTCACTAGGAGACTTAGGGGTTCCTCCCAGAACGACCAGCGTGGAAATAGAATTTTCCTTCAGAGTTTTTTGAATTTGAGATTCCCGGGGAGATGGCACCAAAGGCGCGCAGCCTGTAGGAGCATTGGGTCCCGGGGAATCAGTTGCGTGTTGCCTGTTTCAGAGGGTATCAAGGTGCCGATTGGTGATCAAAAGACATAGTCCACACTCAAGCTCTGAATATTTTTGGTAGTGCACTCGGCACCAAGTGTCGGATAGGAGTGTGGCCAGGGCTGCTGTAGCACCTTGAGAGTTTACTTCAACTCTCATCTTTTCTTCTAAGTCTTGAGCTCTCTATAGTACGGTGGGATCTTCCCCGAGGATGAAATCAAATGTCAAAATTTCAAAAGGTTTGTACACCCCCAGGGAAGTCTCAGAGAAGAGGACTTCATTGACCCTCCCAACTTTGGTAAGGGCCTGTTTCATCCAGGGTTCGCTTTTGACCTGAATCTTATTAGATTCTCCATCCCATGAAAGCCATAAGTGGGTGAAGTCGGTCAAAAAGTATCCATTCAAGGACTTAGACCAATTTTGGCTCAGTAACATCCCGTAAGTCTCAGGGATGTCCACCACTTGGATGTCAACGATACTGGCTATCCAGGGGTCCTAGATAAGATGTATCTAGACATTCTTTAATTCCCCCACCATTTTCATAGCAGTCTTGTCCAGCTGGATTACTGCACCATTAGATGGGGTGGGGTGGAATCCGAGCTTCTGATAGATAGATAAGGGCATGATATTACCCGGAGCTCCAGAATCTACTAGGAAATTATGTATGTTTTTATCGTGGATATTCAGGCCTAGTAAGAAGGGAGGATCCTCGTCATTCCCCTGGAAGACGGCCACATTAGCATCTTCAAAGGAGATGGTCTTGGGTGGGCGGCTAACAGTTTTTGGGTTTCCCAAGAGCTTCAGAAGAGACTTCTTCTTCTCGGGGCAGTTTAGTAAAACCTTCATCAAGGTCATGGAGGTAGTGGTCTGTTCTAACGCCTTCGTGATATCAAATCTTCCTCCCGGGAACTGGTGATTTTCCTCCGTGAGATCTTTTGCTTGGTTAGAGCTAGGACCTTTTGGAGGCGCGGGTCGTTCAGTCATGTTATTCTGGGGAGGAGGAGAATCTTTGATAGGAGGTGCAGGCGTGTAAGCTGGCCCTTTACCAACCTGGCTCTGAGTGTTGTATGGAGCCCGCGGGTTAGTAAAGGCATTGGCCTCAAAAGGCGGAATAGATTCGTCAAAGAATCCCTACAATTTGGATTCTTCTTCATCTTCCCCGGAAGTCCCGAAGAAAATGGTGTCGCAGGTGAAGGCACTGTGGGTTGTTTCCTGGACAAGAGGTTCTAGAGGGGGAGCATCGTGCGACTGCTGCCTGTCCAGCTGGGAGATCATGATGACTTTCTCCAGAGTGGCACAATTCACCTCATTGTGCGAACCCATATCATGTAGTCTACACCAGTTAGTCATGGGCTGGAAGTCTGCGACTGGTGTAAAATGTGATGCTCCAGCACCATTTTAGCTGGCATTTTGGTTTGAGGGTGGGCCTCCGGTGTTCGTGTTATTATTCCATTGTTACTGATTGGGCTGAGACCCATTATTGAAGTTTCTTCCTCCGGTGTTATTGTTTTGTTGGCCAGAGAAAATGTTTCCCCTTTGGGAATTTGGATTCTGGGGTGCGTAGGACCCTGCCTTCAGTTGGCCCATGTCCATAGTCAAGGTGGACAACATTCGCCAGAGGGATTCGACCTTGACGGTCAACTGAGTGTTAGTGTCACAATGTGATAGCTGTGGTTGTTGTTGGCTTCCCAAGAAGGCAGCAGGATTAACCGGAGTCAAGGGCGACAATCCTCCAGCCGCGGACGACTGAAAGAAGGGCACTCGAGATGGTTGTGTTTGAGTCTGTTGTGTCTACTATGGCTGATTCCAAGGGAAGACTTCCAGGCCCGGTGTCATCTGGGTCTGGGTTGGGTAAACATATTGCGCCTGCTGGTCTATTAAGGGTGGCGGGGGATTCATCGTCATCAAAGGGGTGCCTATTGCCAGATTGGGGTTGTAGCCCCCAGCATATGCAGTTCTGTCAGGGATCATGTTGAAAGGTGTACTCTGTCTAATCCTGCCCGGGGATTTGTTGAGACCACGGGATAGCTCTAGGGCTAGGTTGTAAACTTTTGCCAAAGTGTCCCGGTCGCCTACGGCGGTTGTTCTCCAAAGGAGAGTGGCAACGAAAGGGTCCATCGTGTTGAGGTAGGTCTGTATGGTTACTTTTAGGGATGGCATGAAAGGGCCCATGCACCGCTTCAGGGCACACTGGAACCTATGGTTGAATTCTGCAAGAGGTTCATTGGGTTCCTTTCTGATAGAGATGAACTGGCTGTGGGACCAAGCTGGGTCTACGTGCACGCGAAAGGCAGCCAGAAAGGTGTCCTCCATGCCTTGCCACGTGTTTATGGAATTGGCAGGTAGGTTAAGGTACCAGTTCAACTCGCTTTGTCCTAGGGACAAGGGGAACATACGGGTCACAACATCTTCATGTTGGATTTAGTGTCGATTCATGGCATATTTGTATGCCTGTAAGTGTTCTTCTGCGGTCCGTGAGCCTAAGTGCTCATATCTTGGGTAGATTTTTTCTGGGTGAGAGGGTAAATCATTGGTTGCACTTGGAAAAGTGCCCATTAGGGACCCAGTGTTTCTGAAATATAAAACCATTGGGGGAACTATATGTTGGGTAGTTTGGGCACTGGTTCCCAAAATTATCTGAGGATTTTGGGTATTCGGAGGTATGGTCGACCCCCAGACAATAGTGGCTGATGTGATCTTTGAGGTCCATTTCTTTTGAGCAGGAGGCTCAAGCTCGAAAAACCTTCCAAGATTCGGGGCGGACCTGAGGACTCTTTCAAATTTAGTTGGGTAAAAAGACCCAATCCCGCTAAAGGCTTGTCTCCTAAAATTACAGCTCGGGGAACCTTCAAGAGGTGTAAAATCAGAATCTCTGGAAGGGGATAAGTTCATGCCCTCCTTCTAGTGCCAGTTTTTGTTGACGGGGTTTTGCTGACCAGGTCCACCAACAGTCATAAGTTGTCACCGGGTTCCAGGGAAATCGGCCAACTCTGCCTGCAAAGGTTGTTTGGGGGAATGAATCCTCTGGGCCTTCAAGCACCTGGGTGTCAGGTCACGACGGTGCGGGGCTCGGTCGGGAGAGGTGACTATTTTCGAGGGGGATAGCTGGTTTCTTCAACTCATCTTCTCCGGAGATTCGATCAAAGTAAGGTTTTTCTGAGTGTTCTATACTTAGCAAATAAAACAAAAAAGATCCTGCAGGGTTAGAAGTATTTCATCTAATTATAGTCATGCTGAAATGTCTGGAACATCAATGATACCCTGGTAGACTACACTAAATACCAAAGAAACACATAACCATCAGCTAGCATTCTATCAGTAGCGGGAGTAAAGAGTTCGTTAATCTACTATAACATACCAGAGTAAAAGACATAAAGAACATTAAAACACAAAATATCATTAACTCAGAAGCAGGAATGCCAACAACATCATTGCCAAGAATTCTTCCTTCTTCATTAATATTTAGTCCAACAAGCACTGGTGCGTAATACAATGGTGGCTCCAGGGGAGCATCTAACTATCAAGAACAGAACCATGGAGCATTGAGCTCTGCAACTTAAAAGAGAATTCACTTTGCTATTGCTATGGATAACAAAATCATCAATTTTGCCAACCCTTGGAAATGGGCCGGTCTACCTATTTATACCACTTTCTTCTAACCTTAACCCTATTTACATTATGTTCTAATAAAATACAATATCCAGGGGCCGATACTACCTACGCCACCATACAAAAGACCTGGAGATGGAATAGGTCTTCCATGTCAGAAGAAGAAGACAAGAATATACATCGGAAGAATCGGTCTTGAGAAGAGAGCCAGAGAGGAGAAGGCAAAAAGTAGGTCCCCTAGGGACTGAGGCTACATGCCTTATAAATGGGAAATGCAACACCCTATCTCTGATGTGTCAGGTGTACCCCTGAGCGGCACCTCAAGAAGACCACCCTGTAAGAAATCCAACCACTGAGTTGACACCCGTTGATGGGGCCAACTACCTTCTGACAGTCTTTATTAACCACCTCTGAAAGTGACCGGTCGGCCTTGGGGACCGGGACACGGGTCACTTAAAAGAATATAAAACTTTGGATCTGGGAATCTGGGATCCAAAAACTTATGCCCCCCAAAAGAATAAAGAATACTCAATGTGAGTTTTTCCCGGCCTCTAGAGAAAGCTCAAGGTTTCTTATTATCACTGAAGGCCTGAAGGAGACAGAAAATGCCATCTTCATCTATCTCTTTTAGGCTGGCCCTTCTGTGCCTGGCCACTTCAACTTGTTCCCCCAAGTCTAGAACATTTTCTCTGAATTCATCCACCCTCCTTGCGGCGTCATGGCCCTTAAGTATCATTTTGGTTAATCTTTCCATTTGGGCCCCATCTATCCCATTCGGGGATTGATACCAGGATGCCATTATTTCATCAAAACTCCCCAAAATTGACTCTTCAGGGGTGTAGGTATCTGTACTAAGGGGATCAGCCCCGGAAGCCTTTATTACAAAAGACTTATATAAATTAGAAGAATATTTTACTGTGTTTACCTTCTTTTGCAAGGACTCTACCAGTTGCTTGGTTACCTCCAATGTGAGGTCCAGTCTGGAGTTCTGAGTTCTCACAAAATTAAATGATTCCTCACCTAGAATTCCAAATTCAGAAATTATGTCTTCTCCCAGGGTGAGGAGCTCTTCGAGCTCTGCCTTCCATGCCTGGTAATTCTTGGCGTCACTCTCCCACTGCTCAATAAGCACAACCACTGATGGATAACTTGCCGAGCTGTGAATAGATCTGGGAGGGTGGACGTCAGGAAACGCTAGGTGTTTCCTATCTGCAGGGTGACCCATTCGTCCACTGCTTGAGCTTTCTTCTTCATTACTCGCAAGGAGTATATGTCACTCTATGGTAATTCCTCTGATGTGGAGGTCTGTGGAGGGGCGGCATTGATGGGTTTGGCCAGCTTAGTAAGCAACCCCATAAGGTTTGCATTCTTTTCCTTTTAACCCTTGAGCCTCTGGGCCTCCTTTTTGTATCGGGCTTCAACTTCCCTCGCCGCCTTCTTAAGCAAATCTACTTCACCTTGCTTTCCTCTTTTTCCCAGGGACACCTCTACAATATTATAATCTACGGGATCTACAGTTGCTTCATCAGCGTCTAGGGAAGGTTTTGCCACCACGGCAACGGTTTCTCCGCCCGGCCTAGTTCACAAAGTGTGAACTGTCCAGGCTTTCTTTGCCTTTGGTGGGGCCTGAACTTGGGCCATCATCTCAGCCAGGGAGAGAAGAATCACCGAAGCAAACTGAGCTTTTCTCTTTCTACTGTCTACCAACCATTGAGGTGGGAGAGGTGGCCTTCCTGCCAGAGTTTTCTCTTCTGATTCTTTCCCGGTGTCTGGTGGTTGTTGCTCCCCTTCAACGTGGACTTCATCTGTCCCTCCCCCTACTTCAACCTCTGTAGCAACATCCTTTTCAATCTCCATCTCCTCAGCCTAGTCTTGTACGTTTATTGTTGGGTCCGGACCCTGGTAGGCTTCCTGAGGGATGTCTTCTTCAAGCTGCTTTTCTTGTTCTTCTTGGTCTTCTTCTGCCAGGGCCTCTTCTTCTGTCAGCACTTCCTTCGGTAGTATGGGAGGTGTTAGGCCAAGATTTAAAGTTTGAGCCGTTGTGATCACCTGCCCAAAAGAGGATCCCGGGAGTAGCCCTTGGAACGTGGCGGCTGGGGTAACGGTTGTTCCCGAAGGTCCGGGTCCCCCAGTGAATGTCATTTTTTCACTCATTTTTTGTTGGTCCACTCCCAGACCTTGCATTGCTTAAGCCCCAGAGATAATCCCCGGTTCTTGTTCCTTTTCTTCTACTTGCTGCTCTTGTTGTGCAGCTTCTTGTCCCAATTTTTCTTGATCTGTAGCCTCATGTTCGGTATCTGGGACTTCTGTCTCCGCTTGTGTATTGTCCCCTTGCAAATTTCTGAATTTATCAGTTGCAAATACATCAAACTCCTCCTCCAAAGGGGGACTGGCTGGGACCTCTGCAGGCTCTGTTTCCTTTTTCGACTCCGGGGAACTGGAAGAAAGAATTTCCACTTCCCGGGGGAGGGATGTCACTGGCGCTGGTTCTACCTTGGGCTGTTTTATGTGCTTTCTCTTCCTCTGGGTAATCAAAGGTGGCCCTACATCGGCTATTTCTTCCACTTCCATGGGATCCACCCCCGTTGCCTTCACCATTAGGGCTGCCAGCGACGTGGAGGAAGGACGACAAATTGGTCCGACCATGAGCGGGGGAGTGGCAAGCCTTGTTATTAAATGCTCTCTCATCTGTTGGGAGGCAGCCACAGATTGCTTGATCTATTCCTGTATAGGGACTTCTTACACAGAGGGTGTTGTAGCTATCCTTTTCCCCTTGTCTGCGCCTTGTGAAGAAGTCCCGGCCCCGGATGTCAATCTTGGTGCCGGCGGTGGTGCTAATTTTGGCGCCGGTTGGGGAGCTTGATGCATACTCCCGGGGCACACCTTTTTGAAATAGGCATGACTTCGCTCGACCACTTCCCGAGTGAAGTCTTCAATCATGGGCCCCTCCTGAGTGGCCCAATCCATTGCCGGTAGAGCCATTTTATCAATCCCCTTAACTTTGTACTGGGGATCTATGGTGGGGGCAGCGTCAGAGAAGCCCGGATGAAATCTCCGGAGCTTCAATTTTTGCATCATTCTGGCTATCATTCTGACATAGTGCCTACTCTGCACATCCACATCATCATGGCAATCAGCCTAAAAGTCCTCCATGTGTATTCAATGGGGCTCTGAAGCTTGGGGCAGTGCTGTTGCAATTTTTCCATGCGGATCAAAGTTCCTCCGTTCTAAATAGAATTCCTGCAAGTTATAACTTTTCAGCTCATTGTCTGCCTCCTTCACGGCGGCCAGACTGTAGGTGTAGTTCCCACAGATGATTGGGAACGAGACGTTGGGGACCTTCTTGTGGGATAAGAAGGTGTGCAACTCAATCATTTGTCAGCAGTATTCCAGCAGCACGATCTTGTCCCCGCAATGCCTGGGTAACAAGTAGGGTTTCCCAGAGAAGTCAGCGACCCTAATGTATGTATGCTGCTAGAATTGGATGTAGTAGTGTCCATAACTACTGACTAACTTCATCACCTTAGTGGACAGGCGGTATCCAGCGTCCCGGGTGGGTGTGAGCAGGTGATAGTAAATGAACACATCATTTACCCGACAGAAACTGGGGAAGCTGGCCTCCCATTGAATTTGTGGGAAATGGTCCCACAGTTTTTTTTGTCCTGGGCCAATCCCGAGCACGTTGTCAGTAAGTAGGCCATTGGAATGGGTCCTCTACTGGGCCAGGGCCCAGAAAACATAAGAAGACATAAAGAACTTCTTCTTTTGGTCCAATTGGAGGAGCTGGGAGTCGACGTGATTAGAGATTATTGTCACCCAGTCGAAGAATTCTCCCTTAGTGGAGATGCCGAGGAGGAAATAATACATCCATTTGGAAAACTCCTGGGTGGAGGGTTGCCCAAATACCCAGGCTAATGCTATCATCCCTATCTGGATGCTCTCCTTGAATTCAGAGTGGGGGATTTCTATCTTCATTCTCTTTGGGTCCCTCTTCAGGGCCTTGAGCCAATGGGTGTTCATGTACACCCGGGCAGCATCCTCCAGTTCTGTAAACTGTGCCAAGGCATCAGCCCTTGTAACAACTGTGGCTCTGTCAAATTGTGGAATTCCCAATCCCGCCCGGAATGTGTCTGGGTCGAGGGATACCAGAGGAGTGGGGTATCTTGTAGGTTCTGTAGCTGCAAGCATGACGACCTAAACAGAGGAGTTGTAGTTGGCCGCTAGCATTAGGATAAGCTCTGGAGACTGCATAGAGCACGGGAAGCAAGCTACCTGGAGGATCCTGGAACCTCCAATGTTGATTGCCAATTGATCCCCATCTTGTCGCTGGATGTGCATTACCTTCACCAGGGCTTGCATTTTTGCCCACATTCTGACGCTGGTGTCGGTTATAAGTTTAACCTTGGACTCAATCTTTGAGCCCGTAATGACGTTGTTCTACACGAACTTTATGGTGAGGGGAAATTTCTCTAGGGCGCTCTCCATCTTAGATTTCATGGCTACCCTGGTTTCTATGGCTATTGGCAGTTCCAGACTCCCGGGAGAGAGACGACGCGGATGCTTCAGACATGTTTGGGAAATGAAGTCTGGGAACTTGCAAGACAAAGCGACCATCAGAATATTTTATCAAAATAAAATAGTTACTCTGGGGTCCGGAGATCTTACCACCGTGACGTTTTCTTTCCTAAAAAGTTAGTATTATGTAAGGGTAACCAAAAAGCAAAACACACTGTAAACTTAGGATCTTCATCATACGTCCGTGTCTAGGAAATTTTATCACACTTGGCAAAGACACAGGATGGGTGGTGGTAAGAGGCCCGAAGCCTGGAGAAGTGACCATTAGGAAGGATGTATAAAAAGGCAAGTTGTCGAGCCCACATGGACGCCACGTGCATTGGCATTAAAGGGATGTGATGGCGATGACGGCGGAGCCAACTGCCCGAACGCGTGAAAAGGGAAAGCCACTTGGCTAGAATTGATTACTCGCATGGGACGTAAATGAGGTCCTGACAAACTTCATGGAGGAGAGAGAAAACTGCCTATTTGAAACCAGCCGTGAGCCAAGTTTCAAACAGGTGGTTTTCTGCCTCGAAGCGAACTTGGAGGTGGAAAACCAGACACAGAGGTGACTCGACCACCATATCTAGCCACATGGGAGGATATACATGAATCTAAAGGAATATATATATAGAAATGGGGAGATATACAGAGACTATATTACAACTATACATATATACATGAATATACAACACAAGACGACACCCGCGGGAAAACCAGACAAGGCAGACGCAAATATATACAACTATCTACACTCTCTACACTATTTACATTATTTATAGACAAAAAACCTCTGTACAGAGGGTGACAAACCTCTGGCAGAGCCAACCCACCAACGGGCGGCAAAACCACAAGACAAAAGACCAGACAAAATGGGAAACAAAACAAAGTGAGACAAGCCAAAACTAGACAAAACCAAAGAGCGGAAGCAAAAAAGAGAGGAGGGAAAGCGAAAACACCAACCTGAGAACGCAGAAAGTGAAGGAAAGGGAAGGGTTACCGAGGGAGCTCTGCAATAGCACGAGTTATCTAACGGCTAGAATCACCACCATGCAGCACTTGCACTTGCCTGAGAATGACAGAAGACGTTAAGCACTGATTACCACAAACTTTCTGTAAATGCTCTGTTAATCGCTTTGAAATCACTCTTTAATTCGCTCTAAGTGCTTGAAGATTTTAATAGCGGTGAATGTGAAAATGATAGCTAAAACCTATTTATACCTGTGGTAAAAAGGTAATCCTCCTCTTTTCGGCGATCTCCGGACAGACACAACCTTTGGACTCCAGGCCTAGGGATTCTTTGGGATGATATCCCTAAGGACATCATGGCGAAGATTCCTGGAGTCCAGAATCTGGTTCCCTCTGAATGACAACCTCTAGGACCGGAGTCCCGAAGGCGAAAACCAAACGACAAACAACACAAACCACCAGGGAGGAAAGCCCTAGAGAAAGAAAACAAAAGAAAAGAAAGGCAAGGCAAAGCCACAAACAAAAACACACGAAAGAAAAAAAAGGGGGACCCAACATTTTGCACCCAAAATGTAGGGACGGAGATGCAGGGCATAACAACACCTTTGGAGAATTTGCATACAACTGGTACCTAAATTTACCAAGGGGATCTATCTTTGCATGGAATGAGTTTGAAACCAAATTTATTAATCAATTCAATTTGTATGTAGATCTGGCTACGATACATCACCAGTTCATAATAATGATAAAATATCCTAAGGAGCTATCGCCATGTTCAATCATAATTTCCACAAAATGCACAAGAAGTTGGAAGCTCCTTACACCATACCAAAGGCAACCATCACACAAGTTTACCTCAAAGCTCTGGATCCCTTCACCTTAATTTTTCTAAGAAGACTCCCACCTGCAGATAGGGACACAATCGAAAAGGTGTTTAATGAGGCCATAACATTCACATAGCAAATGGATCCACAAGAAGATAACTTTGAAACCATCCCATCATTAACAACGCTACTACCCCACATCCATTTTCCACATCCATGCTCACAAAATAGCATTTGTAGAACAAAGAGTTGTACCCCAACTTGAACCCGATACTCGTTTAGCCTCTGAATTGGATGTCGTGAAGAAGACCTTGTCCCAAATCACAAATGAGATCACCTAAATGAAGTTGAACCCTTCCCAAAGCCAAAGTGGGTACTAACAAGCACTGAATGGTCAATATTCTTATCCCTAGAATCAAAATCAGAGTTTTAACACTTACAACGATAACAAAAATACACAAGATAATTCATTTGGACAAAAAAGACCAAATAGACCATGGAACACCCAACCCAACAATGGTAGTATACCGATAGATAATGCTAGCACCTATGAAGCTATAGACACCAATTTTTTTGGGGCTTGGAATCCACACCAAAACAATAATGGATATGATGGAAACTCCCATAATCAATATCCCCAAGATCTAGAAGAACCACCCATTTAGTTCAACGCCATGATGTTTGATTCCTATGAATCAAGAAATGAAGAGAATTCAGGCCCTTGCTCAAGAGAAGAAGAGTGTGTGTTCCCTTTCCAAAAGGAAAATGAACTTGAGTACTTGCAAGTTCATGCCTTTCAGAACGATCACCAAAATTCCTATAATCTATGGATTCAAAAGGAACCTATGACCAATGGCATACCTCTAAGAAAACAACCATCTCCACCGGATCCCTGAGAAAGCAATAATCCTATGCCACCAAGAGGTCCAAATGCTCCAGCATTATCCCCACAAAATAGGTTCACTAGTTACAGGAGCTCGGCTTTGGTCAAATGAAAAATATAGTGCAGTTGAAGAGGTAAATAAAACCAAGGAAAACATATCCTTGTGTGAGATGCTTCAAGTTTTTCCTTCTCAAAGAGAAGCCCTCTTGAAATCCCCAGACCATTCAAAGCAAGGTACAATGAACAACAATGCAAAGACTACCTCTAACATCAATGCTTCTGAAGCTTTCCCAGCAATGTTCAAAGAAAAGATAGAGGTACCACCATTCCTACTTAGTCTATAGATATTTGGGAAGAACCTACACAACTGCCTGATTGATTCTAGAGCATCTTGTAATGTCATGCCATTATCTATCTGTCAAAAATTGGGAATGGTTCCGCAAATGACAAACAAAGTAGTAATCCAGCTTGACAAGGCATAAGTCAAGGTAATCGAAATTCTCAAGGATGTGCATATCCAACGAGTTGTTGATCCAAGGATACAATAATACATTGATGTGCAAATAGTGGATGTTGCCGAAACTTATGGAATGCTACTAAGAAGAGAGTGGACTAAATTCTTGAGAGGGTGGTTGTCCACGGATTTCACGTAGTTATGGTTACCATGGAAGGGACTGAATAACCAAATAAAGATTGATGATGATCCTAAGTTAAGAAATATGATCACTATATATAATGCTCCTAATGAAGTCATGTTCACACAGACTGACCTAGGCACTTATCAGATGGATGACATTTTCATGTTCCAAATCAGGGAAGTTGAATAACAAAGCCATATTCTGGTACAAGGCCTACTGGAACCCAACATCCATGAAGACATCTTTCAAAAATTCATCAACAGTATAACAACAATTTCCAAAATGCATTGTCTCGAGTGCTGACCCAAATTGTTCTACCATTAAAAACCCTAAGGGAACTTGATGAGAAAAAATAAACCCTTGGGGTGGAAAACAAAGGTGAATCTATGATCAGAATAGATAAATTGATAGACACAGATGTCCCGACCAAAAGTCAAGACAATGGGTCAGATACGAACGTCAAAGACCCTACATTGAACTTGTTTAATGACTAGAGCACTTCATATGATGGAGCGCGTCTGCCATATAAAGAACCAAAAGAAGACAAAGAAGGAGAAAAGACTAAATCCTCTGACCCCAAAAGCACCCAAGAGATGGGAAAAGGAGAGTCAACTTCCTCGGGTAGTGATGGAGAAAAGAAGCAACATCCCTGAACAAAGGGATTCTCTAAAAGGGTTTTGGATGGTTTGAAACCCGCAAAGCAATACCAAATATGGAAACTACACTTGGATGGCTCTAAATGAAAACAAGGAGTAGGAGAGGGGATTGAACTCATAAATCTAAGAGGTGAGTCTTTCTATGCCACATACAGATTATAATTTCTATGCACTAAAAATGTTGTAGAATACGAAGCATTGGTCCGTGGACTCCTCCTAGCCCACGAGAAAGGAATAAAGGCCTTGATAGTGGAAGGAGATTCACAATTAGCTTTCAAAAAAATCCGTAGTAAGTATTCTTGTAATGATAGGAGGCTTTTGTCCTACCAAAATAGGGCATGGGAGTTGATCAATGATTTCAAAGCATTCGACATCAAGGCCATCTCACGAAGGAAGAACATTGTGGCCGATGCCCTAGCCATATCCGCTAGTTCACTACACCCGATGGAAAATCCTAAACTAAAGAATTTCTCAGTTGAACTTGTTGCAGCCCTAACCATCCTAGATAACATTACCAATTTCCAAGTTTTTCAAAATGACCAACACATCCTGGAGTTCATCATGTGCGCAGGAGTGTTCAAGAAACAAATCATAGATGAAGAGAAAGAAGAGGTGGAAGAATAAGTAAGCATGGAAGATCCTGATGATCAAGGAATTATAAACCTGAGAACCAATTCCATACTCAAAGGAATGGTGGAACTAGAGAGGATTTTTGACAGTGATGGAACCGCTATGAAAAGACATCCAGACATACCACCCGATGGTAAAGAGTATGAATCCTACAACCTTGGCACCAAAGATAAGCCAAGAGAAGTTCACATTGGGAAGGTATATACCAAAGATGAAAGGGATTTGATGGTCCACCTCCTTATCGAGTACAAAGATGTCATATCTTGGAGTTATGAAGAACTAAGAACATACGACACTTCAGTCATCGTGCACAATATCCCACTAAAGCCAGATTCTAAACCATTCTACCAACGTCAACAACTCGTCAACCCCACTATGGAGACCTTTATACAAAAGGAAGTTTAGAAATTGCTAGATGCTAGACTCATATTCCCCATATGACACTCTACATGGGTGTCCAACTTGGTACCCATAAGAAAGAAAACCGTAGAGATCTAACTGTGCGTGGACTTCTAAAACGTGAACAAAGCCTCTTATAAATATAACTACCCACTCCTCTCACTTGATGAAGTGTTGTAGATAGTCAATGGGTCTCAAATGATGTCCTTCCTAGATGGTTATTCCAATTACAACCAAGTAATGATACAGGAAGATGACAGGTTAAAAACAAAATTCACAACCAAATGGGGAACATTCGCTTATCGAAGGATGCCCTTCAGTCTAATTAACACCAGAGCCACTTTCCAGAGGGCAATGGACATAGCTTTCAAGTGGTTGGTTGGGAAATGTATTATCATTTACATGGATGATCTCACAATCTTCTCAAAATAAAGAGTAGACAACATAAATGATCTTAGAAAGTGCCTTCAAAGATGCAGGAAATCTGGGATTTCTCTCAATCCTAAGAAATGTGTGTTTGGGGTAACTGAAGGTAATTTATTGGGAGACATCATTTCAAAAGATGTGATAGTCATAGACCCTAAAAGGGTGGAAGCCATTCTAAAATTGACACCACCTCACAACTACAAGGAGCTGAAATCTTTCTTTGGGAAGATTAACTTTGTGAGGAAGTTCATCATTGGATTTGCAGAGATAGTCAAACCCATGAATGACATATTGAAGAAGGATGCCAAGATTGAGTGGACAATCCCAGTAAAGAAATATTTTGAGGAGATAAATGGTGCAATTGCTACAGTCCCTATCCTCTTCAGCCCTGACTACACTATTCATTTTAAAGTATATTATTTTGTATCAGAACACTCATGTGTAGGTATCCTCACTTAGAAGAAAGATAGTGAAGATGAGAGACCCATAATATTCATGAGTTTCCCCTTTAAGGATGTTGAGATTAGGTACCCAAACCTGGACAAACAGTATTTTTTTCTTGTCAAAACGGTGAAGAAGTTTTGACACTACATCTTGAGGAGCAAAGTCTTTAGGATAGTCCCTAATGCAACTGTGAAGTCTCTGTTGATGTAGAATGAGCTGGGAGAGAGAAGATGGAAATGGATAGCAATCCTACAAGTGTTTGACCTAGAAATCTAGCCAATGAAACTAGTAAGGGGCCAAGACTAACAAAACTAATCTTTGAAGTGGAAAAAGGTTGAGTATGCCAAACTTACACCGATCAAGGTGTGATCACTGATATATGGCAGCAAGACATACTCTACTACCTAATATAGAAACGCTACCCAGAGGGGATGAACAACTCGTAGAGAAGGGGCTCAAAAATAAAAAGTAGCTCCTACATGTTGAATAATGGCCAGTTGTATAAATGTAATTATGAAGGTTTGTACCTCAGGTGTGTCATGCCCAAAAGTTGGGCAAAAACACACGAACAAAAATTTTAAATAACGCATCAAAATGGAATATGAAAACAATGATAAGGGTGACGAGTGCATGCAAAACGGTGCAAGGGTAACGGTAATCAAATTAGGTCACAAGGAGAGGAATAGCTTTCACAGCTATCCTAGGAATGACTAAAGTCCTAAACTGGAACTGCACACAAAATGAGGAAAGTGACCAAAAGTCAACTAGAGTTGACCCAAGGTCAACTATACACTGAAAGGAAAATGGAACAACTAGGGTTTGCTTAAACCCAAAGGAAAATTCATACATGCAAATTGAGATAGTTGACTAAAAGTCAACTAGGGTTGACCAAAAGTCAACCATGGCTTGAAATATGTGAGGAAGGGTCTCAAGGGTTTACTAAGCGCTATGAAAGATAGGGGTGTGCAAAACGAGATAGTTGACCAAAAATTCAACCTAGGTTGACCAAAAAGTCAACCATTTCCAAAGGGCTCGAAACTGGAACCCCAGGTTCCAGAGACCGAAAAGCACACTGGGTTCTGATATCGAGGCTAACGAACAAGTTTGAACCTGGGTTGACCGAAAGTCAACCATGTACGTCATCGGCCAAGGGTAGCGATGATGCCCCTGAAGGACGTATATCGCGAAGTTGAAGGGGTTGGAAATGACCCCCTAATCTAAAGAACGTTAACTAGCTAAAATTAACTGAATAATCTAAAAGGGTAATTAACATCTAAGACTTATAAATCTATGATCAGCATACCTTTCAAAAACCCTAACATTTAACTAATTAACATACGATAATTAAATTAAATTGATAACAAAAATAAATCTCGTAATTTAAACTAATTTAAATTCTAACTCGGAGACTTCACGTAAAAATCTCTCTATAATAATCCATAAATGACAATTTAGATAACCATTTAATAATTAAAAGACATACCCCTATTTTTTTTAAATTTAAGTAACTATAACGATTAAATAAAACAAAATCTTAAACTTCGATTAAATCTAAAAATGGAGTTATACATGAAATAAAAAAAATCAACTATGCAAATCGAATCAAATAGGAAATTAAATTTAATCTAAAATATAATTAAAGCTTAATTTAAAACTTGCCATACAAATATGTATTATTTAATGCAAAAGAAAACAATTTCACTAATATTTTATTACTATCCTAAAACATGTAAATAAATAAATAAACAAATCTTAATTAAATCTTAATTTAAAACTTTTATTAAAATATTAAAACAAAATTACATCCTAAATTAATATCAAAATCGAATCTTTAAATAAAAGTAATTATACATATAATATATATTGCTTAAGAAACAATTCACAAAACCTTAAAAAAAACCGCAAGGAGGGAAAATGGCGTTTGAAAGCCACAAAGGGCAGCGCAACAGGCGGCAGAGGGAAATCCGTTGATGGCGGAAGGGAAGCGGAAGGGGGCCGCTTGGCGGCGACACCGCCACTGCGCGGGCCGAGCACCAAGGCGGGGAGGAGAAGGAAGGGGGCGGAGCTGGGAGAAAGCGGCGGCCGGGGGGTGGCCGGCCCTCCCCGCCCCTCTCTGCAACAGAGGGGGCCGCAGGGAGGGGTTCGGCCTTGCCCGCCGCGCCCTCTAAAAACCTTAACCGAGGGCTGGGTAGGGCTTCGGCCCTCCCACCCATAAATTTAAATTTAATAATATATAAAACAACAGAGCGCTTAATAAGAAAACACAGCGCATAAAAAAAAATGTCGGCCTTTGTTATAATTTTATTTTTCTAAGGGATTATAGCATGAACATATATGTATATATTTATATATATAAATGTTCTCACATTTATGTATATGAATGTATATATATATTAGAAAAGTCATAATAAAAAAATATTATTTACTGGTGGAAAAATCTTTGTATATCTCCAAACAGGGGGTATATGGAGATTTTATTTTTTTAAAACTAAATATGTCAAATGGTTCTATATTTCATCCTTCAAACATTGGTGGAGTTAAATTCGAATAAATGAGTTTTTTTTTTTTTTTTTGAAAAATTTAAATTTCTATAAGTGTTTATAAAGATATCCTTCAAGAACACAAAAAAAATTCTCAATCTAGATTAAATATTTTAAAACAAAGGATATATATTTATAATTTTCTTTTCTTTTATATCAATAATGCCAAAGGTAATACAAAGAACTATTAGTTTAAAATTCCCAAGAGCTTAGAAAACTTAAATTTTCTTTCAATTCATAATAACCGTAGTTTACAAATTTCTATAGGATCACCGTTCTAATCTTTGATAAAGTGGTACTAGACAAATTTTTACAATGTAAATATCTATCATGTGAGCCATATACATATTGAATACTTGCTTTGCTCCTTTTACATGAGAACATCGTATTCATAATAAAGGAAACTTAAATTTACAATTTCGTACATGGGTTGCTTAAGACCATAGAATTCTGATACAATTACACAAAAAAGAAATTTCATAAATCGACAGGATGGCAAAAGATCACTTTCTAACCATACCCATCTTCCACATAAGGATGCACTGCAACTAAGAACTCCTTCAAGAACCTGTATAATTGAGGTTGACCATGGAGGCTCACCTCCCAACCTAGGCCTTTACAAGGCCACCCCCAAGCTTGGGGATCCAATCTGGAACGGGTCACAAACATATACAACCAACAGGCAGGAAAAGAAAAAGAGTCTCAAACACAAGAAAACTTCCCAATACCAGGATGGACAAGAAGAAGTATCTCCAAGAGATATTCCAGAAATAGGGGTAGTGGTAGACCTCACTGAAGGAGAAAGCCAAGATCACAAATAAGATATGCAAGCCTCACATGGACTTGCCAAGGATCATCTTCACAAGA